>QNUK01000922.1:0-178780 GCA_013621035.1 Clarias magur | reverse complement strand
CACTAAAAGCTTTCTGCTTTTTAAGTGTTTTGAAAATAAAAAATATATATAATTGATAAAAAAATTTTTTTTATTTATAATAGTAAAAATATTTTACTAATTAGACATTCAAATGTTGACGGTTTGATTGTTTTCTTTTTGTAAATAATAAAATGTTGTTGTTGTTTTTTGCAATGCGCTGTAAATATTACATATATTGTAAATATATTAAACCTTTGCAATCCTATCTTGGTATGCTACATATTTTTGAATAAACCAGAAAACATTTTGCACTATTGCACTAAAATACCCAGTACATATAGTGCATGTTATAATTGGAATTTAATATAAATGATAAAATATGTCACTATTCCATTGAGAAATTTGCATACTATGATTCTTGCACACGTTTTGAATGCTGTAAAAATGCAATGATATCCCTCATTAATCATAATGAATCGATTTCACATATTAATAAAAAAAAAAATAAAAATTATATATATATATATATATATATATATATATATATATATATATAAAGAAAAATTAGGACTTTTTATGTCTTTTATAGAGACAATATATATTTTTATATGGCTTCTTGCTTGTGTTACTCATGCTCAGAGAGCAGCAGTGTATAAAAAGACAGGAGGCTGTACGGTCTTGCCCTCGGCTGCACGCCGTGCCAGCGGCTCCAGCTCACTGACAGAGCCCAGATCATACGTTTTTGTTTGGACTAGGTTTCAATGGCACCAGAACACCTCATCGGTGCAGCACTAACACATGAGTGGAACTCATGTAAGCATGTCACCTAGACAAGGCAGGGCAGATCCCCAGCCCTGATCTTTACAAACCTAATATGGTCCTTCAGTGACAATCAGAATCAAGTGGTGTACTCTGACGTGGGCCAGATGGAGGTAGTGTGTCAGGGCATGATGAAATGAGGGAATATTTTGGCGATAAGCAGATAAGCAGGAAAAGTCTCGTCTTATACTCACAGGAGGAAAAAGTCAAGAGCGCTGTATCCTTAAGCATTAATCCTTAAGCGCCTTTAATTACTTGTATACTGTTCAGTTACACTACATTTTTAATATGCTGATGAACAAAACTGTTTCAGAGCAGAGATTCTCAAACTATTTACAACTGTTTGCTTTTTACTAATTATACACATTATTCCTAAATGTGCATCCTGATATTTTGGCTATTTATTAAGAGGTATTGCCCCAGAACTTTCAATTAATAATTCACATTTTGATTAAAATGTCATGTCTTTATGCTGTACTCTTTGCTGTTTTTGAAAAACTTGTAGAATCTAATTGTTATAGGTATTTAAAGGTTAGATACAGAGCTACTTTTTTTTAATTGATGAGATTTAGAATAAGCCTGTATAATAATGAGATCAGTGAAGGAGGCTAGGAAATCTAGAACAATGTGTTTCTGTATATTCTTATTTTTGTGTAGCAAAAATACATTTCTCTTTTATTTTCTTGATTTGAATGAAAAGCCTGAGACTTTTTTTTTTACTGTTGTCTCATGATCCAGTATTATGTTAAAGACACAAAGGGATTTTCTTCTTCTTTGAGTGTTCGCTTTGTCCTACAACCTTAAATAATCATTTTTTTCTATAAACATGCTTTTATTGTTGTTCTGCAGTTTGGGACATTTCCAGTATGCACATCTCTGCTCCAAATAGCCACAAATTTCTCTCTATGGTGTAGGTTCAGTTTTGTATAGGGGTAGGGGTAAGATGGTGGGTAAGGTGTTGGACTACAAACTGGAAGGTCCAACATTCCCAGGTCCAAGGTTCAAACCCCTGCACCACCAGTGGGGCCCTTAAGCAAGGCCCTTAACCCTCATCTTCTCATATGTGTAATGACATGACATAATGACATATGGATAATGGTCACTCTGGATAAATTTAATTGCCAAATGCCATAAATGTCACTTAAACAGTGTGCTGATATTTATGACTTTTTCTTATTTGGTTACTTTTTATTATTTTTATTATTTTTGTTGTTATTATATATTTTTTTTTATTAAATGTGCATGGCGGACAAACATGAACTCTAATTCAATGAGCAGGCATTCGTTCAGCTATTGTAATATGTCGCACCATTATCACAGTATATTCTGCATGCAAATCCTGACTTGCTGATACATTCTTAGCCATAGAAAAGGTTACACATGAAAACATAGCTCATAACTGTGTGTGAGCTCATTTTAAAGGAATGTAAAGCCATTAAGATCAGATTATGAACAGAAAGATTTCATTTTAGCTGTAGTTATACGTATTATGCCCCCCTTCCCTGGCTTCCTCCCCATAACTAATGAGTAACACAAATATTCAGACACGAGCGTAACTGATCTAAAATCTAAATGCCTTTACAAATATTTGGAAACTAATATTCCAACCCATATAGCTACACTAATGTGATGTTTTCCAGCTACAGATTTATTTACATAATGGAAAGTAAATGAGTGTATGGGATTTTGTGCAAACACAGCATACACACATCTGGTTATAATATGAGCTTTTTTTTTTTTTTTTTTTGTAATAGTGAGCAAAAAGCAGTTTTAATGAAGATTATTTTAGTGCAAGTGTGTAGATTTTATATTTCTCAGGTAGTTCATGCAACAGGGCTCAGAGACCAGGTTTGATAAAGAAGGTCTGATCCAGATGTGAACACAAACAGCGACAAGACAATTAAACCAAGACAAATGCTCATATCAGTCAAACATGAAGTGTAATTCGAAGAGCATGAATTCACTGAACTATTGTAATACGGCGCACCATTTTTACTGTCTATTCTGCATGCAAATCCTAACTCGCTGATACATTCTGAGCCATAGAAAAGGTTACAAATAATAACATAGCACATAACTGTGTGTGAGCTCATTTGAAAGGAATGTAGAGCCATTAAGATCAGATTATGAAGAGACAGATTTCATTTTAGCCGTAGTTTATATTGTATGTATTATGCAACCTTCCCCCCCCCCCCCCCCTTCCCTGGCTTCCACCCTATAACTAATGAGCAACACAAATATTCCTGTTCAGACATCAAAAATCGAAATGCCTCCACAAATACAAAGAGAGACAAAAAAAAAATGTATACACATTTCAGGGAAAGAAAAACACGCATAAATATGTTAATACTAAATTTATTGCTAGACGATATATATTGATATATACAGTATGTGAATAGTAAGAATGTGTGTGTCTGTGTCCTGCGATGGATTGGCACCCTGTCCAGGGTGTACCCTGCCATGTGCCCTAAGTCTCCTGGGATAGGCTCCAGAAGCCCCCCCCCCCCCCCCCATGACCCTGAATACAGGATTAAGCGGTATAGATGATGAGTGACTGAGAGAGTGAGTGATTAGTAAGATTATCATGTATATCAATATATTACACTACATACTATTTGTCTTTTCCAGAAGATTTTTTTGACTGACTGACTGACTCTGTATTTTGCAACTAATATTAACTTATGTGCATGTAACTCATTCATAAATAAATAAATAAATAGATAGATAGATAGATAGATAGAGAGAGAGAGAGAGAGAGAGAGAGAGAGAGAGAGAGAGAGAGAGAGATAGATAGATAGATAGATAGATAGATAGATAGATAGATAGATAGATAGACTACCCACACTAGATGTAAGGTCCCCATCTCATTTAGTTGAAGATGGAAAAATGTGACGTTTTCCAGCTACACATTATTTTTTTGGAAAGTAAACGAGTGTATGGGATTTTGTGCAAACACAGCATACACACATCTGGTTATAATATGAGCTTATTTATTTATATATATCTGAGTAATAAATAAATAAATAAAAGTATGACTTTGGGGAGGTAGTTCATGCAACAGGGATCAGAGCCCAGAGGAGAAAGGTCTGATCCAGGTGTGAACAAACAGTGACAAGACAATCTCAAACTACTTGTTGTGTGTGTGTGTGTGTGTGTGTGTGAGAGAGAGAGAGAGAGAGAGACTTTCCAAACGCTCACCTTTCATACAGAAGATAGCGAGCGCGAGAAAACTGTTCACCCGGACAGAGAAAAGAGTCGACCTTGTTCTATTCCTAAAGCTCGCGCAGCTCCCGCGTTGCGTTCCGACCCGCGCCGGTGTGTCCGCGGTGTCCGCGTCCATGTCGCCGCTACTGTTTCCCGACTAAAGCAGCACACAGGTAAGAGTCAAACACGGAGGACGGAATGTAAGAGATCTCCCGCTCTGCCGCGCGCAGTCCACCTTTCACAGAGCCGGGGCTTCCGGAGCACGCGCAGCGCACGGACGAGTCTCGTGTCGTGTCGCTCAACGTGAGCGTCCTCAGTGTCAGGGCACGATCAGTCCTGAGAGACCCTACAGCAGTCCCGCATCTCTCTTCCCCCCTGTCCCCCCGGCTCTCTCTCGCTCTCTCTCTCTCTCTCTCTCTCCACAGCTTCCGGTTTCGGGTGCGAGCTGATGAATAACAAGGACAACACTGCAGCCTCCTGGCAGCGCAGGGAGCCAAACCTCCAAAGTCAAGAAGTTGTTCAGACCCATCTAAATACATATACTCTTTTAAGTCTGGATCAGATCAGAGCTTTCTGACTGAAACACACTCTGATCAGTGTCGGATCAGCTGCCCGAGCTTAAACCCCAGCCCAAGGTATTCAACAGGGGTTAAAGCTACAGTGTACAGTGGTGTGGGGTCAGGGTTCGTTCCCCACCTCAGGGTCTGTGTGCACGGAGTTTGCGTGTTCTCCCCGTGCTTGGTGGGTTCCCTCTGGGTTTTCCGGTTTCCTCCTACAGTCCAAAGACATGCAGGTTTGGCTTTCCCAAATTGTCTGTGTGTGTTCTGGGTGGATTGGCAGGGTGTACCCCGCCTCATGCCCTAAGCCTTCGCGACCCATTACACCTGGAAGCGGTGCCAATCCATCAGACGCCACACACACACACACACACACCCTCGCACTAGAAACTAGTTTTCCAATTTGGGAATGACAATAAGCCTAATCTGGATCTCTTTGGACCAGAGTACCCAGAGGAAACCCACCAACCACAGGGAGAACATACAAGCTCCATGCACTCAGAATCCCGACCCTGGAGGTGCAAGGCGACAGTGCTAACCACTACGCCACCATGCTGCCTTGCTCATTTATTTATTTCTAGCACCTTAGATGTATATTCAATTCAATTCAATTTTATTTGTATAGTGCTTATATGGCACAGAATACACAAATGGTTCGGTTGACACAGCTTTTTTTTTTCTTTTTTCTTTTTTAACAATTCTCGATTCCCGTCTCTGTGTGCATGGAATTTGCATATTCCTCCTGTGCTTGGTGGGTACGGGTACTCCGGTTTCCTCCCACAGTCCAAAGGCATGCGGATTAGGCCAATTGGTGTTCCCAAATTGCCTATAGTGTGTGAATGAGTGTGTGAGTGTACGTGTGTGCCCTGTCCAGGATGTAGACCGCCTCGTGCCCTAAGCCTCCTGGGAAAGGCTCCATAGTACTTCAGACATTACCATGGTGGGCATCATAGGGTTTTATAGAGTACCGGGGTTGGTACTATGGCACTTCAGTGGGTAGCACTATGGTAACACCTTAGGTAAATACCATGTTAGGTACTGTGGAACTTTATTTTAGTACTGTATTGGAACACAGTACTTTGCCACATATTTTCTGCCACAGTGGCTACCAAAGCTCTAAGACGGTATGTTTATACATACTGTGCCGTATTAAATATGTTAGTTCATAGTACAGGTATGGTATAATACAGGAAGACAACATACATAACATAAAACAGTAGTACCAAAGTATGTACCGTGGTAGAACCGTGTACCGTACTGTGATACATGTACCATATCAGCAAGTAAGTACTGTACCAAGGTACTATACACTGTGGTACCAATACCATGGTAACATTTCTTATGGGCAGTAACCTGAGAGCAGACATGTAGCTTTGAGGTGGCTACCCCACTAAGCCGCCCAGCAGGAAGCTTTCTAAATAATTAATAGGCAGCTGTTTCAATTAGACAAACTTAGTTAGGCAGGTTAAATACAATACTCCAGGATGAAGAATACTCTTCGAATAAATTAACTCATTCCAAGGAAGGTCATTTCATCTGAAACGATTCTCAAATATTTACCCTCTGACTAACCTCCTTAAGCTAAACTATCAAACCAGAAATTGCAGCAAGGCTTTCCGCTGTTTTTCTGGCAGAACGATTGTAATTCATGTCTCCCGTGTCTCCGAAGTAGGTTATAATTTTTCTGCCACGCTGCTACTTTATTTGCATCATCAGCAAATCTGTCAGGGCAAATGCACTAATGAAACGCTGTAAGAGCGAGAGCACTTTAGGATTCTATCTCTGCTGTCACTCCAAGGTGAGCAGAACAGAGACGTCAACGCGGACGCTTTTTTTCAACTTTGTGTTGAAAAATGAATGCGATAAAGAATATGTGGTAATGAAATCTCCTGCTCTGGCAATGCTTTCTTCTTCATAGCCGCCTAGTAGTGTATACAACAGAGCTCTGGAGGGAAGAGTTAGAAAGAGAGCTCTGGGGGTTACTGTGAAGTTTAAAAAAACACCGGAGAACTCAATATTTTATGAGTGACTGGCAGTGACAAGTTCATGGTCGTGCAGTTCACTGGTACCTTTAGATTTATAATACAAGTAAGAAAACACAGCTGTCATGTGTCTACCACTGAGCTGTTGAATTTTTCATTCTGATCGGTCAGGTGTTTATTAAGACTTTATGGCTCTGACTGGAATGGTGTCTGCCATGCCCATACTAATGTCCTCTTTTTGAGATATTAGCATTTCCATATTGATGCCTTATGTACAGGGTCTTATATGGTAGACACACATGTAACATGACACACAAATACATGATGTCAGTGAAGGCATCCTTTAAATGATGACTCAACCCCCTCACCAAATTAAAATCAATCAATCAATCAATCAATCAATCACTCCACTTCCTAACTGTGTTTGACTGATGGCACTTGGTTACCACAAAACCCAGTGCAAGTATCTATCTAATGTCGGAAATGTCAAAGCACGTTTTGTAAGGCGCACTGGATAAGAGCATCTGCCAAATGCCTAAATGTAAATGTAAGACATGTTTATTTAGCATTTTTTGAAAGGAGTCTCCAGTGTCACTGCTTTGTATGATGGGACATACTGTACTGCTGTAATCAACATCACTTTGGTGACGGTAACTCCATCACCACAATTACCCACAATGTGTTCTTAAATGTTTTCCTATGACTTTACTGAAGTGTACATATTTCAAATAAAGCAACATCAATCAACAAATAAATGCCATAGAAGATTGAACGATTTATTTTCACCTCTGACATCACAGAATATGAGGATAGAAATCATACAGATGGCAGTTTTACCCATCAACAGGGCTTCTATAGCTATCGTACCCAACACCTGTGGAGTTTAAAGGAAAGCATTTTACAGTTAAGCTGAAGTCATGCAGAGTGCTCTTTAAAATCCATATTGACCTTTTCCCATCACCGTCACATCACATCACATACCGTTTACCAATAAAAGTCTTCAGGGCTTATAAAACATTTAAATACACTGCCTTGTGTAACAATTAAAAAAAAATCCTTCTTACATTAGTTTTTGGTCTTTGGGTTCTTTTAAAGGAATATACTACATGCATCATTAAAAAACTATATCATCATACACAAAAGTAGCTCACAGGATAGACCAATATGACCATGATTTAAACAACTGGCAAGCAGATTGTTTTTTTTTTACTTTGCCAGCATCAATGCATTTTTATATAGAATATTACAATGTTTACATTTTAGCACAATTGAAGCATTTTATATGCATTACATAAACATCTAAAAACTTTGGCATTACCTGAGAAACTCCCCTACCGCTCACGTTCAACAAACCTTGTGCTTAATTGGCACATCATTATAAAATCACTGGTTCCCCAGTTAACCTAGTACATAGCACATTTCACTATAGTGAAAATATTACAGCGCACATTTCAGTAACACAAATCAGTTGAAGGATCACTCTAAAAGAAAGCTCCGGTTATGTGCAAAGATTTTCTTTTAAATAAAATAGCATTCAGAAGAAAAGAAGAAGAAAAAAAAAAAAACATTCCACCATCAGGTTAACGTTTACAGTAAAGTCCAGAAGTAACAGACATTAACATTATATAATTTATATAAGAGACTAATTTTTCACTTTTAAGAAGTAGTAAAAATGCACATAAGACAAACCTTTCACGGAATTATAGTTAGTGTTTAAATGACATGTAGTGCCTCGTTATACGGGTGTGAGTCAAAAATTTGGGTTTGTTTTTGCTCAAGCCTTAAAATTATAGATAAACTACAAAAATAATGCACATCAGTAACCAAGTTTTAATATTTTAGCATATTTCTCTCTACGGTTCTGTCAATTTCATCCCCTAGAAAGTAAAACGTATTTACAAAGTCTGACATTTTTCACGTTAAAAATAAACATACTGTACCAACAAGTTTCAAATCAACATTTATACAAATCTAAAATGCATTAATAGTTCTGCTATATGACCGCCATAAATTTAACAATAGAATAATGTTTCTTTCTTTTTTTTCCCTCTCAAAGTTGATAGCTGAGAATTGGATAAACTAATATGGCACCATCTAGGATATGTTTCCTGGCTTAAAAGGTAGTCGATAAATTATTCCAAGACACATATACCCTGCAACATAGCTGCGAGTGGAACAGTGAGAAAGTGTGGTAACAGAAAGTAAGGAGGAAAAAAAATAAAATAAATAAATTCTAACAAACTGTAACAAATTTCTAAACTGTATTTTGTATCAGTAAGAGTTGGAGATTGCAAACTCTGCAAGAGCATGGGCTAATTTATTACAGGACCACATTTGTGCATAGCTGTGCTCTTGTCAGGTGTGGCTGGTATTAAAAGTGAAGCATCTGGGTCATGAAGTAGGAACAGCATGGTAAGGTCATAGCTGGAGTTGTTTTTTCAATTTCCACTGTACAGATCCAAATTACTGGAGCTCAAGCCACGGCTCTGCCTCAACCTGTTTATCCCAAGGCTCTGATACTGTGAAGGAAAACGAGAAGTTGGACACCAAAAATATAAATAAAAAAGAATTACGTGTTGCTTCATGACTCCATCATGAATAAACTCATTAGTTTATTTTAGCAAATATATAAATTTGTCATTCATCTCAGGCTCAGTAACATTTACAGTAACAACGTTTACAGAACCTCAATGTCCTTTTAACACCAGATTTAAGCTGGCTGGAAAAAAAACAGGTGGAGTACAGAAGTGTGTTCATGCCAGAGTAAATACTGGGAAAAGGCTGAACAGTGGGGTCTGTGTGTAGTGTTTACCTGGAAGGGATCATCATTTGTCCTGTTCAGGTAGTTGAGGGAGGCAGCACGCTTCATACTGTTGGGAAGAAATTATGAAGAGTAGGAAAAAGCTCAATTTAACTAATAGGACAATACAATCTTGATTCTTGCTGTAGTTATTTGATCTGCTAACCCAGGACAGAGGTCGGTTTTTCAAGCAACAGTTCAATATTTGACCACACCACTGAATCGGCTTTTTAATACAATCTAATTTCATTGTGTAGCCTATAATCTATACATGACCTGCTTTATTCAGATCTAGAAATTACATCATTGATTCGACATTTTCTAAACACCCATGTACAAAGATGTATTTTTTTTTTACGTTTCTAGTCATTTTAGTTGCTGCTTTTAACATTGATGCCAATAATCCAATGCGATCCATGTCAAACATGCTTAACATATTAGTCTTATCTTCCAGTGAATTTGCCAAAAAAAAAAAAAAGATGGATATCATAATCAAATATTGAAAATCCTAGAATTATTCATCTTACACTCTATGTATCAGACTGTAGTACATGTAATTAGCACAGACAAGAATTTCAACAAAACAGGCCCCTGAGTGGAGCAAGAGGAAAGTAAGACAGTGCCACGGTCATCTCTGGCTGGGAGTCACAGGAGCGTAACTGGTGTTCGCCACCAGGAGGAAAGGCATACTGTACTCTCGCAATCACAGTTTCACTAACTCAAGGTTGGGATTCTGGGAATTGTTGTATGTGGAAGAGATTCTCCAGTGAGAGGTGTGCACCCAAACTTTTTTTTTTTTTTCACCCACTTCTGGCTCACTACATCATAAGCTCATTTGGCATGCGGCCTCCCCATCAGCTGGAATGTGATATATATATATATATATATATGTGTGTGTATATATATGATATGTGCTGGGCTGATAAAAAAATGAACTGACTGGTGTTTAATAATGGCTTTTCAGCCCTTCTTTTATAATTGGGAAGTATGGAGCAAAGGGGGTGTGTCAGAAGTTAGGAGGAATGAAAGGGGAGCTGAGCTAGGATTAAGGTGCTTTAAGGCCCTTGTTGGATGCCCCTTGGACTTTTAACACTGAGGAGTGCTCACAGCTGATCAGCAACAGGAGGGAAAAGTGGTTGGGACTGCCACCGCAGCTACAAGAGAGCAACAGCCACGTCAACTTCGCTTTGGATACCGGATATGCTGCAAGGAATGTCCTGGATTCTGGCTTGTTCCCGACACTACAGAAATGCAATAGCCACGCTGGCTCTGTCGCTTTTAACACCCACTCGTCGCAGGAACCAAAGGACTGACTTACGCATTGATAAACAGTAGACTTAATATCACATGCAGCTACCACTGATTAAAATTGAGGTCAATGATGTATTATTCACTCACTTACTCACAGTCTATACCACTTTATCCTGTATACAGGTCACTGGGGGGCCTGGAGTCTATCCCAGGAGACTTAGGGCACGAGGCGGGGTACACCCTGGATGAGGTGCCAATCCATCGCAGGATACGATACACACACCAAAACGCTCATTTACACAGTACGGGCAATTTGGGAACGCCAGTTAGCTTAAACCGGATGTCATTGAACTGTGGAAGGAAACCAAAGTACCCAGAGGAAACCCACCAAGGACGAGGAGAACATGCAAACTCCATGCACACAGAGACGGGATTCAAACTCAGACTCCGAAGGTGCAAGGCGACAGTGCTAAACACAACAGCAACTGTATTGCTTGTGTACTTACTTGGAGGTCGAGCGTGGCTCTGGAGGTCCATTTCCTTGCAGTTTCTTCACCAGCATTTCACTGCTTCTGCGCAGCACATCTCTAATCTTTCCCAGAGAGCCGCCCCTGTGCAGAGCCCCACTACCATCCTTCAAACACACACCAGCACTTATTTACAACATTTATAAACATACAGTACCAATCAAAAGTTTGGATACCAGTCATTTTTTTTTTTCAAAACTATAAAATACCACATTGCATTAGATAATTACAAAACAACAACAATAATCGTCAGTTGTTGTTATAAGACATGAAGGTCAGCTGTTCGGGGATAGTTCTTGCAAGAACATTAGCAAAACCCAGCAAGCACCGTGATGAAACTGGCTCCCATGGAGAGCATCCCAGAAAATTGATACCAAAACATACCTCTGCTGCAGAGTAGAAGTTACCAGCCTCAAAAATCACCAATTAACAACCAGCACCTCAGATTAGATACGAAGGCTTTACAGATATAAGTAGCAGACACATTTCTATCAATATTTCTATATATATTCTATTTATATAAGAGATAAGAGGATGTGTCCAAACTATTTATTGACACAAACTTACAAAACTCACACACATACAAGTCTGGAGAGCCCTAAAACTGTACTTCAATTTACACTCTGCACTCAATTACTACAGTTATAAATACTGCGCGCACGCACATGCACACACACACACACACACACACAGTATACTGACGAGCCCCACTTATATGCTTCTATGGCTTTAAAATGAACAACTACACCAATGCTCATTCACATGGCTGTAGTAGCAGCAGTGCCATGCATAAAATCATGCACACACAAGTCAAGAGCCGCATTTAATGTCACCAGAATGAGAGGGTCATTTTATTGTTGTCTTGGGATTTTACTGTACACAAACCTCAGTGAGATGTGCACAATGCTTACACAGAATGCAGGCCGGCACAGAAAAACATCCAATAAGCATCAGTTAAAAAAGACATGTTGAGAGAGATTTTCATTCAGATGGCGACGGATGGTGCGAGGTGACACTGTTGTACCCAGTGTCTGCAGACCAGCTTGAATGTGTTTGGAAGTTAATCAGGGTTACACACTTATACATGCACATAACTCCTATTATATCCTATACAGACAGCCTCTTAACTACAGCAAGGCTTCTTCCCGCTCATTAATCCATAAAAATGGCTTTATTATTTTAAAAGGCCAATCTCATTCTGTTTTCTGCAAGTAATGTTTGTTCAAATCAGCTAAAGTAAAGATGACTCTCCTTTACAATGACAGTCTGACCATGACACTTAAATTACATGCTCTACATGTCCTGAGTCTATTTTTTACTGTTTTTATTTCATGTGGTCTGGCACTTGACAAAATTCTACAATTTTTCCTGGACAACAAGCATAGCGTTAGCTGTCTCGAACACTTACACTATGCTGAATGTACAGTTATAATTCTGCAACACGATAACCACTTCCTGAATGTAACAAAACTCAACAGAGGTTATGGTGGCACATTATGGAAATAAATGAAACAGAGCAACTATTTTGGTTTCATATGCCTGGAGTGATTTGAACCAAGCTAACTGCTTTTCTGAAACATGTCTCTTTTTAGCTTTGGTTTAGTTTACCTAAAATATTATGGTGGGCAATGTTACCTGGCATTTGATTGAAATCTGCTACCCGTACCCTACGTGTTGTCCCGTGCCAACTCCTACATTTCTTGCGTCAAGTTAATTTCAAGTTAAACTACAATGATTCCAGACAGCTACTGTAGCATTTTGACACCTGCAGTGTCGCTGTTCATCGAATCAGCAACACTGTTTGGCTTAATGTAATTTTAACTGATGAGATACATAGAAATTCACCCCTGTACAGTTGTCATGAATGGGAATTTTAAATCTAGAGACTAAAACATTTCTTGTACCAGGCTGCAGATATTTATTTCTGTTGTAAATTTGAACATTTTAACATGGGGTCTTCGGTGATTGATTCACTTTTGCTGCCAGTCTATGATCATTGCAGCCTAGTGGACATTTAAAGTTTCATCACATGTGCATTGGATTTTTTAGAATTGAGGTTGCAGACAAGTCAGGTAATAAAAGTGTTGCCAGATTTTGCTGGTTAAAAAAAAAAAAAGCCTCATTGTTCGTCAAGACTTTGGTTTAAAACAATCATTAATACATCAAATAAAATAAAACTTCACAAAAAAGCTAATTGTCTGTGACCCAGTGATGCAGAAAAAAAAAAAGGATTGGATTGCTAGGATGTCCTAGATGATGTTTTCCTTTTCTAAAAAAAAAAAAAAAATTGTCAGTAGACACACCATCATTGATGTGATCATGTAACCATAAGAAGAGATGCATATATTCTTATATTTTATGTTGAAATGAAGTGGCAAAAAAAAGTATGTGTACCTTCTGGGATTTCATGGTTTTCTGCATTAATGTGTGATTAAATGTGATTGCCATCCAAGTCAAGAGTGAACTGTTGGAACGATTAACTTATTGACCAGTTAGACAGTGTTAAAGATGCCTTTAAATCTTTGTTAGAGATTCATCACATACCATATATTTGTATGTTTCTTTACTTCCTTGAGGAATCTTTGTTGTGCTCTTTAGATCATTTTGACTGGGCGCCCACTTTCTGGTGGACTAGCCGCAGTCCCAAGGTGTCTCTATTTACCCAACTGTAGACTAGTGAATTTCTATGGAAATCAACAATTCCTGATCATAGATCCTCTGCAAGCTCTTTTTGGCGAGGCATAGCACACACAAGCATATTCTTCTTGTGCAGAGCAAACTCAATACTATAGTCTGAGTGGTTTTTATCAGTCAAAGCAACTCTTGAATTATTATTTTAGGCACATTATAGAAGTTAATATCCTTGATTTGGATGAAGATCAGATCAGATGACAAATTAATGCAGAAAACCATGAAATTCCAAAAGGTTCACATACTTTTTCTTGCCACTGTATGTGTATGTATATATGTATACCTCCAGTTCAAAAGGTAAGATGATTAAAGATTATGATTTTAAGAGGTTACAGCAGTCACAAATTAGTCATTCAAAGCAAGGGCTTCTACATTTCTGACTAACACATCATCGGCCACAGGACATCACTCATTTTTCACACTGCTCTTGTGTTTCTTAGCCATATCTTTGATGCTAAGGTTTTTTTCCCCCCAGAAAAAAATAAATAAATAAAATATCAGGTTTAGATCAAGACTCAGGGTTGTTGGCTTCAAGCAACAGCTTTAGGCGTTTTGCAGTGTGACAGGAGAGACGGTCCTCCCCAAAATCACTTCTTAAACTTTTACCGACTTCTTCTTTTCACACTTTGGATTGTGTCTTTCCTCAGTCTGATGCTGGACGTAATAGTTTAACTAGCCTTTGATGAGAGGATTGGTCATTGCAGAGTGGAGGTTTTAGTCCAAATTCTGCTAAATAGTGAGACCCTGTATGCCAAAACTGATCCTTACCCTGTTCAGTGCTGGACTGGCTGGCAATTCTAGCTGCAGTGTTGGACTGATTCCACATTGAGAGTCTCTGCATTATCTTGTCTTCTCATGCAATCAGCCTTTTAGGGAATTTGGACTTGAAAAATCGTGTCATTGTAAAGCTCCAATATGCTAAAACTGCAGGTATCAGATATGGAACAACCTATTTCTCCTGCAATGGCTGAATACATACAGTGTGTGTGTGTGTGTATATATATATATACATACATATATATACATACATACATACATACTATATATATATATATATATATATATATATATATACATACATACATACATATTATATATATATATATATATATATATATATATATATATATATATATATATATATATATATATATACATACATACATGTTTTTGAAGTTCATTACTTAGTGAGACCACCAGGTGGCGTATTGATAAACATGCAATCTCCAAGGACAGCTTGCCCTTTATAATTCGACGCATCAGAAAAAAAATCATTTCAGACTTTCACAAATAGATGAAAAGATATTAAAATTATTATAAAAATATTAAATTAAATTATTACATTAATAATTTAATGTTCATTCATATTTTAAAGGGAATGGCATTTTCAGTTCCTCTGAAAGTGAATTAAATGGCATATCAGACCTCATGGTTTGCATCCATAGCATTTAGCGTTTACAGCATTTATAGCTGTTATCTGTTTTTATTCCCTACAAAAAGCTATAAATGCAAAAATATATCTACATGTAATATTTTTCATGATAAACCACTGCCAAACTTCGCAAATGAAATCTTTATTGAAGTTTCAACAACCGTCACAATGCAGACAGATGAATAGATATATATATATATATGCAGTTCTAATCTCTACGATAGTGTCTACAGGTCAGCACTACTGCTCTAGAAAACCAAAGTTAACATCATATATATTTATATATATATATCTCAATAAATAATCCACATTCCACTAAACACAATAATGATGTCTATTAGAATAACAAGACAAATGTTTGTTCGGAGTTTACACCCTTTACTGTCTCGGGAAAGTGTTTCGGTGAGATTGGAGGTGGCGCATGTTAACTGCGAGAAGAAATCAGAAATGGCGTAATCGACAGGTGAGACGATGTAGGTGTGTAGTGTTCAATTAATTACACAAGTGCACGACTGACATAACATTCAGTTAACAAGCTGAACCTTAGTGTAGACAGAATCCGCTACTTTGATTTCAGAGGACAGTTTGCAGTCTGGAGTACGACAGCGAACTTATTCACGTGCAGGACTTTTCGTTTTCTCTTGGTGTTTTACCTAAGGTGCATTTAAAAGCATTTGATGAATTGCAAGTGCCTCATCTTCTTGATCAGACTGCAGACATGTGTGAACTCGAGACTGATCTCACATCAGCATTCCTTTATTTAATTAAATTGAGAACCTTAATATATCTAGATCTTTAGTGCTCAATGATTATATAGGACTAGAAGACACAAATGTAGTCCATTTTTTGTTATTTCATAAAACCTTCTCGGTCCCTTTGTTTTGATACGCTGTTTAACATAATATTTAAATACTAACCATACACACCAGGCACAGTTAAGATCAGCTGACTACTTAGAACTCCAGCCGTGTAACAGAGCAGGCTTGAGAAGGAGAACTGGAGCGGCCCTGCTTGTGGTGCTGCTGAAGTCTCTATTTATAGTTATGTCTCTTTTGTCTTTAAACTGTAGATGCTGAAAAAATGTTACAGCACTGTCCAGCAGAGCAGGAAACTGAGAACATGCCCTAGATTTAGAGCTATTGCATTGTCATGTTTAAACCAATGGCAGAGCAAGCATTTACAAGCGCTGTAAACATAATATGGAATTCAAATTAATACTCAAGGACAATAATAATAATAATCATAAAAAAAGCAGAAAAAGTCTAATGTCCATGCCATTTCATGCCGCCACTAACTGTAATAATGTTTGCAGGCACAGCTGTCCCCTCATCTCTTGATTCACCTTTGGATATTTTACTAGTTACAATTAGGTAAAATATATATATATAAAAAAAAATCTGGAACAATCACGGATGTTAAATAAAAAAGACGGACACACAGGTTACCAAACTTTACATGTTCAATAAAGGCCAATCAAACATGAGATTGAAAACCAATACAGAATAATAATAATTAAAAAAAAACTATATAATAATTTACTGCCCATTTAAAAACAAATTTCAATCTCAATACTGTGAATGCAGTAAAGCAGTCTAATCAGCAAAATGAAGCGTTTGTTATCCATTTACCCAAGTTGTGAAGATCACTTTATACAGCTAATACTGAATAAGAGAAGAAAGAGTGACAAAGGGAAAGCAGACACGGAGGAAAAACAGCTACAATTATCAGGGCAAGGGGAAAGAAGAGAAAGGGGAAGAAAAAGATAATCGAGCAATAAGAGCAAGAAGCGACCATCCCAATTTTCTGAGTGTACAGGTGAAAGCATCAGGGTGCAGTCTCGCCGAGGACCCCGGGAATGGGACAGGATGATTCTGCAGGTGTGTAATTGAAAGACCAGAGGGAACAAGAACATCATTTGCTATGTGATGGGCAGGGAGATTAAACTGGAGGGAAATTCTTGAGGGTTTATGCCTAATAAAGAGAAAAAGAAGAGAACAGACAGAGAGAGACCAAACCATTGAGAATCACAAGAAACTCTGTAAGTAGCCTGGTCTAGCACTAGTCTTCTACACCTAGCTGGAAATACAAGTCTTTCCTAACCTCTGCATTCACACACTGCAGCAATTCTGTTCAGTTCAAAACAGGGGGCGCCAATACTAATGGCACTACACGACTCATTCCATGGTCATTAATGATAGAATAATCTTTAGAATTAGTAAACTTTATCAGCTCTTGTTTTAATTATTCTCACAGATGTCACACTAATATTTATGTATTCTTTCTATAGTATATCATCATGATGATGTCATTATTTGTTATTAACGTATGGGCACTAGAGCCAGTTCTTGGCAAGGCCAACACATGAAGGGGCAAGACTCTTCACATGCAGCTGCTGTCCTGCTCCATGGGCAACAGAAAACTGATATAAAGAGAAAAAGAGATAAATGGGTGGAACTTTTCTACGGCAACAGCTATGCTAGGTCCAACAATGATGCATGTGGTTCAGCTGTGGTCCTTTCTGACGGGTTTACAGGCGTTAAGCAGGATCACTGAGTCAGTTCATGTTTTTGGCTAGCTGGGAAGAACTGGCATCAAAATAACACAAAAGCAGGGTCAATGATGGGTATTGTCTGGCTACGGAAGTGTGGTTTTGTTGCTCTACCCTTTGTGCGACTCCAGCAGGGGAGTGTACGAGTGACTCAGCTGCAGCAGCGGGGAGGGTGGAAGCGGGCCTGGCACACTCTGCCCTGCACGCCATCACAAACCATACACACACGTCGCCTGCCAATGCTGCAGTAACTCTAAAGCAAATAAAGACTGGTCTAGGCGTGGAGGTCGTTACACTTCGTTGGAGTCATGTCTAAACTGAATGATGACTAAATGACTAGATGACAAGGAAATGACTAAATAATTATTAGTTTTTTTTCCTTTCCTGTTTCACAGTCCCTGCTCAGCCCATTCTGGCTTTAGTACTGCAGTGCCTGTAAATGCAAAGGTAAAATAAGGACTCTCTAACTGTAAGCCACCTTATTGAAACTACCTATTATTATTTTGCTTTCCTCTAATTCAACAAGGAGCCGAGGACATCACAAAAAGAGTACAATCCACCACATCCGGAAGAACCGAGCTCATTGGCTGATTGGTTGTCATGGCGATGTTAATACCAACAAACTAATGGGTGCAGTTGGTTAGTAACACAGACAACAGCTCAAATGTAATGTACTTGGGTGCACAATTGCATGCATAGTTAAATGGTGCCAAATTTTTAAAAAAAGAAAGAAAAAAAAAGGTGAAGGTCATGCCCGATATATGAATTAATGAACCAAATATACTTCAAGAATGATATGAATAATCTACAACCGCTCCTACTAGAACAAACAGCTTGTAGATTTGCAATCAGATTTTAGTTCATCAGTGATGATAAAGCAGATATCAGGGCTGGGTTGTGACCAGGTAGCATGATGGCCTTTCCTTGCCCTCAAAACAATTTAGCCAGGCTTAATGTACACTCACATACATGAGCACACGCACAGCTTAACTGCATTTGCAATGTGGCTGTGCATACTTCAAAGTTTTACATGCGACACATGTATGCATGTGCTCGCGTGTAGCATATATAATGTACAGGACATAAGCTGGTAAAAGCTAATGGAAATTATGTTTGATATGTCTATCAAACAAAGAAATGAAACATGACAGGGTATGCCGTTAGAAGGAAATAATGCACTGTAAAGTTCTTGATATTTTCCAATAACAGCATATCCCAAGGTGTTTCTCTTAAACCATAGTAATTTATTAATTATTATAACCGTTTATTCATTTAAGAATAACACATTCACACAACTAGTCAAAAGTTTGGACACACCTTCTAATTCCTGCTTTGTATTTTTTTTGTACATTGTAAAGTGATGATGAAGGCACCCAAAATATGCATTATGCTCTGTAAAGCCTTCATATTGTCTCTAATCCAAGGTGCTGTTTGTTAATTGGCGATTTCTGAGGATTTCTGCAGCAGAGGTTAGTTTTGGTCTTGCCTTTCTGGGAAGGTCTTCATGAGGGACAGTTTCATCATGGTGCCTGATGGGTTTTGCAAATGTACTTATTGTCCTGACTATGTGTCTTAAAATAACAACTGATGGTTGTTTTTACTTAATTAACTAATGCCACGTGTTATTTCATAGCAGAAAAAAATCCAACATCTCTAGAATGTAGAATATTCATATAAACTCGTGTCCAAAAGTTTGACTGGTGCTATATATCTATTTAGTAACAATTAGCCTTGTGAGTCATCCACAAAGTGGGATAATTCCACAAAGGGGTAAATTAGCGCTTAATCAAGTCCCTCTGTTTTTCTTGAAGTTGTTAAAAGAAAACTATACAGCTTGTTACTGAACAAAAACGCAAGCCTGCAGCAGAAAAATAACAGCAAGGGCTTTGAGTCTACAGACTCCTTTCCATTAGGTTTAAATAAATGTCTCCTTATTGGGTTAAAATTAGTTTTAGATCATGTTTATCCAAGATCTTTTCTACTTCAGTCAAAGATTGTGTCTGTTGTTAGCATGTTCAGGTTTTAAAAATACATAAAAATAATGCTATAAATGTTGTAAGCACAGCTGCAAGGTTTACTCACTCCGAGTACAAAGTTCTTTCCTCAGTATAAAGTGCAATGTCAGGGATATGATATGACCATAATCATGCGTAACACAACCCACACAGCTCCATATACCACCTTAGAGAACTTAGAGACTAAACACAGACTCTCAAAATGTAGGCTGGGTTCTACAGCAATCTCCAAGAGTCCTTCTGTGGTGGCGTGTGGTTTAGTTTTCTCCGAAATCCAACATATACACTTAACTGAGAAGTAGAATAAATCTGACGGTTTTAAATATTCCTTGTTGGAACGAAACCCTCAGAGTCAGAGATTGGGAAATGCAGAAGGGTCTGTGCACCATTCTCCGATAACTAACAAAAACAAGTTGCATAACTCCAAAGCTCCAAAATAACAGGAACGTGAGCAGCAGTCGAAGCGTCGGTTAATGTGCACTGTCAGTGTGCTGCACCAAGCCAAAACAACAAAAACAACTTCAAAGCAAAGTGCAAAATATGATGTAAGCATCCATGGGGCTATACAGATGAGCAGCGCATGCAGAGATGTTTAAAATAAAGCAAAGCTGGAAACACTGCAGCTGCAAGCCAAGCATCTGGAACAAACACAGCATCTCACCCTCCTGCAGAAGCCCCCCAACAGGACAACAGGTTTAGTCCTCGCTCACCAGCAGAGATTTGAATAAAGAACTCATTGAGCTTAAGGGCAGAGTAATGCTCAGATGAGCTTAGAGTTTATATGATGTATTAAAAACCACAGTGTACAATCAAATGTAAATGTATTCATTTTATTTTGTTTGTTTTTTTTTTTCTGGTAAAAAATCAATCAGATTACCCCGATAGACTTAAGCTTATATAGTAATTACAAATTTGGACTAGTGAATAAAAGCTAGAAATAATGTCCTAGGATTAAATTAGTCATTTATATTTTGCACTGCTCACTACTGCTACAACATGAATAGCAGTTGTGATAATGAAACAATCCTCTTCTCTGGATCAACGCTTTGACTTTGGGGGCGGGGTTGCCTTTTTAGCAAAACAACTCAAACAGCACTTTTACAGAAGAAGGACTGGAGCTCTTTCCAGGGCCAGAAAAAAAAAAAGGGATCGACTTTCAGAAATTACAGAATACTCCTTTAAATGTAATTGCTGGTAGTGAAGACTAAAGTGTAGTAAGTGTAGATTTTTAACACTGACTTCTGCATGAGGCGTGTGCTTTTACAGATGCTCAAAATGCTTGTGACGTGTGACATCATACAGAAACATATAATGTATTAATCCATCAAGCAAAAAGTAAATGGGACAAGCAAAACAACCATGCTTAAACTCAGATGAAATGTGCCAGGACACACAATCAGCACTTGGTTCTATATAAACATCAGTATTCACCAACAGTGCAGAGCAGCCTTACCCGAGTACATTAGACTAGACTGTTACCTCTCGACTGTATTTATTTAATGAAGTGTTTGTGCCCTTCTAAATCTCTAGGTTTGTATCATTCTGTCAAATTTACATACAGACCTATGTTTCACTAATCTTCCAATAAAATGAGTGTTTGAGACGCATGTGAGATGCAAATGCTGCTGTTCTTTCGGGGAACTCCTTTAGGATTAAAGTCTATTCTTAGAAAAGGCCTGTACTCTGCTGCAACGCGCCAGGCTAAACCCCATTTCAGATTAAAGTCTGTTCTCCATTTGATGTTTCTACGCTGAGAATCCTGCTACTCGAGAATCTACTTACAAATCCTTCTGTCACGGTCGATCAAAAAACACACACCACTCTATCAGTACTGGAAGTAATGAAGGTAGTTTAATCTCCAGTGTCAGAGTGCAATTTTGCTATGGTCTCTACTGACAGTCTGAGCACTCAGGGTGAGGCTGCTCTGTGCTGTTCTTAAATGCTACTGATTTCTGATTGGATGATGAGGTGGATATGTACTTACCCCGCTCCACTCTATGCCCATACTCACTTCCTCTCCAGCCTCTGAGCTGTTATCGAACTTAACGCTGGACATGCTGTCCCTGCTCCTCCTCCTGTCCCCATCGCCCTCCTTCAGAATTTCAACCACACGGGTCTGGTTGATGGGATCGATCCCCTAAAAGACACAATTGAAAATATATTCAGGTGGTTAGAGAGCAGACCATAAAGCAGGTTATCCCCTCCATCTCAATTCCTACTCTAGGGAGATTGTTACCAAGTTACACTGGTTGTGATGCGGTGACCATGAGTGGCTTAATCTACAATATTTGCTCTACAGGGAGGAGGTTTTATGGATAAGGAAGAGCTTATGACTTGTGAAGAACTGGGGGTGTTCCTATTTTAAAAAAACAAAATGACTTACTGAGTTACTCTGGTATCCAAAGCAAGCCACAAAAAAGTAAAAAGAAGACATCAGCATGAATGTTTAAATTGAAAATATTTAAGATGCATCAAGATTGAGACACAACTAGACTTCAGTAACTGACCTGCTTGCGGGATCTCATCGCGCACTCCTCCAGGGTCTCCGCGGCCTCCATCTTGCCTTGCCGGCGGTACAGCGCACCCAGATTCCTCAGGGTGGTGTTAACAGTCGGACTGGTGATTTAACAAACCGTTTTACCATTAATCTGACAGAAAACACAAGATTCAAAAGAAGGTGTCCTCCATACATTTAAGCCCCTGTGTGAGATACCTGTTGACTTTGCAGGCCTTGTACCAGCCGCCATACTCTCCATATGGGGTGTTGTCTCTGTGCTTGCCCTTTAGTAAACGAGACCACAGAAAAATTATGAGTGGACAAGCAACACTTGTTAGGATGACCGTAGAAACAAGCAAACAATTAAAAAAAAACATTTTAAATCACATGAGGGGAAAAAGAATTATGCTCCTTAACAGCCCTGTAACACACTAAGTAAGTCTGTGCTATATCAGGGATATGCCAACTCATGTGTCAAACGATATTACACCATGAACAAAATCTGACCCCACATGGGCAGGAGAAAGGCAATCAGGAGAGAGTGAGTGGGAAAGTGGGAAAGACGAATCCAATTAATGAGGGGAAACGGGATCAGGTGTTTTATTTTTTATTTTTTTTACAGGTAAGGTATTTACTTGATCTAGGATTCAATTATTTGCCACAGCGCAGTTCAATTATTTATTTATTATCCTAGTTGGGAAGCTGGTGTTAGAGCAGATGGTCATCCAGTATATATACAGCGCTCCTGGAGCAGATGGGGTTAAGAGCCTGTGGCAGCTTGGCGATGCTTGGGCTTGAACTACAGCCAAACACTGCCGAGAATGTCTAAAATAATCTAACGCTGTGTTTAGATGCAAGTGTGTTTTGAGTGTCAAACAGATATATGGTCCCCTATGTGCTAGGACATTATGGTGGACCAACCAATTTCCCTTTCGATAGAATTCATATTTTAGCTAGCATTAGCTGATGTATGATTGCATTTGTTCGACGTTAATTCACAGGATGCAGGATGTAACACAGAATGCATTCTCATTTGATTCTCATTTCACATTGAATGTGCATTGACTTTCACAAGTGATGATTAATCTCACCACTGGAATATAACCCGCTTTACAATACATTCTTCTGTGAGTAGCAGGGAATATCATCTTTCTACTAGAGAGCCAAATTTCCACATCTCACAACATCTTTAATATACAATCTATCATTTCTGATTGCTACCACTGGCTGAAAATGTTTGTTTTTTTCCCCCCAGAAACTTGAAATTGAGTATTTCAATTGATGAGATGACTGATGTGAAAGAATGTGGACAACACACATGGAGACATAGGCTACTTACTTTGCACATCTCCTCCCTTTCCTCAGCATGCATCCAGATAGGCTTGTTCGAAGCTGTGGGAAAAGACACCGCGGCTTAGTATGTAAAGTTCTGCCTGGAGAGTGTTACTTCAAGTTTTGTTTCAAGAATTAAATGTGTTGTTGGTCCATATTTTAGAATTAAATAGAACAAAGTTATCACGTCAACAGTAAAGCATCCTGAAAACATTAATGTGTGGGGTTGCTCCTCAACCAAGAGAGTGGCCTCACTTACAAGTCTGCCTAAGAACACAACCATGAATAAAGAATGGTACAAAAACATCATCAGAGAGCAACTTCTCCCAACCATCCAAGAGCAGTTTGGTGATAAACAAAGCCTATTCCAGTAGAATGGAGCAGCTTGGCATAAGTGATAACCAAGTGGGTCAGGGAACAAAAGTAGCTCAATCCTCAAGCGGCAGGTGGACAAACAAAAGCCCACAAATTCCGACAAACTCCAAGAATTGATTATGCCAGAACTGCTGCCATCAGTCAAGATGAGGCCCAGAAGTTGACTGACAGCATGCCAGGGCGAATTGCAGGGGTCTTGCAAAAACAAGAGACAACAAAACTGCAAATTGACTCTCTGCATAAACTTAATGTAATTGTCAACGAAAGCCTTTAGAATTCATGAAATGCTTGTAATTTTCCTTCAGTAACATCTGATAAAAAGTGTGTCAACAAAACACAGATACAGTCAACTTTGTGAAAATGTATATTTCTGTTATTCTCAAGACATTTTCCTACCCCTGTACAAAGAGTCCCAGGATCTCAGTTCAAATGTGAAAAAGAGGATGGAAGATTTACAGGTTGTCTCAGGGAGCCATTTTTACTAGGGATGCCCCGATACCAATACCGGTATCTGGTATCGGCCTCGATACCACATTTTCTAAAGTACTCGTACTCGTTAAAAGTCCCCCGATACCAGGGACCGATTACACAGTCTGAGAAATGTTTAAGCGGCGTGTAAGGGGTTAATCACAGGCGCCGAGTGCCCGCCCCTAGACCCCGGATGCAGCTCAGAGCAGGGAGAAGGCGAGGCGAAACGAGACATTGAAAGTGAATGAAGATGACAAAACAAAGACGGACTGCAAATTGTGCTCAGCGAAATTGTTAAAAATCATGTTTTTATTAAGTACTTGGTATCGGTATCGGTGAGTACTGAAATGCAAGTACTCGTACTCCAAAAAAGTGGTATCGGTGCATCCCTAATTTTTACACAAATGCATATTCAAAGAGCAGTTAAAAAACGGTATGCAAGAACAAGTGAAGTGAGGTCTTGAAGAAGACCTAAACTGACCCTTGGGTGAGAGATAATTGCTTCAGTTGGTCACCAATTATGCAAGAACAACAAATGCACAAACCTGCAATGAACTAGAAGCTGCTACAATCACCGTCACTGCCTACAGTCAACCCGGTTTTAAATAACCATTTAACTGGATGGCTGCTGTCCAAGAAATAATCCCCTGCTCCAAAATCAACACTAAAGTTTTCAACTGACTACACAGACAAACAAAATGCCAAGCTTTGACCAGAGGTATGTTTGGAGGAATAAGGGAAAACCATTCAACCCCAAGAACACTGTACCAGCTGTCGGCATGGTGGTGGTAGTGTCATGCTTTAGGGCTATTTTGCTGCCAGTGGAATTGGCACGCTACACAATGTGAATGACCTAATAAAGAAGAAGGACTACCTTAGAATTCTTCAGCTCAAATATGTTCTCAAAATATGAATCATCAACTTGGGGAAACTTTAGTTTTCCATCAGAACAATGACCCCCAAAATACATCATATCTGGATGTGAAATGGATAGAGCAGACTAACTTTAAGCTTTTGGAGCCTCAGCTCTATGTAAAAAGTGTAGACTGTACTTAAATGTCAGGCGTGCGGCAGAAATTCTGCCAAGAAGAGTGGTCCAATATCAAAGTGGAATTTTGCCAGAAGCTTGCCGATGTACTGAATAAATTGTGGGATGAATGTTAAATTTTCTAAATGACATTCAACCAAGGGGATAGGTGCTGGTGAGCTGTATATTTGTCAAGCATGTTAATATAAGAAAACCCACCAATCTGTTGGAAGTTTCTCCTTTTAAAGATATATTCTGTACAATAATTCAGTCTGGAAAAGACCAGTTAAAAAATAAATTCCCATGACATACTGTACATGTTTATGAGTGTAATATGCAAATACAATTCAGCACTAATAGTGAACAGCAGCTTAATTTTTTTTGATAAAGTTGAGAAGAAATAAACTTCCAACAATGTCAACAAAAAAAACAACAACTAAACAGACAGAAATCCTTCAGTCTAACAGCCCTTGCTGACTGGATGTGCTTAGAGTCTTTTTGTTTTTAAATAGCTGTCCATCTTTTAACCCTTCCTTCATCAATGAACATGTTCTCTGCTTTTATAAAAGAGAAGTCAAAACCGGGGAAGAAATGGCAGAATTTCAATTATACACAGTGAAAAGAAAAGAAATGTATGAGTGATATCATGCAGTAACTCATTATTGTACACTACATTTAGGCAACATAAGAGCTCTAAATATATATATATCCAGAGACAAATATTAACTTAAACACTATTATGTGGTTATATCCAACATAAAATAGTGTTTAGTTATGTCACCAGTTAAAGAATGACCTTCACTTACCATCAACTGATCCAAACTCCTTCTCATGGGCACGAGTGAGAATCTCTTTGTAAAGAATTTCTGCCTCCTTGTATTTGCTTTGTTTGAGATAGCATGAAGCCTGTAGAGAAAGATGAGGAATATCTGAGCTTTTAGTTTGCACTAAAGGTCACCTTGGATTGTGCTGATCCCGATAAAGCATTGAGTGAGGCTGAAAAAACATCATAATGATTTTCTTTTTTTTTAAGAAATAAAACTGGTGTTAAAAGCACCACAGAGAAAAATAATAATAATAAAAAAAGATTAGTTACCCCCCATCTATATTCATTTATATCTTTCTTAATGAAAAATGCCCTTATTTTTCCCTGCCAGTGTGTGTGCATGATGATAGAATGAAAAAGAATGATCAGAAAGCATTCCCAGCAGGCAAAAGGCACTACATTTTACTGGCACAACACTGAAATACTGGATAACCAGATCAGTTCTGACTTTTATTCGCTAAACTGAGGATGTTAATTTAAGCTTACAGAGCAATGGCATCAGCAAAAATGTTCCAGTGCATCTTGATATTTGTACATCATAGCTGTTCAATAAACAAATTTCTCACCAGATTGTTCTTGGTCTTGGCAACATTAGGGTCATCGGGGCCCAGCCTGCACTCGTAGATCTCCAAAGCTCTGCAGTAGTAGTACTCCACCTCCTCGTACTTGCCCTGGTTCTGACACAGCAAGGCCAGGTTGTTCAGCTGCTTAGCCACATCTGGATGGTCTTTTCCAAGCACCTGAGAAAGAACAACACAACTTCAAAATTTCTCTTTTGATTGCTGGGGCACTGAAATGATTAGAGAGCTTTAAGGTAGAGCAGTTGTAACTGGAGACTGTTCAAACTCAGATACATTTGTATGGTACAAAAACATCATAAGCTCCACTCCTTTCAAGCCCACGGCTCTCTCCAACACTAAGTGTGTTATTCAGAGCGGGTGTAATATTTCTGCTGTTTGCTCAGCATCGACATGATCTCATTAAAGCTGAATCAATATGGGGGGCTGCTACACAGCTTACTCAGGCTCTGAGCAATCTCATGGAAAGCTTTAGGTGCTTACTCCTGCATGTGAATGTGTTCATTTTTGAAAGAAAGGGGGGGTGCGGGGGTTCATGTTCAGAATATAGTACTATTCGCACAGGATTAGTATTATCTGGGGACTTTGTGTGATTTACAATTTCTCCCCCCCCCACAAACACACACCTGATGTACGTCATGCATTCATACGGGATAAGAGAAGCCTGCGATTTTACTCAAATTTACTGAATTATAACCCGGATACTATGTTTTCCATACAAATAAATATTACGCTTATATTACATATTGTATATTACAAATATTACATTTTATACGAATAAAGCCCTATTTATATTATTACTTAGATATGTGATTTTTGTTTTCTTTCTCCACATTGAATTGTTGTATGTTGTACATGACCCAGCAAAATACTTTCACTCCAACGCAGCCTCCAGTCATCGCGAGAGATGGATAAAAAGCGAACAGGAAAAAATGAAACGACTCCGCCAAATACTGTCCAAATTACAGGCATGCTGATTCACACGGGAAACACAGGACCTCGGTGTTCGGAGAAATATGGGGGAAATTGAGGAGGAATTTTTACTTTACAAATTACAGACATGGCTCAGAGCCAATCGCTCTGGATTAAGATCACTGACAACCTCTGAAATTATTACAAATCACACGAGGCTGCACATAATAATCCTGCGGACGAATAGGACTATTTCACTTAAACTGATTTTTCTAGAACTGTTTTGTTGAAGTAAAGATGACTACTATACTAGCATTTAAATGTCACACTCATACTTAGGGAAGTTCAATTATGTCATACACCCGCGCATGATGAAGTCAAAATTCTGAAGACATTTACAGTAGGAGCATGATGGTAGTCTAAAAAAAAAAGAACTATGTGTCATCTCAAGAATACCATGTGGCAAATGACCAACTACATCTACATCTAGGCATTTGGCAGACGCCCTTATCCAGAGCGACTTACATTTAAAATTTTTTTTTTATCTCATTACATCTGAGCAATTAAGGGTTAAGGGCCTTGCTCAAGGGCCCAACAGTGGCAACCTGGTGGTTGTGAGGTTTTGAACCTGGGATCTTCTGAACCGTAGTCCAATGCCTTAACCACTGAGCTACACCTGCCCTAACACAGGTTACATAGTTACATACTAACACAGGAAGTAACAAATGACTGAAGCACATGATTACGGTATATGTTAAAAAGCTCTAGATAGAAAATAGTTTGATATTAAATGACAAAATGATTAGCTAGTAAATGATAATAAAATAATCATTTTAATCCAATAATAAAAATAAAAAAACAACAACAACATATTATTATTATTATTATAACCGCTCATAGTGTTACATGTTTGTGGCCCGTGATGCCTGACTGATTATACTGTAGCAGTGATTAGATAAGCCTTTCACATGAGATTTGCTGCATGAGTGGGTATGTGTTTACCTTCTCTCTGATCTCCAAGGCTCTCTTACACAATGGTTCGGCTTCCTTATATTTGCCCCTCTTCCCGTACAGCACAGCCAGATTATTCAGGGTGGCAGCCACCTGCAACACGATATGCACAAATACACACACCCCGACCCAGAGATATCAGTTTCGACACAACTAACAGGACAGGCAGGATAATCCTTTGCCCATGAACCATGTCACCAATCCTGAGCCAAATAGTGAGATGTATAGGATATTATCTGATAAAAAAGTCCTCTCAGTTTAAAAGCCATCCTGAGACACACACCGCATGATTGCACAGAGAGACAGACAGATCATTAGACTAGGATCAATAATGGGAATTTATAGTCCTACTGGTAATTTCCTATGAGGTCATATGATTTCAGCAGGATGCACTGGAGAGATGTTTAAAAATGCAAATTCTGCAGCTATTCAACATGGAAGATAAAGGAGATTTCACTTTATAGTCATGCATTTATATGGATCGTAGTATTTCACCAATAATGCAACGAATAATCCATTTAGAATAAAAATACATAATGCTAACGCACTCAATCAGAACAGTCTAACCTGACTGAAATGAATTTTAATTTGGAATAAGAGGGGTGGGTTAAACTTATAATCAGTTCAGTAGGTACCTATTTGCCATATAAACACTTGATCTGATTATTCTCCTGGTCTAACGCTTGGTTCCAAAAAACATCCAATGTCATCCAACAACGTAACCAATTCTCGTTCAAATAACTTTAAATTTTAACGAGATGTGCAAAACCAATTTAATGTTTAACTTCTTTTCTTATGATGAAAAATGATAATGACAAAGTGCTGTTGAAACGGCCACCACGTTCACCTGACTATTTTTCTATGGGGTTGATTGCTGTTCTATGGGGCTATGTGAAAGGATTGGTCTTTGCCCCCCCACTTTTCCTACAAGCCTAGAGGAACTCAAGAAGAAAACCATTGAGTCGCTGGAGGTTATCCAAGATAGGCTACAGCGTGTTTTGCGGGAGCTGGACTACTGACTTGACGTGTGCACATATTGAACATTTGTGAAGCTTTGTAAAATCTATATCCGTTTGGATATGTTGTTGGAATTTTGACAAAAATATTTCATTTTTCATCATGAAGCTTATTTAATTTTATATTCCATGGGGATGTAGTTACTCAAATTTTCATATTTCAAATTATTTCAGACACCCTGTATATTCATTCTGCATGTTTACAGGGGCAATATTGTACTAATGAATTAGTTGTAAATTACTTTGATATATTTCAGAACTGAGTAAAAAGATTAAATTGACTGTAACATTGGTGCCAAAATTGCTAATGAAAAAGTACTTGCAGTCAAAAAGAAACAAGTGTGTGCATTTTTTGCACACTTTTGCCCAGGTGTGCACCAAGCAAAGCTAAAAAAAAATCTATTTAAAAACTTACAAAGCGAAAGTCTGGCATGACAGCTACTTGGGAATAAGCGGTTCCGCCAGTTTTAATAAAAGAGGCTACAAAAAGACTTCTATTTGCTCACGTCCCTTTATTCACATTGAGGTTCACCTAGACAGTTGACTCCAAAAGAAGGTAACTGCTGCCATAAACAAATGTGTGCCTTTTATGTCTTGGTGCGCTTTCCGTTTCACTGAACAAGCTTATGTACATGCTGAATTTTATTCATGCTTGGCTTTAGAGGAAAAAAATAAATAAATAAATAAATAAATAAAACGTTTCACATGTCCCTTGTAAGCCCGAAAAAAAGAAGAAGGAGAAAACGAACTCTGTGACATGCTGCTTGATGGATATAACTTACAGCAGGATGATCTTTGCCGAGAGTCTTCTCCCTGATGGATAGAGCATCATTGAGCAGGTGTGCTGCCTCTTTATATTTGTTCTGATCCCTGATAGTGACACAGAAAGCGATTGTTGTTATTGTCTGCATGAGCAACTCAACAAAAGTGAGGCAAGCCGATATACTGACGTCTACCGAGGCAGTAACATTTAACACTTAGTAAAACTATGCACAAGGTTCAGCTACAAACCTGTACACCAGGGCGAGGATGTTAAGCATGGTGGCAACATCAGGATGATCGTGGCCGGAAGTTTTCTCCAGGTCCTCCAGAGCCTGTTTGCACAGTGGGACCGCCACCTCATATCTACCCTGAGAGGCGTACTGGATCACAAGGTTGTGGAGGGTTCGGAGACGTGCTGGGATCTCGTATCCTCCCTGCTGCGCTGCTGCCACGGCTGCACTGTTGTGCTGGTGTTGCACTGGAGGGGAGGTTTAAAAAGAAAAAAATAAATAAATAAGAGACGCATTTTATGTCTGAGAAAACACAAACTGAAAAGCTCAGACTAAAAGAACAGTTTGAACAAAATTATCAAAGTATTTACATTTCCATGAACAAGGAATGCAGCACATCACTGATGTGTCGTATACACATGTAAAAGTATTCACTGCATGTACAGGCACGACAGCAATTACATGTAAAAGCAAAAGTCATTCACTAACTTCCTTGGCCATGTTCCTCCTCATCGTTAGGGAAAAGATCGTCCAGAGAGTCTTTAGGTGGTTCACCATCTTTTTCCTCCTAGAACGACAAATGAAAAGAGTATAGACATGGAGGAAGAGCAAATCGATCTAACAATAAGCACAGATTTACATCTCGGATGCGTGTACATTTGTCGACGGGGCAAAGGTCCTGACATACTGTATTTGTTCCCAGAGTGAAAAGGAAGTTGTGTTGTAGCTTTGTTATTGGAAAGGAGTCTCTCGGCGGAGAAATAAATGTTCATAGTTGAGTATTATTTCCCCTCATACACAAGTGTTTGTGAACAGCGACAGAGTTTAAAAAAGTGGCAGAACAATTAATTCCCATCTCCTGATGCCTAATTGTGGGGAATGTTAAAGGAGAGTGTTCAACTATGAAGATCCGCCAAGAACTGTGCCTGCGTTGTGCGAGAAAATTGTCTGCAGCGACCTTTTATTCCGGGAACCAGAGTTGAGAATCTGCGTGCATGACATGAACACTGTCTACGGCGAGGCGGTGTACACACACACCTCATACACTTACGTTACGAATACTGAGGTAAATCAACACGCTAATACTGTGTATGTTAGTTTCTTTCAGGAGAAATAAACTCACAGATGACAAGGTAATATTGTTCATTTTTACTATAACTCGACTTGGTTAAAAAAAATTTTTTTTAATTTAAAAAGAAAGTGACTTAAACGGTCAGAAGTAGGCAAAGGTAAAAGCAGAACCTCAGGTGCAGGTAGATGAAATTAGAATTAAAACACTGTCATTCAAAGGTTGGAATCTTTATCGTTTGTCAATGTGATCAAAACACATCGCGACAACTGTGTCTAATTACAAAATAAATGTGTTTTGACAGCATGCCATAAAACACGCACCACAATGCCCAATTTTCATGTTCACATTTTATTGTTAAGGCTTGGATACACACAAAAATATACACCCGATATTGCGACAGCTTTCCAAAAGTTACTTTTCTAAAGCAGTGAAAAATAAATGAAAATTCAGAAGAGCTACCCCAGTACGCAGCCCCTGAAGCCCTGCTTCTACTTGCACCAGGTGCTGATATACAGGGTGGGCCATTTATATAGATACACCTTAATAAAATGGGAATGGTTGGTGATATTAACATCCTGTTTGTGGCAAATTAGTATATGTGAGGGGGTAAACTTTTCAAGATGGGTGGTGACCATGGTGGCCATTTGGAAGTCGGCCATCTTGGATCCAACTTTTGTTTTTTCAATAGGAAGAGGGTCATGTGACACATCAAACTTATTGGGAATTTCACAAGAAAAACAATGGTGTGCTTGGTTTTAACTAACTAAAAGGTTAGTAGTTTAAATACATCACAGCTAAATGCATGTTTGGTACAATAACAATTATAATTAAAGAAAACAATATGTTCTTTAAATTACGTAAATATACCTACGCTCAAGCTCAATAATTCTCCTGCAAAAATGTGACACCTCTTCGATTTTACAAAGACCTTATTTTTTCTGATGAACGCTTTTGGCATTTCTGGATTCCTCATGAATAAAGCCTTAAATCTACATCTACATCTAATCATTTGGCAAATACCCTTATCCAGAGCGACTTACATTTTTATCTCATTATACATCGGAGCAACAGTGGCAACTTGGTGGTTGTGGGATGTGAACCTGGGATCTTTCGAATTGTGGTCCAATGCCTTAACCATTGAGCTACCCATGCAAATTTAAACAGAAGGTGCCGTGAATATACGCATACACACAAGTGTTCGACAAGTGACCAAACAGGTGTGCACAGAGACTGGCACAGGAGGGAGCACCTCTTCTTTGCGAGCACTGAGACATGCTTGTACACCTTCTTTACGTTTACTTAACAGGGTATACAGTCTGCTTAAGTTGAATTCAAAAAGTAAAAAAACAACCCTAAAGATTAAGAAGCGTTACTGTATTCATATTCTGACAGAATGACAAAATACAATAAATGTTTTTGCAGCTTGGCTTTTTAATGCCATTCATTTAATGCCTATTATTGCTGTTAAGAATATTATAGCAATATTATCATTATTGCTATATGTCTAGACCCTTTGTATGTTAAAGAAAGTTATATGCCTAGCAAAACCCAGACAAATAGATTAGAACAAGGAATGAGTTAGATAATGTTTAAACACATACAACTGAATGATAGAAAGCGTTTGTCTTACCGAGGGTGAAACATCTTCGTCATACTTTTTAAGCTGATTCATGAACTCCAGGTGCTTCTTCTCCTCCTCCAGCTGGGCGACACTCTGTTCACTCTTCTGCAGTTTCTGCTGCGTGTTGGCCAACTCGTCCCGCAGCCACTGGTTCTCCTGGCAGAGGCGCCGCACCTGCGCACGCAACTTCTGCTTCTCTGATTCCACGGCATTAAGGTGGTTAGACAGAGCCATCATCACCTGCACATGGGCACAGAACAGATTGAAGTGAAGAAAAGAGGGACCAAAAAAAAAAAAAAAAAAAAAAGAAGTATACAAGCCTCGATTTGTTTTTTCAAATGCCATAAAAGTTCCTCATTCTATCTTTAATCTACTAAAGTTAGCTTTAAGAAGATTCCGATTTAGTACAAATTTCAAGTAGTTCAAGAAGATGCAGTGATGCATTAAAAACTGGCCATCACGCCCTCAATGCCACAAACCCAGAGAGAGAGAGAGAGAGAGAGAGAGAGAGAGAGAGAGAGAGAGAGAGGCACACCCACCTGCGCCTCCCCCAGGCCCAGCTCAATCATCTCCACAGATTTGCGGAGCAAGTTGGACTTCTCATGCACAAGGTTGGCCTCCTCATCTTTTTTCAGGCACTTGATGGTCTCTAGCAGGCTGTGCAGGATAGAGTTGTGCTCGCTCTTCAGTGCCTCCAGGCCCTGGATCACCAACTTGGTGTTTGAGATTATTTCCTCCTGCGTTAGCTTCTCCAGCTTCTCTTCACGAGGATACACCATTGTGGACATCTTCTATAAGAGGGGCAACCTGAAAGCACAAACAGGTCAGACGGGGGAAAAATACAGACAAAGGTAGCAGTTTAAGAGCAGCGGCTGAGAAAAGAAAAGAAAGAAAAAAAAAGGATGTGGTCAGCTGTATTTTTGTGTCAGAGAGAAGAGCTGGCTGATTGGTGAATGACTAAATGAACAAATTGAGAACAAAAAGAGCAATTATAGAATAAGAACTACAGCACCTTTTGTCCTAATTAGGAGTCCCATGGAAAAGCTGGCACGCATCACAAAAGAGAACAAGAATTCAGCGCATAAGCCTCTAACTAATTAATCCTACATAACATAAGGCCACGGGGAGAAGAATGCTATTTATGGCATTACAGTATTTCACAAAATAAAGCTACTGGTGAGGAATCAAAGTGTCATCCCTGCGTCTGCAGGAGGGGAATCCCGGACGACATTAAGTGTTAGAGCTGTTTTCCACTGTATTGGACTGTGAACTCTGTTCTGATAAGGATTTTCCAGAATTAGGATGATCCACCATCGGGACAGGATTACAGGACGGTCATTTTCTATTATCGTGCTCCCGGACTGTTTACTTTCAATTACACACTGAAAATATTGTATATAATTGTAAACATTGGTATCTGGTGCACTGCAGTGTCTATTTTTTGTACAATACATCTTAGCTACTTCTGCGATTTGATCACATCTATGAATATCCGTAGGGCCGTGGTCCGTTCGTAACTTGGGGACTTACCGTAATAAGTAATTATATTAACCGCTTTTTTCACACTTTGCATGCCATACTTTCCCGATCGGCCTGACTCTACATTACCTTAATATTATATTTTAAAATTATTTTAATCACTTAAAATATAGATATTTTAAACTTACTTTTTAATAACACCAATGTTCCAATGTATTGTGTACACCCACAATACACTCACGTATCACATGTGGGTGTGAACACTGCAATTCTAAGAGACAAACAATACAGACGGACAACATTCAAAGCAGCTTTACAAAGACCTCACATTGATCAAGGAAGCAGAAGCCTACATCTGCTTTTCAAATAAACATGCCTCTATTTGATGATAATCATTTAATGCGTGCTTAAATAATCAAATCTAATTCAGAAATAGGACTAAAAATACTGATTAATTTTCTATCAGCAGAGCAAAATATTTTTATTTGTGTGTTTTGTATGGCCTAGAAGTTCAAAACCATTATCACAGGGAAAAAAAATGAAAGACTGATTAAAATGACACTAGATTAAACTTTTTCCCCCTACAGACACAATCCTAAGTGCTTCTGAAGCTGATTGTGTTTCATTTCCCTCCTCGTGAGTGAGACCCGCAGCATCGGGAGCGCTCGGGTTATGATACCGATTAGAGACGGCAGAGTCGTTAAAGGGAAACGATAGCGGGTCTGTGAACACAAGGCACCAGCTGAAGACCATCTGCCTCAAAACATCATCACCCCCCTCTGCACTCAACAGAGCAGCATCTTTTCCGGCTCCTGATTTACAACTGCACACACCCTTATTGAAATCCAATGCTGTCATCCAACATGCTGTAAAAAAAAAAAAAACCCAGGAAACGGAGGCAGAAGCAAAACACGAGTGAACAAGAAGTAAGTCACTGCTCAGTGGGGGAAGAAGACAGACCCAAGTGTTCCATCTAGCATCGCGTGCTGCTAGCAATGCCAAATAATCTAGAAACAGCCTGTGCACAGAGACAGACTTTCTGATATAATGCTACTTTAAAACAGCAAAATAGAGTTGTGAATCATCACACTTCTTGTGCTAGCACAGATGACTCGAGCTGAGATTTCCTTCAGCAGGATGCCAACTACTGGCCCATAAAATGCTTCGAGCTGCCAGTAGATGAACAGTTGTAAAGATTTTTTCCTGCTCATAATGATCGCATTCAAGTTATTTTCACACACCTCATTAGGAGCGCAGATAAAAATGCTTCGTATGATTTATAAAGATCATGATCGCCTCATTTCGATTGAGGCCTCAAATGCAGAACAAATTATATCAGGCTGCTTATGGAGAGAAATAGAGTGCAGTTTAACAAGGTTGTTAAACAAACATTTACCAAAAGTGTTCGCTCGCCTGTCTTCACATGAACTTAAATAACATCCGAGTCTTAATCCGTAGAGTTTGATATGATTGTATGACCTTTTTAGCTATAACAGCCTCAACTATTCTGCGAAGGCTTTCCGCAAGGTTTACCATGTCTTTATGGACCTTGCCTTGTTACACTGGTCATGTTACGCTGTCATGTTGGAACAGGAAGGGGCCATGCCCAAACCCACACTGGTCCTACAAATTTGGGAGCATGAACTTGTCCAGAATGTCATGGTATGCTGAAACATTAAGCGTTCCTTTCATTGGAAGTAAGGGATCAAGCCCACCTCCTGATAAATCAACCCACACCAGGTCCAACAAGACTGCATAAAGGAAAGTCCATAAAGACATGGCTAAGCGAGTTTAATGTGGAAGAACTTGACCGGCTTGCACCAAAATAATAAAAAAAAAAAACATCCTGACCTCAACCTGATAGACATCTTTGGGATGAATAAGAGGAGAGACTGCGAGAACATCAGTGTCTGACCTCACAAAAAAATGGTTAAAAAAAAAAAAACAAACACACTCCTAAACCTTGTGGATAGGCTTCACAGAAGAGATAAAGCTGTTATAGCTGCAAAGGGTGGGCCAACATTATATTAAACACTATGGACTAAGAATTGGATGTTGCACCTTGGAAGTTCAGTTAAATTTTAAAAATTGACTAAGGCTGCCTACACAATATCAGAGGCAAAACCACACCATGGGGAGAGCTTAGAGAGCCAAGATTTGTATTTTTTATTTTTTTTTTTGTATTTGTTTTTCATTTGAACCTTTTGTAAATGCCACCAATAACACAAATACTTCATAGTCTATATAAGCAAATGCTTAAACACCTGACCATCACTCCTGCATCTACATTTTGAGCATCACATTCCAGACTTGGGGATTTGTGCTCATTCAGCCATTAGAGCAGTGGTGAGTTCAGGCACTGATGTGGAGTCGGCGCTTTATTAAAGACACTCAAGTTCCTCTGTTACAACCATCCAATGCTTTCAAATGCCTTTTGATGCACTGCTTGAAACTCATGGCACAAACATTTTACTTGTATTATGTGCTTACCTTCAAGGTTAGAATAAGAGTTTTTTTTTATATGAATAGGAACAAAACCACCATGCTTAGAGAAAGGCAAAACTGACTTTGTGGCATTCAAATAATTTTCAATGTTCATATCTTCAAGGTTTCCATCATCACAGCTTCAAAAAGCAATAATAAAGCTTAAAAAACAGTATAAATCGTGCTTGAACCATCATGTTGCTCTCTAAATGTGATTAAGGCCTAGTAAATTACAAGACTAAATACTCTGTTTTATGACATATTACACAATTCTGATCTAATCTGGTCTTTTGAAATGACTAGTTATTGCCGGTCTGAATCACTGTGACATGGCATCACTGAAACAGACAACAAGCATCATACACTTTTTTTTTTTTACTTTTTTAAAATTTTTTATAAGAACGTACGTTAGTTTACTTATAATCAATGGATATAAATAAGTCGAGTGAATACATCTTGTAAACATCGAATGAATATACATCTGAGTAAATGTAAACAGTGAATTTTGTTAATATACAAATATACGTCCATTATACGAGGGTGCAAATATACATCCAATACATGTGAGTATAAATCTGAGTATAAAGGCATTTGGAAGGTGCAGGAAGATAGCAGCAGTGCTACACAACAAACACAATTGCACGCAAAAATGCACACACGTGCAAACAAACACAAACAAAAACATATGCAAACACATACACAAACACACACACACACACACTATGGGCAATTTGGGAACGCCATTTAGCCTAATCTGCATAGCTTTGAAGTTTGGGAGGAAACTGGAGTACCCGGAGGAAACCCACAAAGCAGGGGAAAAACAGGCAAACGCCACACAAACTCACCACGGTGCTGCACGTCTATAATAATTTCATAATTCTACTTTTACTAGATAGAGTGGTATTAATGCCCATTTATATGTATAATTCTGGCCCAAATGTTTAGTTAAACACTTAGTTTTCACTTAAGACAGTCTATGAGAAGCTTGGCTTGTTTGATTTTTATTCACCAAATGTTTAATTTTAATCTTCAATTCAAGATCTATACATCTTTAATTTTGCAATAATGAAATGTATAACCTGCGCAACTGATGCAGTTCAGACTGATGTCATTTTAAACATGCCACTATAATTAAAGTTATACAGTTGGTTGCATAAAGAATATGGAGGAAATATAAAACCGTATGCGCTTTGCCAAACATTTAAAGTATTGCAGCTTTGCCCTGCATTAGCACAACAGGTGCGTTAGAGAGCAGAGCTACATGATAATCAAATAAGTGTAGATTGAGAGAGAAAGCTAATGTGCAGTCTTCACCATATGATGTTGCATATTTCAAAAATAATAAGGAATTAAATAGTTAAAGCAGTTCAGACAGAGGAAGAGAATTATATCATAATCATGGGCTGAGTTCAAATTCATCTGTTTTGTCATGCACCATCACGCATTTACTAATATTTTGTATGGTGTGTGTGGGTGTGTGTTCTGTGTTCACCAAATGATCACAGCACATGCACATTTCAAAATAGATTTCCAAATGGGTGTCTAATGTGGCATCGCAGAGTTTCTCACAATCCTGCGCTAATACTGCAGGGGGGAAAAAAATAAACAGCAAAGACATCAAAGGTTTTTTTTGCAAATGTGAAGAATTGGGGCTGAGATCACTCAGTAAACGCACAGCGGTGGTAGGGAAAGGATTAAAGACTTAAATCCAACAAAAACACACAGGTCTTCCAAACCTGGACGTGACTGTGTGTGTAATGTGTGAGTCCTGGGCATCTTTGGCAAATGGGATTAATTATTGATGTTATTTGTTAAAGCAAAACCGTCCTTTGCATAGACCTTCGTCTAAGGAACACAAGATCCGTTTTCATTAATAACCTTAAAGTCTTTTAGGGAACTGAAACTCATGCTCATTTTGTATGGAAGCTAAATCTATAAACAATCAAAGGTGTGCGTCTTCAAAACGATGTTAAAATCTGTACTTGGAACTGAATTAAAGCTCAATTTCTTAAGAACAAAAGATAATTGTTCACGTGGCATGAAGGAAGTAATAGATTACAGTAGTAACTTTTTAAAAATAGCCCGAGCTTTGGAAGCTAATTACGGTTTTGATGACGGCGTGGGATAACGAGCAACACGCCGACTGGGTGTTTATTAGCGACGGCTGCAGCTTGGCAGGAGACGGGGATTTAAAAAAAATAAAAATAAAGGGCAGCCTACCTCAGCGTCAGCACCAGATCCTCATAGCAAAATCAGCATCGTACACTGATGAAACAATGCCTCACACACGGCCGAGCCCTGTCGGCACAGCAACACCGTCCACCGCTGAGGAATCACAATAACAGGCTAGGCTGATCTTAAAGCTAGATGTCGAGACTGTAGAAAAGAAAGCATCACAGAGTCATCGGTAGCAGCCCCACCCTCTGAGCAAGGAGAGGGGGAGGGGAGAGAGAGCGCGAGAGAGAGAGGCAGAGCACAAGCACTGCAGAATTAAAAGGTCCACACAAAGCAGGAAGATACGCGCATCCTAGCTTTGACCTCAGCAAATCACCTCTAGGCACAAACAGGCATGTATGCACAGGCACAGCTCGGCGTCACAAACGGGTAGACACATGTCCTGAGGTTCAGCTGCTTTACTGTCTGACAAAGGAAACTCGCTGCTTAAGGAAAGACTGCATCCATTACACGGGAAATTGTCCCCCCCTCCCCCTTGATCACTTCCCATCATTACCACTCGCCGTCAGACCTTAAAGATGCTTACAAAAACAAAACCTTATACTCCGATTACCGATCTGACGCAAATGTGGTGCTGGAGGAAAAAAAATTATCTACTCAATGCTGTATTATGGTTAGCCATGAATTCAGCGTGCTGACGCTGCCCCCAGTGACCCCACCCAAGAGTTATGGATGTAGAGGATTAAGCAGTACCCCGGGTGATTAGGCAAGAGGAAAGCCGTCAAACGCAGAGCAGATGTGCTAATTCATGCCCGAGAGAGAGAGAGAGAGAGAGGGAGAGAGACAATCTGACATTTTTGTCCTCTTTTCTTAGTCTCACAGTACACCAGCATGGACGGTGCATCATTCAGCATCATCCCCCTTCTCTCACACTGGTGCTCAGCGACCCCTCTGACCTCTGCTCCTATACCAATCACACTGCAGCCAGTCTTTCTCCTTCCACTGACTCCACCCATCTCTCTGTCTGTCTTATCGCTACTCCATTTGCATTTCTGCTTTTTTCTGCCCTGACAAGGTTTGTACTGTAAACATGCTTAACTATTAAAGCTGTGATTTCTTTTTCCTAATGATACAGTTCTCTTTCATGTTGCAGAGTGGCAACATGGAGTGGGAGGAGTCACAGGGCACAAACATACACACAAGTAGTATGTTTTAAAGAGGAGAGAACATGAACACAGTGGGAAAAGTATCAATAGATTGTTTTTAAGGTTTAAAAGATAAAAAAATAAAATAAAACAAAAACAGATAATTGACACTGGTGACAATTTTTAATTAATTGCCCAGATCTATTTTTTTTTATGTGGGGTTGTAGAGGAATGGCAACATTTTACCACCTGAAATGCAAATGAATATAAATTAAAAACTAATTATTTATTTTTTAATTTGGGGATATACACTACCCCTCAAATGTTTGGGATCACTTGCAAATTTCTTTGTTTTTTGTTCAGTCATTTACTTTCTACATTTCAAAACTATGAAATAACACATATGGAATTAGATAATTATGTAACAACACTTACAGTCAGGTGTTATTTTAAAACACTGAGGTCAACCTTTCTGGAACAGTTCTTATTGTCAAATGCATTTGCAAAACCCATCAAGCACCATGATGAAACTGGCTCTCATGAAGACCTTTTCAGGAAAGCAAGACCAAAATTTAGCTCTGCTGCAGTGGAGACGTTCATTTAGAGTTACCAGCCTCAGAAATAACCAATTAACAAACAGCACCTCAGATTAGAGTCGTTGTGAAGATTTTACAGAACATGAGTAGCAGATACATCTCAATATGAAGGAGATTACGGCATATTTCGGAAGCCTTCAGCATTGCTTTATAATGGAGAAAGAAATAATAAGCAGGACCGACCACGGAGACCATAACGTTTAAATGGTAGTGTACAGAAATTTCCACACAAAAAAAAGAATCACAATACGTAACAGAATCACTTTTCTCTACTACCTACTACCATCTCTACTACCTATGATTCACACCTCTAGATGGAACTGACTGTGATGCCTATGCTGTCGAGAAGTCTATGCCTGAAAGACCTTTACAGTAGTCTTCCAACAGGAAACAAGCTTTTTAAAATAAATAAATAAATACTGATCAAAACCTAGCGAGTTCATCTGCTAGTTACAATTCCTGTTTATATTCAAGTCCGATAAGCTTTTAACTCAGCCTTGCGATATTGTTCTACAAATTGCATAGATGGACACAAGGACAAAAACTGCATGAAAAGCATACTAAAAGGACCTTCTTTCTTTTTTAACTCCATGCCAGCTTCTATGACTATAGTCATGGCAAGAGTCAGTTTTGTTATTCAATATTAAAACTAGATAAGATGCTTAAAATATATATATTTTTAGGAACTTTAAAACTAAATTTGGATTTACTTGTTTAAAAACTTGTGACAACAAACTTAAACAAATTCAAAACTTTGATTGTGGAAGAGTTACAATCAAATAAAATATGTTTAATGGACACTGTGGTGGATTTTCTCTAGACAGTTCAAATGTGTGTGTAGCTCTTAAGTGTCCTTTCTGCACCTTGTATAAATTAATTGATCCCAACTATTATTAATAGGAAATGTATGTTTTTATCTGACAGCGGGATTTATTTCATGTAGTTTATTATTTAGGCATTTGTCCTGTTCTGATTGCGCTCAAGTGTGCAGAACATCTGTGGAGAACATCATACTTATCCCTAAACCCAGCCCTTCCCAAGACTGTAAAACCTTAATGATCTAGCTATATAAAACTGTTGTCCAAGATCAGAGATGCCAAAAATCCAGGTCTGGCGTCTTCTTGGTCCAGCACAAAAAACAATATGTCCAAAGAAATTAACCCAAAGTCTCTAGTTCAGTCCCTGAACCTGAGATACATCACCACCGCCTGTCAAGCCTGACTTCAAGCTTTTGCTATAAAAAAATAAAATAATAAATCAACAACTATGGCTGAGAAGCAGAAAAGTAAGAGTTGATTAATGACAGACAACAAACCACCAATGTTTTCCAGTATTCTGTCAGTGAATATGCAGGAATATATCGTTTACTCTCTGCCAAGTGCTTCAACAAAGCTCTGGAAAATGTAAAATACTAAAAACAAAAACAATCAAACCAAAGTCACAGCATTTAAAATTATGTCCTGCTCTTGGAAACCTGCAAAAGGAAGTGTGTATTCAAAGAGAACAGGAAGTATAGTGCAGAAGACAAACATACCTGTATGCCATTGTACATCATGCTGTGTTTATTTTTGATGTCCCTAACAACCACTTGGGAATAACATGCCAAGTAACTTCTTAATAACGCAATGTTGCTTGTGCTTCCAGTCTGCCCTCGCACTCCCACACAAACGGATCTGAATTCATTGATCTGCTGAACATGACGGCAGGTGAATTTGATTTCCTCTAGGACATTTGCTGACTGTTTCTCAGCACTGTTCTCATTATTATTCACAGATGGTTTACAGAATGCAGTTCAACAACAACAAAAATTGATTATGCTTGAAAATATCAGAGCCCAGGCGACTACTCGCAGAGAAGAAAAAAAGAACAGAAACATTCACTGAGAAATCTGGGCTAAAATCACGTAGGTTCTAGTACACAAGGCTTAGGATCCTGAAGCTTGTGGCCAGAAATGCTTACAAAATTATCGGATGTATAAACAAGAAGTGTTTGCTTTAACATGAAAAATTTAACATCATCTGATTAATTATAAATCTGTTAACAAACTTAAGTTGACCACAAAAAATAAATAAATAAATAAATAAATCAATCACTGATTACAGGTTTTTACAATATATGTCACTGGTAAACAAATAATAATAATAAAATAAATATCTGTTCGTCGCAGAAGGATGAGTGTCGTAATCTCTTGATAATAAATAGCATTTGTAGAACTGTTTCATAAGAGCAATACCACATGAGAGGAGGGAATGTTTTTGTACTGAATATCAGGACAGCTGTGATATCTTAAGTACTTGGGCTATGCCTCATGAATACGACCACATCACTGATATTGTGCTGATATTAAGCATAACACCACAATCCCAGATGTGATATTGGTTAATTAGCACTTTAAAATTCTGTTAAGCAAACTCCCTATTAAAAACCAATTAATAATAAAGAAAAAAATTCTGTAGGATCACCGTTTGTGCAGGCACAGCTTTAGAGAAGTTAAATGAAGAAATTCAAATACTAAGTAGTTTTCGAGGAGATTGAAATACAAATGACATAACTAGATGCAGAGAGTTTCGGAGAGACAGACAGCTGAGTGTGCAGGCAGAGAGGGTGCGGCCTGAGCGTATAGACAGCTGGGACAGAGGGAACAGCGACCGTGACGTGTGACCGTACTGCCTCGACACAGCTCCACACTCACCACATGCAAATATCCTGAAGATACCATTTCCACACAGTGAGAGAAAACACACACACACACACACACACACACACACACACACACACACACACACACACACACACACACACACACACACACACCCGTCAGCAGGAGACATAGCACACTTTAACACTCAACATGCACAAAGCACAGGCTCTTCCTTCTCTGCCAGACAAGATGGATGAGCTCTTCAAATGCCCTGCTGTGCTCCATCGCCCTGCCAAGCAGCAGAGGCACACTGAGTCATCGTTGTTCACAGCAAGAATCACTACCCCAAGTTACAAGGCTGTGGCAAATAAACAGCTTTTTACTTTAGCACACACACACATTCACTTCACCTTCAGCCTATGTGAATGTAGAGCAGCTGGCAGAGTTCGCTCACTGCGCTTCAATTTAAACACAAGCGCGTGTTCAAACTTAAACCCACAGAACTTGCAGCACATGATTGTTTTTAAAATCAAGTTTAACCCCGACAACCGACTAAACTGAAGATTATTATTTGTTCTAATAACAAGAACCCACTTAGAGTTACAAATAAGTGATATGACAAATTAAAATGGCGATATAAGAACATTCAAAGGCAACGTGCTTCTCTCTTTCGCTATTTAAAAGAAAAATTTACTCTAATGAATCTTTATGTAATTTCACACTAAACATAATTTTCTCAACAAATAATAACCATTGTTTTTAAAAGTTTGTGCACCTGCATCATCATATTTTTGCTATGAAAGTTGAGGAATCATGCACCATCTTTTGTTTTTTTTGGAGTGGGGAAAAAACTGCAATTTGTGTCTTACACTCTCTGACTGCCCTCTTGTTGCTGCTGTTAAAATATAAGTTATGACTGTGTGATATGCGATTTCTTCTGTGGTGCACGGCTAAATTTGGGGCAATTTTTCTCAATAACAATGTAACATTTATCTTTTTTTTTCCCCCCTCAAAAATAAGTGACCATTCCTTAATGTTTTCTACTATGTGAGCTTTCATGTGATCTAGCATTGAAATCAAAGATCTGAAGGTTGGTTGACATTATCTATTACTGATTCAGTACCCAACATCCTAACCAACGCTTATATTGAACAAACTGATATTACAGACGGTATGTATTCCTGCTTTAATAAAAGTTTTGGTCTGTTTTTACATTCATGAACTGCGTCATGTCTGTCTACATCACAGATCTTTAGTGGATTAAATACTTCAGTGGAAGTCACACTGGTGTCCTCCTATCACTGATTTAAATATAGATGGTAAAATAACAGTAATTAAAAATGGAAATAGGTTTTCATTAATCAGGTCAAGACTAGCCCGTCAATATTTTAAAGCAATTGGTGAAAAAAAGAAAGCAAAAAAAAAAAACTCTGCAGCTTATATTTAACGTAATAATTAAGGCTGCATGATCTGCTAAAAAGGAAAAAAAAAATCATCTTAAGACTATTGTGAAACCTATTGCTCCTGTGATTTAACTGCAATATGTAACTATTAATTATAATAGTTTTAAATGTATTTATTTTGCCTAACAGAAAATAATTGCAAATGTTATATTTATTTATCATCTCAAAAGTACTACTAAAATAATAAACAAAAAAACTTTAATTATTGACAAACTCTACATGAATTAATAATATAATTCGGTGTGCATAAACTGTAAATTGCTGCCTTTTGAGATTAAATAATTGCACAGGTCCTTATTGAGATTTCTATTTTCATGCAATGACCATGCAGCGCTTGTAATAATGTACATCTATGTGAAATAGTTCAGCATAGTGAACAGAATTTAAAAAAAAGAAACAAAAAAAACGATAAAATCACTGCAGCAGAAATGACCAGTTTCTTAAATATGAACCAGCTTATCTTCCAGATCCTCTGTTGTATTTTATCCAATCACATATTTACATAAAATATTTAACTGAAAGCAGGGAGCTGGTTCAGAGATTAGATAGAGGGCAGGTGGTGGTTGGTCAAAAAGTGGAAATTTATTTACCTTCTCTGGTCTGATTAATAAAACTGATTAATAAAAACAACTTTTTTTTTTAAATAAGTAAATTAAATAATCATTATCTATAGACATGAACATTTTATTAAGGGTTAAGGATTAAAAGTTAACTATTAATTAACTATTCAGTCATGTTATTTGCGTATTTGGCTATTTGTAAGGAAAGATTTTTCTTTAATAAAACTGGACCCTCATATACTCAAAAGAGTACTCGTGCTTTAATCAATAGCATTTCAAAGAGAAATATGAGAAGTAGAGTATGATAAGGACAAATGAAAGAGCTAAGCATGCATAATACCAGGGGCTCATATACTTTATATCCTAAATTATTGGGCTTAAAAAACAAAACAATATAGTAGTAGTAATAATAATAATAATAATATCAAACCTTGACTTTCAACTTACTTTAACATGTCAAATAGCAATATAAGCAGTGTTGCCAGACGGACTATACTGATGATATTCGTAAGATAATTTTGGTCTCTGTATGACAATCACCATAAAAAAAATCCCTAAATGTACGACAGTTTTTTTGGTATCATAGTGCAACAGCATGCATCTGATTTGGAACCAGTCTGGTTATTCATTTTATATATAATTTGCCATCAATTTGTTACAGAAAACCGACCTGGATTTGTAGTAATGAGCACAGTAAAGATGGGATTCACTAGAGGCCGCTCGATACAATAATATTAATAATATATCTAGGTACCGATTCGATTTGTATTGCGATTATGTTAGTACCACGATTTTATAAGTATCCTTATTTGACAAAACTTTTTTTTCCCACAAACTTGGCAAATCATTTGCTCCTAACATACAGGATGCTGTGCTATAAAGTAGTTTAAGTACACCACACGTAGGATTAAACAGCAACATTTACCAAATGCAAACAAACACATTAGTTATATAGATTTATTTTACAAAAATGTATTTGAGTCAGTGTTGCGATAGTTGCTACACAAAAAAATTATATGATTCAGTGGTTTATTGTGATTTATTAAGCCTACGTGAGCATAAAAACTGATGCTCGAAAATAGTTGTTTGAATTGTTGAAGTCAATTGTAGTTAGTTTGGTAGTCACGCAGTACACTCAGTTCAGGCGGCACTGCACCCAAATTTTCAATGAACAATAATTTCCCCCAAAATAAAATTATTCTGAGGTCTCTGTATAAGTACAAGTATGATAGTCAAAAGAACAAATTGTAAGCAAAACTGAATACAAGTCAGTATGAAATGTCTGTGTCCTTCAAATGCCCAAAAGACTATACCATATATCCCTCACAGTGTAGAGTTTAAACTAACCCTGAGAGCACTCATTCAACTAACCAGATAAATACCAAAGGTCATAGGGTGAAACATGTGTCATAGAAAAGAATTCTCCTGGACCATAATTAGGAACCTGGGTTCTAGATTATATAAACTGCATTCTGTAGGTTTAACCTAGTAAACAGTGGACCAAACACACATTATAGACGAATGGACCATTTTTGGGATTGTATTGGTCTTAACATTCATTCATTCGTTTGTTCATTAGTTCATTCAGTCGTTTGTGCATCTTCTGTACCACACATCATGCTGTGTATAGTTTCACAGAGGACCTGGAGCCTATCCCAGGAGACAGAATGAGGCGTTGTAGACCCTGGATTGGAGTGCCAATACATTACAGGGCACACACATCGGGCAATATGGGAAAGAGAGTTCTGCCTGTATTTGGAGTACCCACTCCATGTGCGAGAATATAACCATGTTTGTTTCCTGAAATCCACAGTTCTTAGAGTCATGACAGGTAGTGAAAATCACGACCTGTCATTATCATAGCAACAAAAACCTAATCCAAAAACTTTGCTTCAAAAAGCAGCCAAGACATCGTTAGTCTATTGGTAAAATATTCTTACAATCTGTTAAAAAAAAAAAAAAAGGGACATTCTATTTATTTATTTTACAGTTAAACGTGTGCCTGTTAAAGACCCTGTTCTTTTTACAACGCCCAATACACGACTATTTCTCTTCTGGGGTTTAAAAAAAAGTTGTAGTACATTTCAAGGGATTTCTTTAAATCTCAGTGAGTGTGTCATTACTCGCAGTTGAGATTCAGATAAATACAAACAGAATAACCAACATCAGTACGAGCTACCAAACACAGATAAATATCTGTCTCGGCTAACGGCTAAAGTAGCAGCTACCTGCTCGGCAGGTATGACAGGTCTCTAGGATATGTCTGATAGCGTTTCCGTGAGAAAAAAAAAAAGAAAAAACCTCACCAATAAACAGAAACAATGCACAGATAAGTGTAACACAAGCAACAGGGAAAAACTCAAACAGATGCTAAAAAGCAGCTCGGGTCCAACGACACGTCTCAGTAGCTAGCTTACGTTAGCCAGAGTGTAGCAAGCTAACGCCGCTAGCATGACGTCTTACCTCTGTGTGTTTCTTTGTCTCTCTCTCTCTCTCAGTGTCCCTGTGGATATCCTCCTATCTGAGGAGTGTGCCGCTTTACCTATTTCCACACAAAAGTTTTAAGGTGGAAGGGAACCATGAAGTCGTGAAGGTTCACCTGCTAATCTCGAGAAACTTTAGATTGTAACAGCGCCTGTTAGCCTGTTAGCTCCCCTGCCCAAGCCTGCGTTAGGCGCTTGTCATGCCCACAAAAGAAGCTCAATGACTTCAGCAGCGTCCCGTCAACACATTAAAACAAAAGTCATTTTCAAAATCCTACATTAATTACGTAATATTTTCCATTTTATGAAAAAAATAAATTTATAAGTATTTTGTGCTACAATGTAAACTAAATATACACACTGATTTCTGGTTAGCTCAAACTAACCAGATTAATTTACACTCCCTTAGTTTAAATCCACCACCTCTTACAAACAAAAAATATATAATTATATTTTACATATTTTTACATGTATTATATAATGCATACTTATTATTATTATTATTATTATTATTATTATTATTATTATTATTTAACAAACCAAAATGTAAAATAATACACAAAAGGCTGTGCTTTCCCCCTTATTGTATAAAAGTGGGCGTGGCCTTTGAGGGCTGTGGCTGATGCATTCAGAAAATCAAGGATGGCATGCCAGTTCATCACAGGGCACACACATAGGACAATTTTGGAACGCCAGTTAGCACATAATTGGACTGTGGGAGGAAACCTACCAAGAATGAGGAGAACATGCAAACTCCACACACAGGCCCAAGGTGGGAACTGAACCCAGAATCCATAGGTGAAGGGCAACAGTGCTCTAACACTAACACTAGGCCACTGTACCTGTACTGTACTGTAATTTTATTTTATTTTAGATGTCATGTGAGATCCAGTTATAGCCAGTTATAGTCAGTATTTCTAACCAGACAAATACAAGAGTGAGTAACAAAATGTATCCTCACTCTGTAAAATTAAATGTGGCTGTAAAATTTATTATATTTAATTTATAAAATACAATTACAAATTGTAAAATTCAAATATAACATTTTTACTTAATCTTCTTGCTTTTCAATACACTTTGTCTATCTGCTTTTGTATTCCGCATGAAAAAAAAAAAAAAAAACTTTAGGCTGAGCCGCGAGTGCACAAATGCACTTCTTTGATTGGTTTTGTAGTGTTGTTACCAGACAGTAGATTGCTCTTTTTCCTATTTCATCTAAAATCTTTGAATGCACGGCAATTAGGTTGGAACTAAACCATTTCACCTTGGAGGTGTGCTGACTGGATATTAACGCTATCCTATACAAAACAGAAAAATTAGCTATTCCTGTGAAACTATACTGTTCATTATATTCAATTCAATTCAATTCAATTTTATTTGCATAGCATTTTAGGGCAGAGGGGGTCTGGATTACTGGCAGCTCAGGAGCAGTATGTGTAGCTTGACAGAGAAAGACAAAATGCAGCAGTGAAGCAGAATGCACATCACCCCTATCTAAAATACTACTTTTGACGTATAAGAATTAAATCATCTCTCACAGCAGTATCTGAGTAAACTGCTAGTGTCTCATGATCACTGAGTCCCCCCGATCTGCTGCTTTACCTAAGGCAAATCTATTCTCAAAAATGCTTGGCTATATACTGACTATAACACTGAGATTGTGTCTAAGTCCTGAACATTAACTGAAAGACTATTCCATAACTTTGGGGCTTTGTAAGAAAAAGCTCTGCCCTCTGCTGTAGTTTTCATAATACACATAATTGATAAGCAGTCTGCATCCTTTGATCGAAAAAGGCGTGGCGGATGGTAAGACACTAGCATTTCACTCAGATACTACGGCGCGAGACCTTTATACGTCAAACGTAGTATTTTAAAATCGATGCAAAATTTCACAGAGAGCCAATGAGGATAAGATAGGAGTGATGTGCTAGTGAGGACTCTCGCTGCTGCATTCTGAACTAATTGAAGCTTGTTTATGCACATAGTTGAACAATCATGCAGTAAGGCGTTACAATAGTCCAACTTAGAGGTGATAAAGCATGATCTAATTTTTCTACATCATTTAGTGACAATATATTCCTTATCTTGGCAATATTTCTGAGGTGAAAGAATGCTATCCTGGTAATATTATCTACATGTGTTTCAATTGAAAGACTGGTATCAATGATCACACCAAGGATTTTTGCTGTTGCACTTGATGGGACAGAAAGGCCATGCAAATTTACCTGTGTGATCCAGAAGCTTGCTTCTAGCTGCATTTGGTCCTATGACTAGAACTTCACAAATCTTATCATTCTGAATGTTCCTTTTTTCTTCTTCTTTTTTTGCATGCCATTAGAAGAAGATTGATCACCATATATTGTGCATACAATTTAAAATACAGATAGACATAGTTTGATATTTAAAAATGTAAACAGATTTGCTCAATGTAAACAAACATCTGCACCAGTAGATATTAATTAGAAAAGCTAAACTTTTTTATGGGATTACTTAATATTTTTTAAACCGCTGAAGTTCTGTAGGTGAATTTTAACACAATGTAGTAGTCTTGAGACAAGATGTAATCTTTATCCGATTTCCTTTTTCGATTTTTATCTGTGATTCACTCTCAGATTATTGAACAGGAAGTGTATCTGATGAAAGAACTACAATTTAGCGTAAACAAGGCCTAAGATACTTAACCTTATGAAAAGTTATTTATTTGTATTAATAAGTATTAATAAGTGGGCTTTAACCTGAAATAATAATGTTGCTAATCTGCTTATTTTTATCCAATTTCTATAAACACTTTTCCCGTCAAAGGCAAGTACTTCAGCCAGTCTGCTATATGAATTGATTTGTGTATTGAATCCTTAACACTTGCTGGCGAATTTATATACAGTACTCTGTTCAAGGATTCCAAACAGTGGCTTGATAGTTTTATTCATGATCATGCTCATAATTGGAAACATAAAAAAAAATCAATATAAGAACTTAATTATTTGCTCTCAGTTTTCCGTTCTAGTTGTTTACTTTATTTTCAAAGACTCGGGGATGTATGTGCATAAAATTTCATTTGAACAGTGAAGAATGCAGCATCGCTTGCAGCCGCGTGTCCATATTAATTGTGTTGCTTGCGATGTTAGAGTCTACTTGCTACACAATATTTGTCCACTAGAGGTCAGTACAATAAGCCATTGAAATAAAGCGTCATGAAATAAACCTTTTGGTTAAACTATTAGCTGGGAAGCGTCGACATCTAAATAAGGCGTCGTTTCGCCCCCCTCCACCTCCTACTTTGTCTGTATTAAATGTAAATTTGTCGTTTTTAGTTTATTTGTGCCACTTCTGTTGTTGCTGATGTTGTTGTTGTTGTTGTTGTTTTGCTTTTCTCCACCAGCTGTCGTGAACGCGCACGGAAATGGTTCACGTGAACTTTAAACCCTTTACTGAAATCTGATTGGCTGAACGCCACGCCCCCTGCCATCTGGTCACGTGATTAGACAGTGGCGTTATAAACAGTGTGTTTTTTTTCCCTTCTATTTTGAGTGCTGCAGAAAGCGATAAAGGTTTTGAAATTCAAGCTCAAAGCGAGATAAGGCACTCTATTATATACAGACACTCATACACACGTCGGAGAATTTATATGCACGTGTTCGTTTTGTAGTGCACCAGGGGTTTGTTTTGATTTTTGGAGAAAAGGAGCAAAAGCTCTGTTCAGCGTCGAGGTGAGTTTAGTTTCAGTAGAGAAAGTTCATGCTGTTTCTGCGTAACTCTTGACCATTGTGTACATGTAAACATGCTTTAAATCTCTAGTTAAATGGCGGCGGAGGTGGAGGCGTGGAACAGCGCAACTGAGCGCGACGGTAAGCGCGTTTACATACTCTCATTTTCCCCCCTCTCACTCACATGCAGTGTGTGTTTACTCTCAGTGAGTAAAAATTGCACCAATGTGGTTAACCACTGCTGCTTAACGAACGGGCTCGCGCGCTTCCTTACTTCGCCATGTGCTTTCCTAAAGCTAACACAGCCTACCTTTTGCTTATATTAATATTGTCATATTTAGGCCTTGTGACCCGAGTGAAATATATGAAATCGATATAGGGATGCATATTTATTTTTTCAATTTCAGATAAGTATTTGCGAAAGGACACATATTTCACCCCTTTCTGTTAGCGCTTAGCTAAATACAACGGATAAAGTACACTGAGCATGCGCACTCTATGTAACGCGTGTAATGTAATCTGACGCATGCGCAGATCGCGGGATTTGGGGCGAAAATTTAGCCCGTTAGCATACGTGCTGCTTTGCTAATTTGAAGTAGTGATCGTGAGATGAAGCTTCTTTAACAGGTGTCGAGGCTTCTGAGTCAGTAGTTTTACCACGACGTTCATTCCAAACGTTCTCATTTGTACTGACATCTAGTGGAGAAACTTTGCGTAGCAAATAGATCGTTACTTCTGAAGCAACACAATTAATATGGACTTGCTGCTGCAAGTAATGTTGCACTCATCACTGACAGCATGGTTGCCAACTCTCGCGAGACGAATAAGTAACCACAGCTTCATTAACAAGCCCAAATGTATATACTGTATGGTATATAATGGCCCCAGTTAATGTTAACATGTTAACAACATATAAAATTATAACTACGATGTATTACAAAACCAAAAGAGATTTATTTATTTAGTTTTATGTAATATCTTTTTTTTAATGGAAAGACGGACACGCTCATCCATCACAAGCGAACAGATTGAGCCATGAAAAGGACTGGCAAGGCTTAGGCCTACAAATTGGAGTGAGAATAATAAAAATGCATCAGGAGTATGTAAACTAATATTTAAATAAGAGATAAATGAATAGATACAGGAACAGATAGAGTAGCTTGAGGTCATTCATATAGACAAATGTTTTTGTGTGCATATAACAGATTAGAAGTAAATTTGAAGTTCATTGTGGAAGGCAAAAAAAAGTTTAGTTTTCCTTGGTTCTGAATAATAATTTAAAAAAATCTCCAATATAATGATTCCCAACAGTGAGACATCCATGTGACCAAGCACCAAACGAGTACTGTACTCGGTACCCGCGTAATTCCAGCAAACAGGAATCCTCATTCGCCATTGGCCCCTTGACTCTCACGGAAATTACAAATGAAGATTCGCTTCAATTCATGTCAACACCCCTTCTGCTCAACACTAATTTTGGTCCTCTGCATCATATTGTGCATATGTTTGTACAAAACAGGCATTAATATCAACAACCTCATTAAGTTAATAGATTTTTCTTTTTCTACAGAGATTCATTTGGAAGGAAGCATTAATATATTTTCCAATTATATGTTTACATAGGAAAACCCTTTTTAACTTTAAGAACAAAAACATTATGTAGGTTAAAAAAAAAAAAAAGAAACTCTGACTCTGTCCTAGTGGTGATGGTGCTAACCCGAGAACCACATTTTTTGTAATATAAATATTCATGGCTTAACATTTTACAAACATGTGTTCCACCTATGACCAGCGAGGGATCTTCCCTATTGATCTGTTCTACATTATTAGTCTTTTTAATAAATATGGAAATCTATCGTAGTTATCAGAAGGTCCATCAAATGCATTATTCTCATGTTTGTGAGTTTCTGTATACTGTATACTTTAACCATGATGAAGAATATTCTGATTATTCCAAGTAGGAGAGAAAATGTTTAAAAGCTTGCTTCCATAACTCCAAGGCCTTTTGTGAATATTATTGCATAGTAGGTAGCTCACTACATTTAAAACATTAAGTTCCCCGCATTACATATTTAGAACCACTAAAGACAGGAATTTAAAAATATTTCATGAGAGAGTTTAGTTTTCAGAAAATTAACAAAGGGAGGTTCTATTACACTACATCTACGTATACGTACACTTTCCTATTAAAGCTTTAAAAAAATTATTTTCCTCACTTAATTTAAAAGAAATGCCGAATACAAATGCCAAATAAAAATGGATCCATATAACAAAATAATAATTGCAGCAAGATCAAGGGAGCTAGTTCCACTACTCAGGGTTCATATGTAATAATCACTGCATAACACCATTATGAATATAACACCTTCATTCACTTAAAAAAAAAAATTAAAAAAACTTTCTAAAGTCTTGGACAAATGAAGTCTGAAATTCAGGAACAAAAAAAAAATCATGGAAATGCTTTGATCAAAAAGTGTATGAACCCTGGTGTAACAAGTTGGAAATCTGTACCACGGCCAAGTAACAGTAATCTGGACTCTATCGCTTTATGTGCTTCTGCATTCTCTTTCCATACATGGTAAACTGTCATACTGATTGACTTGTATATTAAATATGAATAATTGTCATCTATCAGAAAAGCATCAGAGAGCATGGCTTACTCCTATGAAAGTAAAGTATTGAGTATAGAGACTATTCAACCTTCGAAGATGAGTGAACAGATCAATGTTTGTTTATTCTTTCTGTGGGAAGGTTAAAACCAGTTTCTCGAATGTTCCTTAAACCGATGCGCTAATAACAAACATACAAACATTTCAAGTTATGAACTTTCGAAAAAACAAAAGTTCGCTCATGTTCAGTTGCGGAAATTAGCTCTTATGTGCAGCATAGATTGTCACGTGCGTTCTACATTTATTACACAAAGTTAAAATATTTTGTGTATACACACACACACACACACACTCTCGTGGCTCTGGATATTAAGTAGTGAGTGACTGAGTAAGTGAGAGAGATTCACACCTCTTTACTCATCAGCTATACAGCTTACTCCTGTCTCCAGGGTCGTGGGGGGCGCTGGAGCCTACCTCAAGAGACTTCAAATTCAAATTTTATTTGTCACATACACAGTACGATATGCAGTGAAATGCTTAAGCGACTGCCCGTGACCTTAGAATAAAAACTATTTAAGACTATTTACACTAAAAGAATATAACAAAGAATGTAGACTTGGGGCATGAGGCGGAGAAAACCCTGGACAGGGTGCCACGGCACACACACTCGCGCGCTCACTAAGGGCAGTTTGGTAACGGCAGTTCGCCTAATCTGCATGTCTTTGGGCACAAACCGGACTAGCTGGAGGAAACTCACCAAATACATGGAACATGCAAACTTCATGCACGCAGAGGCGGGAATCTAACCTGGTTGAGAGTAGAACCTGGAGGTGCAAAGCAACAGTGCTAATCACCAAGCCACCATGCTGCCTTGTAAATATCTAACATCTGCTATTTTTCTCAACAAACAAACTGACATTTCAGCGACACGAACTTTATCAACTCTTATCTGTGTTTGCACATTCAGTGTTAACGTCCTCTAACTTCTCACAATGTCGTGTGTATGCGTGTGTTCAAATTAATGAGTGGGTAAAAAACATTTCAGACTTTAATTTCTTCTGTACTTTATATTTAGGTTTTTACTTTAACAAAGATGTATAACTCTAAGGGCAGAATGATGTGAGCTATTCTTCAGGTTGTGTATATGACAAAAAAAAAATCATTTGATTCTAAATAACTGTCTAATTGGAAAGCAATAAAATTGAAAACTGTGAGTGTGACCGAGAGAGAGAAACCATGAATTTAATGTAATGCTAGTAATTGGAGAAAAAAAAATGTTTATTAATGTGATGTACTTAAACAGTTTTTTTGCACTGAATGAGCTACTTTATACTGAACTCCTTTCAAGTGCTATGACTCTACTAGATGTACCGCCAAATATAGGTGTGAGGTTTTTGTAGACGTGATTCAAAAGTACTTATATTTTTACCTCTGAGAAATGTTGCCATGCGGAAGGCCTGGATTTGATTTTCAGCCAATGCTTAAACCCCAGCCACTGGATGTAGTGCCGGTCCCAAGCCCGGATAAAATGGGAGGGTTGCATCAGGAAGGGCATCCAAACATAAAACCTGCGCCAAGTTGTTGTGCGGCTCGGATGCAGCTGAAAGCCAAAGCAACAAGAAACAAACGGCAATAAATGTTGCCCTTTTCTTGTGGTTTTGTGCGGTGAGATTGACGCTTATGGAGTTTTGTGCAGATTGCACACTGCAGATTAGCTTGAGTGCATGTATATGGTTATTTATGGGTGATCAATGTTCATTAACATAACATGAATATGATGAAAATCAATCTGTGGAGGTCTTGGCACACAACTTGCATGACTGTGCATGGCAGACTAATGGTTGATTATCCAACGAAGATGTTTTTCATTTTACATCTTAGATATTCATTCAATAAAACAGTAAAATTCACATACTAGAACGCTAGCCACATTAACATGGACAGTATTTCTTTAATGTGCTTGAACTCATTCAGATTAGAGATTCTAACTTAACTGTTTACATGGATACTAATCTGATACTCTGTGTGTTTATATGCCCAAAAGCATTCAGAAGTGGTTCAGGTCACCATGATGGGTTCACTGTTCCATAAATATAACTAGTATTCCAAAGCTTCCCATCTTTTCTAATAAACCCCAACTTCTACATTGGTTACAAGAAGGCAGTCTCATCTGTAATTGGTTAGATTCTTTACTGCGTGTGAAATGAGAGCCAATCAGAGCTCCTGCTTCAACCAGAGACCCAATGGATGAAAATATGCACAGAAGTGAAAGAACTGTTTGTTTTCATGTTGTTTTCCTGATCATGAATGGAAGCTTAATTTGTGGGGCAGACATGCAGAAAGAATATATTTATTCCAATAGAGAAATTATGAGATCAAGGGTTTACATGGGCAATATTTATCAACTCCGAGGATTATCCAAGGATTTACACGCCCCTTTCATGTGGATCAGGCCAGATCTGGTCAGACGTTACTGACTGAGGTTTTTACATGATGCAGTTTTATTTCCATTATGCTTTTGTAAAAAAACTTTTTTTACTGGCATATTAGGGTTCATGTGAACATGGCTGGTGATGGGTCATTGGTTTTAGAGTTTAGGTTGTATAACGACTTGAGGTCTTCTGGCTGTTTGATACAACATACGAAAAAGATCATATCACACCTGAATATCTTTGCTATGGCCAGAGAAAGACTATTTTTCATATGTCATGCATTTATCAAAATATCCACATTAGGAGATCCACATTAGTACCATAGTTTTAAGGGGGGATAAGCATAGCTTTTGTCTTATGTTTAAACTAAAACATAAAACATCAAAGTCCTCCTGTGATCCCTTCACCTGCAGGTGTGTTCTCAGCGGAGGTGGGGCTGGACGAACAGGCCGTGTCAGCATATGATGAGGACCTGATTGACGGTGAGGTGAATGGGAACTGGACTCCACAGGAAAAGGCTCTTCATGAGGCTCGTCTCAAAGCGAAGGCTAAGCGTCGCCTCAGGAAGTCGTCGTCATCACGTGACTCCACCCGAGACTCTCTGTCAGAGGGGGTGAGTGGGGATGTGCCCGACCCTCACAGCCCTAAAGGGAAAACGCAAACAAATGACCGGAAATCCCGCATGGGAAAAGGACGAGGATTGCCCAAGAAAGGTAAGCGACCATGCTAATGATGACATCAAAGGCGAGCCTAAATTTTAGAGCTTTCCTGCTTTATATACATTTGTGATGTCAGAGAGATCAATGTACCTGATTGGTTCAAGTGGTGAAAGGGGGGGGGGATAGACTTGCAGCTGAATTTGAACGTACTGTCATATGCTGGGTGTGTTGTCCCAATAACTCTGTCACTGCACTCATACGCGTGTTTGCGTGCATGTGTATGAGTATAGGTGGAGCTGGGGGGAAAGGTGTGTGGGGTGCTGCTGGTTTGGTGTACGAGATGGAGGAACCAGACTGTAAAGATCCAAACTATGATGAGTCTAACCAGGTGAGTCGAACATACACCTGCACTCAAACACGTACACCTGCACTATTTAGGAACCTCTACCAGTAATGTGTGTGTGTGTGTAGGGAGACACGGTATATGCCACGGTGGTTCCTGAGCTGGAGGAAGGAGAGCTGGAAAAGGTCATGAATCCCATCATACAGGAGTACTTTGAACATGGAGACACTAAAGAGGTGGAGGTGAGATTCTCTCTCACATGTACACAGAAGGTGTGAGGTTAGAGAATGGCTCTGTGTTTTTCTATTTTATTAAAGACTGACACACTGAGAGGACACTGCAAATGTGCATCGGAGAGAGCTTCTCTGTAGTGCTGCATCTACTGTGAATGCTCAGTGTTGAAGGATCAGGATCTGTGTGTAAATTCTACTGTAGTGCTTGTGGAGGCTGTGAATCAGATTTAGACTGTTAATTTGATCAGATTTTTTGGGCATTACAATATTTCATTAGATTCAGTAACACTGTTTTACTGCGATTTCTCAGACATTTTATTGCTTTCAGACTTATTGCTTTCCATTCCTGACCAGTAGGTGGCAGTCTTGTACCAATATTATAAATTACTCTGATAAATTTTGAAGAAAAAATTAATACTCTCACAGAATGAGCGTATATTGTAAGGGCTTTGCAGAAAATTAAAGTGGTTTGTGTAAAAACTTTGAATTGATCTACGAAAGAATGATTAAGTTGCATAAAGAATTGAAACACACTGTGATAATTAAGCCCCAGACAGGAAGACCGAGTTTAATCTGAGACTTGAAGTGTGTACTGTACTTAATGTGTTAGGGGTACCAAGTGTGAAGTGTAGCACAAGCATACAGTGTCTATAAAGCCTCCTGTGTGTCCGGTCATGTGCTGCATTGTCCACTGCACTACACACCCTGTATGAGATGTTTAGTCAAGTTTAAGTGTATGAAACATGCATGTTTTTAGGTGCTTCTGAATTTGTGTTTTAGATGCTTCTGAAGGACCTGAACCTGGGGCCTCGCCAGTGTGTGTTCCCATCCCTGGCTGTGTGTTTGTCTCTGGAGTGTAAAGCCAGTCAGCGTGAGCTTACATCCCGACTGCTGTCTGACCTCATCACAAAACAAGTCTTTAATGAGGGTGACATGACGACTGCCTTTAACCACGTTCTCGCACAGTTACCTGAGCTCATCTTGGATACACCTGATGCTCCACAGGTAGTGCTGCTTCCCCACACACTCACAATTGCACATATTTTTTATCTCTAACAGGCATAAAATTTAAACCATTGCCCGGATGAGATATTTTAGATGTATTTTGAACAAGTGTATGTAAGCAGAGTAAACTGCGAATATAAAAAGTCTACACCTAATAACGTAATGTCCAGCTGTGAAATCCAGGTGTGTAAAAGACAGTGGAAGAGTATCCAATGCATTAGATTCACTTTGGAACAGTGTAAAGAGAACGACCAACAGGTGAAGAAAATATGGCTTTATATCTCTCTAATTATGTAGGATGACCTGAAGAGGGCATTGCACACTTTTATAACTAGGTCATTGTAGTTTATCCCTAAAAATACTGGTTATTTATTTATTTACTTACAGAAACCTGTCATTTTAAAAGGTGTATAGAAGATTTATGGCCACTGTAGTTGTAGTATGGGAGTATAGTGTAGTTTGTATGTATTCTGATCTTCCTCTCGCGCCTCGCAGATGCTGGGGCAGTTCATCGCACGAGCCATTGCTGACCACGCCCTTTCAATGGAATTCTTGGACCAGTACAAAGGGAAAGTGGACTGCGAGCATGCTCGGTATGAGTGTCTTTCCTTGTCTGGTGCATTGTGTGTAGTGTGTGTCAACCACAATGTAGCATTATGAAGATTGTAGATCAAAGGATGCAGTGCTTTGAATTCGTTAGAGAAAACTGAGTCCTTAATAAAATTGCTTTGCTGAATGTTTTTCAGGGCGGCACTGGACCGAGCAGCAGTCTTGCTGTCCATGAAGAGAGAGATTGTCCGATTGGATAATGTGTGGGGAGTGGGTGGCGGCCAGAGACCTGTCAAACTCCTTGTCAAAGAGGTGTGAGGGGGTGTGGCTAAAACTGTATATACAGCTCTTTCTCTGCATCTTCACATGACAAATCAAGAATTAAATTATAATAGCGCTAATACCCCGGTTCTTATGTCTTGCCAGAATTAACATTCTTCAACTTTATTATGCTGGTGTTATTCATCTGGCTTTCCTGAGACATATAACTGTGCAACATGTTTAGAAATAATTCCTTCCTTATTACTTTATTTAAGGTTTTCTCTACTTTGATGAGGCCTAAATTACTGTCTTTTGGCCTTTTAGTTAAGAAACATGACGAGACAAGGTTGGATTCTTTTTTTTTATTTTTTATTACCAATGCTTTGTTTGCTATAAGTGTGTGTGTGTGTGTGTGTGTGTGTGTGTGTGTGTGTGTGTGTGTGTGTGTGTCGGGTGTAGATGAATCTGCTTTTGAAGGAGTACCTGGTCTCAGGTGAACTGTTGGAGGCGGAACATTGCCTGCGTGACCTTGAGGTCCCACACTTCCACCATGAATTGGTCTATGAGGTAAACACATAAACATAATCGTGTGAGTTTTGAATCACTATATAGGTGCTTAAGGGCTACATGTTAAAATAGTTTGGGATTATTTTCTTAAAATCCAAGGCTGAATTACACAGTCAGAGACTCCAGATTGTGCTCCAGACAGCCTGCTATATTGAACTGGATGTGCTCATGACTTTGTTCGAGTGGACTTTAATTGCACACTTAAGTTTTTTTTTTTTTTTAATTTACAATGCCATCTGTTTAATTTTGAGATGAACTAAATAATTTTATTCATGGGGTTTTTTTTATGTTATAAAGGCATTTTCCATTTAAAGTTCAAATTAGCTTATCTTCTCTTCCTGTGGGTCGATTGCGATGAAATAAGACCTATAATGTTACCATAAACTCGGCTAAATACACCTGTGAAAACCCCATTAAAATTTGTTCAGCAGTTTCTACGTTTTTTGGAAAAGTTCCAAAAACCAACTTGATGTATTCCATTACTCATCTTGCGTCCCCCCCAAATAATTTTTTCACAAATGCCTTCAATGTACAGACACATCATCTTTTCAGTTTTATTATATGATTATATGTAGTGTAGATAAAGTTGATAACGTGGGTCTGCAGAGGAATTTGTTTCAAAAAGTTGATGTTCAAAGTTGATCTGTGCTGCAAAGGTAATTTATACATCCCCAATCTTATTAAATAAAAAAATATTTTTTTAATATTACTATCAAATAATTGAAATCACGTGAATTTTGTTGTATCATTGATCACATGTTTAATATTAGTGATTTAGTGTCAGTGCCATGAGACCCGACTGAGCTACTGTTAGGCTTGAGGTTTTTGTAAATACAGTGGAACCTTGGATTACGAGCGTAATTTGTTCTGGAAGTGGGCTCGTATATCAGAAACCGTAAACTAAATCATATTTTCCCATAAGAAATGATGAAAACTCAAATTATTTGTTTCACAGTTCAAAAAATTAATACATAATTATTAATATAAAGTAAAAAAAAAAATTAACCTGCACTTTACCTTTAAAAAAAAAAAAAAAAGGTAACAATAAATCCAGACAAATAAGTGTTTCCATTTGTGCGCGCAGGAGCTGTGTGTGTGGAATAAAAATATGCACACGTGGTCACAGTGTTATCGTAAACAGTACACGCGTGCTGCACAGATGTTGATTATACCAGTGAGAGACACGCACTAGCAGGAGAGACGATTACCCACAATTCTGTAGTGCAAAAGAGAGAGAAACCATTGGCTCAGTTGTGATCACAGAATGCTCGGCGTCAAAACAAGAAGCGCAGGCGTGATACATGATACTCGGAACTCGTAAACCAAGGCTTTTGTTCGTTTTCCAAGTCAAAATGTATTAAAAAATCTTTGCTCTTCTTGTGGAACACTCGCAAACAATGTTACTCGCAATCCGAGGTTCCACTGTAACAGTACAGCTTAAACAGTAGTGTAGAATAAACACCAGCTGTCTTTATCACCACCAGTTTCATGTCCTGTGTGATATATAGTTGTGCCCCATTATATGTGTATCTCAGGACACACTAGAGATTTTGTGTCCCTGAAAGGTTAATGTGCAGTGTGTGTACAGGCAGTGGTGATGGTTTTGGAGTCTAATGGAGATGCAGCGATTCAGTCGATGGTGAAACTCCTGCAGTCATTTTGGGAATCTGGACTAATCACACTGGACCAGATGAACCGGGTAAGATTAAACAGTTGCGATCAGCTCACTGTAGGTGTTCTTGGCAAGTGGTGTCCTTGCCAAAATGTATAAAAGACTAATGAAAAACATGCATTAGCGTAAAGTGGTACTTCGGCATACAGATTTAATCCGTTCTCGGACGCGAGTTCTTAAGGTGAAATTTTGTATTGCGGAAAAAAGGTTTTTTACAACTATATACAAAATTATTTTGTATTAGGGTAACCAGCATTATGGTGCTAAAACGTTATGGTAAATATTGGAATTTTTCTTTTACCTCTTCACAAAATTAGAACATTTGAAAATAATCATGAATTAATTCTTGAAACACACTTGTATAGGCCTGTCTTATCTTCACAATTACAGCTGAACAGAAGAAATATGGATGCAAACAATCAGTCCCAAGGTGACGGACTTGAAGTTCAAAAAAACTTGGAAGACACATGTTCAGTACACACTGTAAATATAAAGACATCTACGAACAGCTCGAACAGCTATATTGTTGTGGTGGGTGTGTGGGTGGTCGATCGGTCATCAATAGGGGAAGAATTAGTTATTTCCCAGTACTGATTTCTCAGAAACCGAGAGTCCAAACAAAGAGGAATTTGGTGTGTTGCTTTGATCTTGATTAGTAACCACTGAATTACTTCAAAAGCATGGCCCCTTTTGGCCAACAAAATTTCAAGAGGAATTTCACACAGCTTCACAGCATCAAATTTACCATCTCAAATCTTTAAGTTAAGTGGACCGTCGGCATACAAACGCCCCGGCTTTTGAATTTTCAACCTAAGACATCTACAATCTTACATTTTATTTCGTCTGTTGCTGATAACAAAAACCAACAACATGAAAGGCACACAAACAACACTCAATATACCAAACCGCAATGTATATCCTACAAAAAAATTACAGTCTAGAATTTTACACTGTAAACTGTGTGTGCATGTGTGTAGGGCTTCCAGCGTGTGTATGATGAGCTCCCGGAGATCAGTCTGGATGTTCCTCATGCTCACTCGATCATGGAGACGTTTGTGGACGTTTGTCATCAGCAGTCCGTTATCACCAAGCAGCTCAGAGACGCCTGTCCCTCCAGGTATAGTGTCATATTTTAGACACTTTTCAGGTGTGAAAATGTGCGAACCGATTACACACAGGCATGTTTTAGCTGGTCAGTCCTTAGAGCCATGTGATCATTACTTAAATACTGCAGGAATGGAAACAATGTGTTTCTAGCGACAGAGTTTCTCATGCACATCAAGTGCACACTTGACTGTCTTACAAGATGCGCACTACATAGAATTTGTTGAAGTGATCGAGGGCAAGTGGATGTCATGCTGTAACACACTGGTTTTGTCCACCAGGGGGAGAAAGCGCTTTGTGAGTGAAGGAGACGGAGGGATCATTAAGAACTGAAAAGGAGAGATCGAACTCATTCGCGCGCACACACGGTTGAGTTTTACGTGGTGATGTGAGGATGCGGGCGGAGCTTAATTTTGAGCAGTTAATTTGCATGTAAAACAAAAAGTACTTTAAAAGATACACAGTTGTGCTTACACACTGTCACACGCTCACACGTTTTGCATCTGAAGTTGCAGTAATTAGTGACCTTTTACTCAGGTATGTTGGTGTGTGTGTGTGTGTGTGTGTGTGTGTGTGTGTGTGTGTGTGTGTGTGTGTGTTCACAATGAATGCTTTTTAGTCTCTGCATTAAGCTCACACATTTTCACACTGTGTATTACAAAAATAAATAAAAGTTTTCTGCATTTTCTTCTTTGTGTTTTGGATGTCATAATTTTGGGGGGGGGTTTATTTGTATTTTGTGAAACAAACAAACAAGGAGCAACAGGCAACATATCTATTTATTTTAGTCAATTTAACAATAATTAGTCAATATTTTAACATGACAAATTTTAAGACATTAACATGGCTGAGTAAGTAAATGTATTGAAGAGCTTCTCCAACCTATGGAGTGTAAGAGTAGTGAGAATTAATTGTGGTTTTTCTGCAACTAATTATTATTATTATTATTATTGATTAGTTTGTGTGATTTTGAAGATTTGTTACCAAAATTTCAGCGTGCATCAGAAACTGGACTTGATGGATCCTTATTTACCTGCTGAGAGAAGGAGACTGAAACACTGTGTATGTAAGAGGGGAACTTACCCAATAACAACCATTATCAAGAGAGTATAACCCTTGTTACCTCACAGGGAAGTGTTTTATTTAGATTAAAGCACCACATGTGAAAAACACTGTATGCATGTGTATGTATGTGTGTGTATAGTGTGTGCGCTTTTTACCATGCTTGATAACAGCCAGTCACTCACTGAGTGCTGCAGAAAAAAAAGATAAAACACTTTACTGCAGAATATGTGCACGTTTCTCTGCTAATCCCTTGTATTTACTTATGAAAAAATTAAGCCACCAGGTGCCATCAAATCCTTAATTAAAATTTTGAAAAGGGGATAAATATTACTGCATTATTAATGGTGAATTACGACTCAACCTTCACACGTGCTTTTCCTGCTGCTCCTGCTGCCCCCTGCTGGGCATTCAATGTTACAACAGGAACCAACTGAAGAGCACAATATTATATTATGTGCAGCAGACATGATGACAATATTTGTGACTCTAAAACATGTTTTTTTTCTGCATTTACCTGCATTTGTCCATTCCCTCCATTTGCACCTTGTGGCAGTAAAGCTAAAACTGGCACCAGCTAGAACATTTACCCAGGAAAGTGGATAAACAGACAGATTATTGTTGTCATCGCCCATAATTTCTTTTGTATAATGTAGTTACAAAAGATATACATATAGTGTACTGAATTTGCACTTACACATGTGTTTGTTACATAGCAATGTAAGATATTTCAGTTGGGGAAAAAATATGAACTAAAGTGCTGATGATTCCTTACATTCAGTGTCAGTGATGGTAATATTTCACAGATTTGAGCTCTAAGGGTACAGACAGTTTTTTGACTCTGTCTATGATGTAATGAAATGTCTGCCACAGGGAAGAAAGTCAAACTGATGGTATTCGAGGTATAGTAAGTCTGTCAGTATGTTGGTTATAGTGGCAACAAGAGCTGATTGACTCTTATTATAAAAACCTTTGGCAGTTCTGTTTTATGTAAATATTTCGAAGAGCGCTCACGGGTGAATTTGGCTGCGCCTGAGGGTTCGGCGCTCCAGCCTGTTGCTGCTGAATAGCAGTAAAAAGCACCGGAGTTCCTGCCCTCTGGTTATTTGCACCAACTGGAGCAGGAACCTGCGGAATGAGCACCAACTGAAATAAAGCAAAGGGAACATAAATTCTAAAAATATTTTCTGCAGAGCAGCATTACAGTGATTTTTCATATTTTCATTTTTTTTTAAATACAGCAATCAATCTGTAAAATATTGAACATTGCATGCTACAGAAAAAAGCACATTAAACATTTAGTGAGCCATGTTTTTAAGTGATTGATTGATATCCCCACAACATTCTCCTTGTTGCCATTAAAAACATATCCTAAACCATGCTGTGCTGTGGGTGTTTATCATTTATAGACTGTTTGGTGAAATACTGTCTGTACTTGGACACACCTGTGGAAGAACCATGTTTAGAGCTCCAGCAGCATTTTGTCCAGCACCAACATTTAGACCACCTGCAGCCTAAATGCATACACACATATTAAATGTTAAAACCCTTAGATGCTTATCATTTTCATCTATGTTTAGAACGAAAACAAGAAAAAGACAAGTAAAAAAAAAATAAAAACATAAAACGTATTCAGGAAAGTATTCTGAATACTCCACAGTTCGCAAAATTCATCTCAATAGTCATTATTAGCAATACATAGTTAGATTTTAACTCCATGCTATCATTTGTTTTTTTTTACCTCTGCACTTCCTGATGAAGCTCCTCCTCTCACCTAAACACAAGTATACAATAGCATGGAATTTACATGAAAACATTAACGTGAAATAATGTGGAAAGTTCAATAAATAGTTTAATATCTCACCAGGAGAAAAAAGGTTTTGAAGATAATCCACCACAGACAGATCATAGTCTATATACACACACACAGGAACAATCACTATGATGATTTTACGTCATACAGAAATTTAGGCTATAACATAAGTAAAAATGTATATACTACACCTTGTACAATATGTTTCAGTCCTCAGAACTGGTTGTAATAGGCTTGTGTGTGTGTTTATGGCCGAGCACCTCTTGGGTTTATAAAGAACAAAACAGAGTGATGTAATTTTATGGTTAGAAATAATTACACCCCTCATGACATGATGTTGTAAGTGATACTTATTTACAGAGATAATAGAAAACAAGAACAGTCACACACACACACACACACCTCGGTGCTGCACAAACACACATAAAGCATGAGGTATCAGGAAAAAAAAAAAGAATAAATAGCGAGGGGCTGATTTACATCACAGCAATGTTGAATTCTTGATTCAGAAGGAGGTTCAGCCTTGACTGTAGTTCATCTCCAAATCGCTGGTTTACATTAATGCTAATATATTGTTTTGGGTGGTTTGTGCAGTAATGGTTTATAACATGTGGTAGTAAGAGGGAGACCCCAGCAGAGTTTCAGTAGAAGTAGAAGTTGACACTTTAATCGGGGTTTGTCAGGTTATCGGCTAACTCCAACAGGCCAAACATGCCTAATCACAAAGCTAAATCTCACCCATAGGAGTCTCATTCCTCTCCATGTGACATGTCCAACAGGTTCGCTCTCTTGAGTGCTGAGAAATCTGAAAGAGCTCAGGTTAGGAGACTTTAGCCAGTGCTGCCTCTGTGCTATGGTGAGGCTTAAATCCTAACTGATACATTTCATTAATGTTATTCCTATGTAGATCTTTTTTCCCCAAAAAATATTTTTATTGAAAAAAGAGAACAATACAATAACTGCACTTACAGAAATACAATTTACTTTTCTTCATTTTCTTAAATAAAGATTTTAGAATTTTTGAAAAATGAATGCTGCTGAGGACGGGCACAGTTGGAAAGCCTGAAGATTACCATTATACTACAATTCATTTCAAAATGACAGCTGTTGCCATGCATCAGATCTAACGAGCTGATTCAGGTCTGAAACCTTGTAAAAAGAATCTGAGACTCTGGAACTCTTAATGTGCCCAAACTTTTGCACAGTGCCATAATAATGTTTTTATTTTTGTTAAATTTCTAGCATAAGAAGTAGCTATGCATCAAAAACCCAAATCTGTTATTTATCAAAGGGTGTCTATAGTTTTCATAAGACTGTATATATATTTTTTCCACCCTTTTGGGCTTTTTGGGGTCTTAACATGCTCCAAAACTCATGAAAATTGACAGACACGCTGGAATCTGCCGCCCTCAGGGGCCCTCACATGAGATATTGCTGCAGAGCTCATACACACTTGCACGTATTCAAACAAAACTCGGTACACATGTAGAAATTATTGAGGCAAACAACTTTCACAACTACTGCCCTCAGGGGCTTCCACACAAGATTTTGCTGCATAGCTCATACACACTTGCACAGATGCCCATGAAACCCGGTACACATGTAGTGCTCATTGAGCTGAAAAATGTTCACACTGGATGTCCTGAGCTCAACTCAACAGGAAATCAGCTATTTTGGGTCCTTCTAAAAAAAATGCACCCGATGGATTTTGATATACTCCCCCTATAGAATATATACGCCACTAAACCAAGCCTATGTGATCAAAAGATCACATAGCTACAAGATACAAAATTGTACCACAATTTTGGATATCTCAAATGGGTCAGCCATGAGAATGCCTTGAACTTATGCAGAAAAGTGATTAATAACTTTCTGTTCAGTGACATCACAGTGTGATGCTTTTCTTCCAACATCTGTTACCTATTCTACACATGTACTATACACATCACAAATGTTAACACACACACACACACACACACACACACACGCATGCACACATACATCACACACATACACACACACAAATACATACATACATTACAAATGTTTTTCACACTCACACAGACACACATGCATGCACGTACACACTCATATCACACACTCAAATCTCTCTCTCATACACACGGATGCACGCAGAATCACACACATACACACACTAACCAGTCACGGTTCATACATGCATCACACACATACTAACACACACACAAACGCGCACAAACACATTTACTCATCTCACACACAGACACACACACACCTCTGTCTCTCTCTCACATACATTAACCCTCACATGTGCAAGTTGTGCGGTACCCCCGGGTGGCGATGGCTTTTTGTAGATCTTAAAATAACACACTCAAATAACACACACAGTTTGTGCTGTGCACCCGGGTGGCGATGGCATAGGGTTCTTGGGCCCATCATTGTCGCTTGCAACTATATTTTTCATTTATTATTGGATATTTGATTTTGGACTTATATAAAAATTTATATTTTATTTCAATTATATTAAAATATAATTGGGAATATGAAAGACTCTTCCTATTAGTGTTTTGGATTCAGACACACTCAGTCTTTCAATCTGTTTTGGAAACCTGTGTTTGCTTTTTGCTCAAGTAAAATCGACGTTCACTCTATCTCAGCGGTTCCCAACCCTGGTCCTGGAGTACCCCGCCCTGCAAAATTTTATGTTTTCCTGCTTTGTCACACCCACATCTATTCAGAAAAGACAATTGTTACACTTCTTCTAATGTTGGGGGAATGAAGGGCTGAAAGCAGGTTTGGTGAGTCTAGTACTTTTTATTCTATCACCCATTTCGAATCAGTTTCAGTGCATTTCAGTGCACGCATACACAAATGCACTCACATTAGCTCTCCTCTTGGCATGCTATATTCTCAGCCATATGCCCATACATCTTTGCCCACACAAAGCAACACACATAATAAAAACTGTAGATGGATTTTAAGCATGACATTTTACCTGTTGGCTTCACCTGCCTCTCTCAGACCACAGATGGCTATCCTACAACAGCTGTTAATTAGTAAAACCAGGTGTGCTGGGAGGTTCAATATACTGTAACAGGAAGGGTGTTAAAGTTAATATAAAGTTAATACTTCCATTGGTGGAGACTTGTGTTTAAAAACTCTGTGGGAATTGTAATCCTGTAGTATTGAGTTAGCTCTTATTATGTTCTGATTATCCCTTATACACCATTCTATAAAGAACATAAATCCTGTTATTTAAGGCTCTTGTAGAGGCTCTTTTAGAAGTTTTGTCAGGATTGAGATGACATCCCAAACACAATAGAGATTTTAGAATATTACCCAGAATGCTGTGAGTAATAATTAGCTAAAATGACTGGCAGACAGATTTTAATTTCTATTTATTTATTTATTTATTTATTTTTTGTGTGGCTATGTATGTCAGTAGAAGGTGAGCAAAAAACGTCACTGTTCTTCGCTGTTCCTGTGTCATGAAACGGACATCATCACACCACAATGACAAATTGCTAACGTGGTTACCCGCAGCAGTGTCAGACCACTTAACAAACACTCCGACGTCAGAACATGTCTCTAATGGTATGTCTGTATGATTCCCCCCCCCCCCCCACACACACACACACACACACACACATATGATTATTGCAATTGAGTAGAAAACACAATTGTTCAAAACACAAAAGTGTGTGTGCGCATACATGACATACATGGACATGGTTCCGAACTGCATATTCAATGTTTCACTTATTAAACACATTTTAAAGAAATCCAAATGAAGAATTGAATCTTTGGAAGAATAACAACATATTTAACCCACCATATGGCTTTTCTATTTCCCCAGAATATATTCTGATATAATAGTTCTTTTTTTTAACCAATAATACCAATAATATTTGTATTCAAAATTCAGCCCATTTAGACCATTTAATTCTTCTAGTAGGTCAATAGTACTGTTTTTAAATGAATGCAAACTTTCCCTGGAATTAAAGCTAGCTAAGATAGCAGTGATCTGCTCATGATAGTCTGGTAGTGAGGACACAGCCCTCATCAGCAAGTAGGAAGTCGTTTACCACTTTAACTAGTGCTGTCTATGTGATATGAGGAGCCCTAAATTCTGACTGATACATTTCATGAATGTTATTCCTATGTTGATATGAACATAACTGTATGTAACTGTGTTACAACTTTTTTTTTTAGAATCTTGGCGATGGGGACATTTGATATTGAACAGCTGATAGGGGTCAAGGTCTGGTTTCTTAATTAAGGGTTTAATAACAGCTAATTTAAAAGATTTAGATACATGGCTTTTGCTGAGTAAAGAATTTTTTTTATGTTTTACGTATTATTGTGTTTGTATACATAAACGTACAGCACCTAGCATCTAGGACAAAATCTTTTATAATTTTGAATAAACAGAAGTTAATGGAATTACTTCAGCGGGTAAAAGATTCTAATTTAGATCATGATATATGATCATTATTCATTATAATTTAATCATTATCAATATATTTGTAAATGATATAATAAATGTAAATATCTTTTGCCTGATATAGTCACATATTGTTATGTGGGGCTATATTTGCATTTCTGTTTTTCTTGGCACACACTGAAATTAGAAATTAATTACATTTAAAAAAGTGTAGTCTGCTGTTTAGCAAACAATTTGTTGACAAAAAATGTCTGAATTGGAACTCCATATAGATGGTTAAATCAAACCAAATTCAGATTTTTCATCTAAAGTAATACTAGTGTTTTATTGTCTTAGAATCTTATTGTATTAAAATCGCAAAATCTTATATTCTTAAGCTTATTCTATATTCTTATAATATTGCTCTTGGATCTTACAGTTTTTACTTACAAATATTTAATAGACTGATAATGAAAAAACACAGATTTTAGTGTCACTCACAGAACATTAGGTTTAAGGTAAATAAAGTACATAAGTGACCACAAAATGCAGGACCTGAACAACAACATTCCAGAAAACAATTGTGCACTTCTGAAAGGAAAGGGTGGAGATTTTATGACATGTCTCCAATTTCGGGTTCTATATCACCTGGCTTGAAAACAACATATCTGGGAAGCTGGTTTGTGTTTTGGTTTTGTATTTATTTACCGCCAGTAATAGTTATATTGGGGTGTGGTCTAAAAAAGCAATCTGCATGTGTTTGGTAAACTCAAAGCTTTAGATTCTTGTCAATATTTTTTAGAGCCCACCTTAAATTACAGAATAATGATTATTGTAAAACATTTATTTATAGAGAAATCGGACTTTTTTTTTTTCATTTAAGGTGTTATATGTTCTGTTTTTTCTGTATGTAATTAATATTTTGTATATACTGGACACCCAACGGTCTTATATGTTGTATAATTTTGAAGCCCATCCCCTTTTGTCCTTGATAGAACCACTTCACAAAGCAGCTTTTTCCCCTTCAACTCAAAATGGTTCATGTAAATCAGGCAAGTGGACAATCTCTTGAGTTTCTAATACTAATATGCACGTGACCCATAAAAAAAATTTTTAGAAAAAGGTTTAGAAGCAAGAATTGTTTCCTTAATAATAATAATAATAATAATAATAATAATAATAATATGATTTGATTAAATAAATTAAGCTCAGTTGCAGAATTAAAACACAATTATTATTATTATTATTATTATTATTATTTATTATTATTAATAGTAATAATAAACAAAGAGTATAATAGAACAAAATTAACAAAGTTACAATAGAAATGATTAAAATAAGATAAGCACTATTATTTTAAAATAAGATAAGCAGGGTATTTTAAACTTAGGACAAAATTTGTTCAAACTCTTGTCATGATCATCAGTAGTAGGATATTACATGGGTTTTAGTCAATAAATTGGATGAAGATGATAATATTAGCATCGCATGTATACTAAACATTTGTTTTAGTACCTGAAAATGTGTATTGTAAAAGAGGAATAAAAGCGGGTGCAGCTTTTTCTGCACTACAGTAAATCAGCGTCACTGAAACCGCAGTTGGAAACAAAAGCTGGTTTCCTTTATCTCTAAAAAATGCCTTTTGTGGTGGGAAACAATGCTGGAGTTAGTTTGTACGTAATTTGATGCTGGACCTTGGCCACTATCTGATGGTCAGAACAATTTAAAATTGATGTTAAAATGTAAATGGGTATGAGATTAAATTCGTATTTGTACAGTTGTGTATGAGTGTGTATAGGTTTCTGTTCATCACCACTCAATGCTTGCAATGAGAGGAGTAAAGTAGGCTGGGTTTCTACAGAACATGATGTGCAAGAAGTTTTTTTTTTCTTCCTTTTGTCATCATAATGTGACCCACCCCTCTCTGTGACATCTCAAACATCTAAACATTATGAAAAATCACCTAACTTTTGTAAGTGCAATCCTAAATTCAATGTACAGAAATAAGATTTCATTATGATCTTTGTGCCATCATTTTAAAATGAATTAATCAAGCAAACAAACAAGCAAAATTCTAATTTTGCCACATATAAAGACATTTGCTTTGAATGCAAATATTTTAAACCAGATTTCCTTAAAACTGTAAAAACAGAAAGCACTATACAGATAAAATTGGAATTTTCTTTAAAACATAAATAAAAAACAATATAATTTTTTTTAACACTGAAAATTTGGCAAATGTCCAAACTATGGCATCTATTTTACAAATTAACCATGTTGTGAAGTTGTGCAGTAATAAAAGATCAGGTGAACAAAACAGACTTGTTGACCATGATACTCATAAAAATTTATGAAAAAATAAAATCCCAAAAAACAATTACTCAGAAAGTTCAAAGTCATTCTGGGTTGAATGAACATCCTGTGATTGTAGTTAAATTCAACATATTTAACAGTGACTTCATTTTAGAACTCTCAATATGCAGTTTAAAGAGGTGCTGCATATTGAGAATATAAAGAGGTGCTTAAGCAGGTGAAGGAGGCCATCAGTAGGCTGACAAACAAACAGACCAACCAGAGACAGAGAGCATGGATTTAGGAGGTCAAACAATCTGGTATGTGGTTAAAAGTAGGAAAATGATTGATGAGCTGAGCAACACCAGAAGGCCTAATAAAACCATAGAAGAAAACCGATATGGATGATCACAGAATTCTTCCCCAGTGAAGACGAAAAAAAAAAAAAAAAAAAACTTTTCATGAATCTAGGCGAATCAGCACTCATAGAGGAAGTAGGCATATTTTTTAAGTGTACAATTAAGACAACCCTCTGGAATATAAATATAGACAGTTTACCTCAAGATGCAAACCCCCAGGGACACTCAGGGACAATTTCTTGATATTGATCAACATTAATACACAGACATGGTACAGGATTAAGGTCAGTTTAAGAATCACTGGACCATGTCTGTGTATTAATGTTGACACTTTAGACCTCTAACAGAATCTTACATATGTACTTAAAAAGACGTGGAGAAGTGGAAGATTATGTCATGGACAATCACACTGCTGTTTTTACCATTTTATACTCTTTGTTTCAAATCATACTGCTGTTGTCATAGTCACAATATTCGGTTCATCAAAATTCGGTTCATCATATTGCCTATTTTGTGCTGAGAAAAAGGATTTGTCACAAATAATGGCTAAAATTCTCTGAGCTTTAACTGTGCTCCTGTGTAATTAAAATTTAAATTCTAGTTTATTTTGTAACAATTTTTATTTTAATGCAAATTCTATATTTAGTTTAATTGTACCTTGTAAAATATTTGTTTTTCAAAAGCAATTACCTTGGAGCATGGACATCTGAGTAAGCAACAGGCAGGCCTTAGGAAAGACAAGAGCACTATACAGCAAATCTTAGTTTTAAACTGCTTAATTAGTTAGGGAAGCATTTGAGTCAGTTTGGAGTGAAGGACTATGAGCAACATTAAAAAGCATGGCAGCACCATCCAGGCTGTTTGAAGGTTTAAAAGCACTGTATGAAGAATCTTTCAGAGAGTCTGTCAGAGTGGGAAGTGAGATGTCTCTGTTGTTGTTCATAGCGTTGTTAAAAAATAATAATAGAAAAGACAGAAGCAGACGCAAGAAGAGGAATAAATATCGGAAAGCAAAGGACTAACATTTGTCAAATGACAACTCAAAGGACTAAAATGTGCATATGACATTAATATACTTACAATGAATGTACTGTACTGGACCTTCAAAAGCAACTAAATGCATTAAATGAAAGCGGGTTTATACATAAATAAGGACAAGACAATAGTTATGGAAGACAACAAAGCAGAGACACCAAAGCAGACGGTTTCATGAAGAGAAAATAGAATGAGAATGCATTGACAGGTTTGTATACTTGGGCAGCCTGATAACGAATGGTAACGACTCTTAAAAAGCAATTATTAGGATTAGTATTGCAGAGACTGATGGACTTATAAGGAAAAAAAAAACAGCGAAAAAAAAAAAAACTGCTAAGGAAAGAAAGATTCTGGAAAATATCAGGATAGGAATAAAAATTACCATTGGACTCCATTGTTCTTGCACACACACACACACACACACACACACACACACACACACACACACACACACACACACACACACACAGTCACTGTCTTCAAGTTCAATTTTATATATACTGTATGTCACACCCCTCACATCTCTGCAAATATTTAGTGAGGGGTCTACTCACTTATATTAACATATGTGAAACTCGTATACTATATAGATTCATTACACACAGATATATTTTAAGGGTTTATTTATTTTAATAGATTAGAGAACCTATGAGATATTATGAAGTGGAAGATGTGAGATACCAGACCCAACAATGCAGAAGCTCTGAAGGCCGCTATTAGAGTCCGATCACAGACTGATCGCCTCCATGCCATACCGCATTCCTGCAATAATTCATGAAAAGATACCCAGACCATGTATTGAGTGCTGTATGCTTTCATACTTTTCAGTAGTCCAACATTTCTATTTTCTTTTTTTTTTTCTTTTTACATTTTTATTGAAGTAATATTCTAATCTGCACTAAATCAACTTTTCTATTATAGTCTAATTTATTTGGCAGTGTATATAATTTATTTGGCATCTAGCACATGATATTGCAGCCCAAACCATCACTGATCCACTCCCCATGCTTCACTCTGGGCATGCAACAGTCTAGATGGTAGGGTTCTTTGGGGCCAAGATATTCGCTGCTGGCTCCATTGAAACTGACATTTGGCATTGGGACGAGTGACCAAAGATTTGGCTATAGCAGCCCGGCCATATACATTGACCCTGTGGAGCTCCTGATGAACAGTTTTGGTGGAAACGTTTAATTTTGCAGTGAGTTGGGCAGCTGTGGTTTTATGTGTTTTTGGATACAATCCGGGTTAGCCCCCCAGACATCCCTTTCAGACAGCTTTCTCTTGCGTCCACAGTTACTCCTGTTGGATGTGGTTCGTCCTTCTTGGTGGTCTACTAACATTACTCTGGATACTGTGGCAAATCTTGATACATCACAAAGACTTTGTCCATTGGCCAGTGTTTGAGTTTCATTGACCAAACCCTGTATCTGTCATTACACACACACTGATATATTTCAAGTGTTTATTTCTTTTTTATTGTGTTGATTATGGCTTATAGCTAATGAAAACCCAAAATTCAGATACCACAACCTACAGTGCTGCCAGAGCAAACCTTAAGATATGTATTAGGTTGGTTATTGATAGAAATTTACATTAACAGTAGCTTCAATCCACAGAAGTTGTGGCAAGGCATCCAAACCATTACTGACTACAAAAACAATAACCAGCCAACAACTTCTGCACTCACTTTGACGGAAACAATAATCGGCGTCTGGTCTGCGGAACTGTCAGGACTGCCACAGAATCTTGTTTTGCACACTTATAAGTTGTGACAGGCCCTCGACTGCAGATACACATACAGAAAGGCTTCCTGCTGTAGTTTTCTATCATATGAGGTACTGACCAGCAGCCCGTATCCTTTGATTGAAATAGGTGTGGTGGATCACTAGACACTAGCAGTAAGTTCAGGTCCTATGGCGTGAAACCATTTATGAGGGGTGATCATAAAATTGTAAAAAAATTATATAATGAAAATTAATGTTGGTAGTGAACTTAGACCTTCTCTACATAACCTCCATCCAAGGCGACATACTTTTCCAAACAATGGATGAGCTGGTGGAGACCGTCTTTGAGGAAGCCTTCTTATTGGCTCTTGATCTGCAGATTGGAAGTGCAATATAACAGGAGATGCGTTTAAGTTAAAATTTAATCCAGTTTGTTATTGGAGGCTCAGGTAGATTGTAGGAAACTCCAGTCCTGAAGTATCTTGACACAAGTCACAAGTCCTCAGAGAATAGCTGAAGACAGGATCGTCTTCGTGGAAAAGTGAAATCATCCCAAGTCACCACACGCATCCCAGGCAGACCACATGGGGCATCTATGCAATGAGATCTCCAACCACAAGCAGGACACCAGGACGAGTCAGACAGCTACAGGGGGCAGGGGAGTCTGGATCACTGGCAGCTCAGGAGCGACATGTATAGTTCGGCAGAGAGACAGGTAGAGGGAAAGAGAGAGAGGGAGAGAGAAAGGAGAAGAGAGAGAAGAGGAGAGAGCAGAAGAGAGGGAGAGTTAGGAATGGTCACAGTCAAACAATGTATAATGTGAACGTATCTTTAGTGCAAAGTGCAAGCAGGGACTCCAGCAGGACTAAATATGACAGCATAACCAAAGCGAGAGCCAGAAGGAAACGAGAGTGAGGAAGTCATCTAAATCATCTAAAGCATCTAAACCTAAAGAGCATCATCATCTTAGAAATAGTGTATTTCTTTTTCCATACCTGGTTCCTGAATGTTCAAATTTATTAAGTTTATTTTTATAATGCATTTAACAATGGTCACTGTTACAAAGCAGATTTACATAAATAAATGCCTTGGACATAAATCTGAAACTTAAAATATGTAAAAAATGTAAAGCTTTATCAATGAATTACTTTATCAATTAATTACAATTAATTACTAATGAGCAAACTGGCTTTTAATTAAATTAATCTATTTGAGATGACTTTAGAAAGAAGCTAGACTAAAAAGGAAACTTTTTAATCTTAATACCTCATTATTAAGTGATATCAGATAGTATGACCATAAATCCTTTCTGTACCTGGTATATACCCTGCACTCTCTTATCAATATAGGAATGTTAGATCTTAGTATAATAGCAGTTTACTCAGACCATTCAGTGTTTCATAGGTAAACAGTAGTGGCTGTGACTAACTGTTTTGTGCATCCATTTGAACATCCAGGCAGTAAGTTTTTACAATTATCCAACCTCAAGGTAACAAAAGCATGAACTAGTTTTTCTGCATCATGTAGTGATATTATATTCCTTATCTTGGCAATATTTCTGAGATAAAAGAATGCTGTTCTGGTAATATTATCTACACGAGCTTTAAATAAAAGACTGGAATCTATAATCACACCAAGGTCTTTTACTGCTGCACATGAAAAAACAGAAAGGCCATCTGGAGTTACTGTGTGTTTAAAAAGCTGGTATCTCTCTCTCTAATCTGGTGTCTCTCATTTGACTTTACTAAGACATACAACTGTGTGTCAGCATAACAGTTAAAAGTAATACCATGTTTACAAATTATATTGCCCAGATGAAGCATGTAGAGACAAAATACAGAGACAAAACAGAACCATGTGGAACATCAAAGTTCACTTTAGTACTTGTAGAATAGTCACTGTTTACATCTACAGTGATGAGTCAAATAAGACCTGAGCTAAGAGAGAACTGTTTCCTTAACTCTTACAACAGTTCTTGATTGATCAATTAGAGTAGTATGATTAATAGTGTCAAAAGCTGCACAGATGTCAATGAACACAAGCAAGGGGACAAACCCCTGATCAGAACCCAGTAGCAGGTCATTTACCACTTTAACCTGCATGTCTCAGTGCTCTGATGAAGCCTACATCCTGACTGACTTTTTTTGTTATATAGACATTAGCATACAATGGCAATAAAACCTTTGGAGTTTCCTGGGTTTCTGTATTAATTTGTCATAAAATATAATCTGATCTTCAAGAGTAATAACAACCATAATATGCCTAAAATAACAACACAAAAATATTCTGATCCTACACGTCTTTATTAAAACACATTCATTCAATATTCAAAATTGAATTGAATTGTTGCTGTTAGTCTTTTGGCTGCTCCTGTTGAGGGGTTGCTATGCGGACCATACGATCCACACACACAACTTGGCATGGGTTTTACGGCAGATGCCCTTCCTGGTGCAACCCTTCCATTTTATCTGGGCTTGGGACCGGCACTGCATCCAATGGCACAAAATGACACTAACAATGAGCCAGCAATGCCCACTCAGTCAACATTCAAAATGGCTTTGAAAAATGTACGTGAACCTTTGAAATTAATAACTAGTTGAATTTTTTAAATATGCTTGGGAATTAATCTTCTCTTCATTGACTCCAAGGTGGCGAGGCCCTGATGCATTAAAGCAAGCCCAAACCATGATGTTTCCTCCACAATACTTTACGGTTAGGATGATGTCTTCATGGTGATATGCAAATTTTCACACCAGATGAAATGCTATGTATTCTTTCCAAGTAGTTCAATATTAGTTTTATCAATCCACAAAAAAGTTTGCTAATAACTTTAATTATCTGGTGTCTCTTTAATTATCTGGTGTCAATGTGCTCTTTTACAAACTTCAGGCATGCAGAAATGTTTTTCTTGGTAAGCAGCAACTTCCTTTGTGGTGTCCTGCCATAGACACACTGTCCTAGAGCCCTAAGATGTCCAGTGCTCTGGCTCCCAGGATACACCTAACCACTGCTGCTGGCCTAGCTAATTTCTCGTGCCTCAGAATAGAGTCTTCTATAACCAGAATGCTTTCAGCTTTCCCAGTGGGTGCATCGCTGAGGAGAGCAAACCTGTTGGACATGTGAAGCGCAGTAGAGGTGTCCTCCTGTGGGCTAGCCTTAGCGTTAGCTTTGGCTGAGCGAGTATGCCGCAGAGTCATCTCCCACTTGCCCCGCTGTGAGGGCTCTAATGCCAGAGTCGGGGTCTGGTTATCTCCGAATGCAGCACCCAGACTTTACGCTAGGGGAATAACACTGCTCTCACGCTCTCTAACTCTCTCTAAAGTCTGGACAATAATACTTTCAACTTTATTGTCATTGTTATAAATAACAGAGTGTTAATAACAACAAGATAGCGTTAGAGCATCATCTTCCCGGCATGTGAGTGCGTCTACAATCAGCAATGTAATGCGTATCAGCAATGCAAATCCAGTTCTATGTACAGACTGTAAGAGTGATGTATGATATGTAGGCTTAGGTAGGGGCAAAGGCAAAGAGTGAGGTAACTGCTTGTTCAGTAGTCTCACAGCCGCTGGAAAAAGGCTGTAGGACAGACTTGTGGTTCTGGTGTGTATGGATGCGCTCCCCTAACACCAATGTCTCCTCTAACACTAATGTCTCCTCTAACACTAATTCCATTTGTTGTTCCTAGACGAAGATATGCGCATTCTCCCAAAAAGCACAAAAAGGCAAATGTCTAGTAGTATTAGAAAAAAAAAAAAAGTTATTTTTATTATTTTTTTCTGTAAACAAAAAAAGCAGTATAACTTAAAAACAGACTCCTACTGATGAAATGAGGAAGTTTCGTGGTAACAAAGACACATTTTCTTAACAAGACTCCAGGTATGCTAACTACTGACTTCAATTAGCTTTTTGAGGTCATTAACTCTTGCAGTATAAGGTTTTTATGGTTGTTCTCAATGAAGCCATGAAAGCTCAGATTTTTTGGCACATTATATTTGTCAATATCCTTGACCTAGATGAAAATCTTATCACATTTTATGACAAATTATGCAGACAACCATGAAATTCCAAAAGGTCCACATACTTTTTCTGCCAATGTTACAACCTTTTCTAAGATCTTGAAGATAAAGGGAGGTTTGATATTGACCTATAGGAGAACTGACAGGGTTCAATGTCAGGTTTCTTAATTAGGGGGTTAAAAACTGCCATTTTACAAAGATTTAGGTACATAGCCATGCCTGAGTGAAGAATCAAGTATATTGTAAGAGGTTAAAATATTTTTGATATTAACAATTCGAATATATTTGTTGGTACTGGACCTAGTACAAAAATGTATAATTTTGCTCGAGAGATGAGAGGGTCAGTCACTTGAAGTGGAGAAAAATATTCGAAAGGCTTAGAGTAGCACCTACACCATTACTTGGTTTTAAAGTCTGAATTGTTTGGCTGATATTTTCAATTTCTTCTTCATGACATCTTTAATAACGGTATGTTATTGATGTGTATGCTTTTGTTATGCTTACTAGGATTACTTGGGATTACTAGAATTACCATCTATGACTGGGGAGATACATTGATTTTCTACAGCTCAGGAATAGCTTCCATGCTATTTGATATAAAACCAATATCACTGAAATAATACCACTGTATTTTAGAGTAGGTGAATGTTTTTTCAGGAAGCTATTTACTAAAGTAAAGTTTGGCGTCCCACAAGATTCTGTTTTATTCCTACTGCTATTTTCTCTCTCCATTCTTCCTCTGGATAATTTGAAAGCATGGTATTAGTGTCCACAGTTATGCTGATGACATACAGTTATATCATACAGCTCATGTAGATAATACTGCATTACTACGATAGACTTCTTCAGACAATTTCAGTAATCCTGCCAGGATAATTAAATTAAATTCAATTAAATTCAATTCAATTCAGTTTTAACTGTCATTGTCGCAAAGCAGCTTTACACAATCAAAAGAATTATTTAAATTTGTATGAATTGTGAATGTGTGTAATTCAAAATGATCAGACAGTCCTTGATGAGCAAGCCGTGGGCGACAGTGGCATGGAAAAACTCCCTGAGATGGTAAGAGGAAGAAAGCCTGAGGGGAACCAGACTCAACCGGGAACCCATCCTGATTTGAGTGAAACAGGAAGCAGGAATTGATCTACAAGATAAGAAATATATTGTTACTATGTGATGCAGAAAAACAATTCATGCTTTTGTTGCCTCTAGGTTGGATTACTTTAATGCCTTACTGTCTGGCTGTTCAACTAGAGTGTAGAAAAACTCTCTCTATCAAGATAACCATGGCACTCCTTAGTTGCCAGATCGAGATCCCTTCTGCCCTATGGACCTCTCTGCCTTATCATGATGACTTGCTTCTGGTTGAAGATCATATCACATGGAGGTCCTGTACGGTCTACTTGACATGCAGGTGGTGAGGATGGTGCGTCTTAATCACAAAGATAATCTTGGACTTGGCTAATGCAGACAGCTGTTCTTCGATGACTTGTGACTGCAGTCGCTCAATAGTTTAGGACTAAAATGAACACAAGCAGTTTTTGTACCTAAGCCTCCAACAATAAAAGCGGACTTCATATTAACTTAACACCTTTTCCATTATACTTTTATGCCTATAACTTTCAGCGTCCAAGCACACACTGTATGTTTGCAGATCCCTGCTTTATGGTTTTTAAAGATTTCTTCTTTTTTCATCTCTGGGAGTTTCCTTTGCCACCGTCACCCCGGCTTTCTCTACTGGGACAATCTTGTAATTAGTATTTATATATATATATATATATATATATATATATTTTTTTTTTCAATATACTTAGTTACAGTTGTACTCAAAATTATTTAACAGCCATTAAGAATGAGTTTTTTGGCCCAAATTACTAACTTGTAGCGGTTTGTAAACCAGTGAAATGAGCAATTTAAACAGCTCAACAGATCTGATTGTTGTCCAGGGACATCACCATGTCTTGATTGTAGAAAAGACTGTAGATTCAGCGGGGGATAAATCACCTGGGAGGAACAGCAGTTCGGTTTTACTGAGATAGAGCTGCCATCCAGGATGAGATGTCTGCCAGACATGCTGAGATTCGGGCGGAAACCTGAACGCCTGAGGGAGAAAAAAAGAGAGAATAAGTTGCAAGTCATCTGGATAACAATGCTATGAAAAGCCATGTGATGATACTGTATGACCTTACCCTTACGAGTATAGAGGAAGAACAGAAAAAGTGCCATTGCTCAGCCCTGGGACACCCGTGGAGAATCTGCATTTCACCTCAAACAATCTACCTTCTAGTTAAGAAGCAAACCACCGTTCCACAGTTTCCAAGGTTCATATTGGAATAGATAATTGAATCTTATGGTTCACTGTGTCAAATGCAGGTGAAAGGACCAGGAGAATGAGAACAGATGACAGTTTGGTTGAGCATGGAGCAGCATGGAGCTTTGTGTCTGACAAGAGGGCAGTCTCTGTGGAATGTGGCACTTTGAATCCAGATTGGTTAGGATTGTTGACATTGCTAGAGTTAAAGACATAATATGACAAATTTGATATTTAATAGTCCTAGTCCCAGATACTGTAAGAGGCGCTAGTTATGCATTTGGTGTTATCTAATTTTATTTTGATTTCTAAATCAATAAGATCAAACAACACCAAGTTTATAATAGGTAAGATATAAGAGCAATTCTGTGATCACTTAGCCTTACTTTGCAATCTGTGCAAAAAAGAGGAAATGCATTTGGCAAGTCGCAAATGGAAGAACAAGTGAATATGTAAGTCTTATCATTGCATTAGTTGCTACAGAGAACCTGTTTTTTTTTCTGAACATCTTTTCAAAACAAGGTTGCAGGCTTGATCCTGCTAACCTTGTCATGAACAATGAGATGAGAGCTGGACTTTGTTTGCAGTGAAACAACAGCTAGAATAATCATCTCGGGGAAGAGATGTGCTGCTTAATAAATGGGATCACTGTGGTGACTCCAGAAACATTGGTTTCACTTATATTCTCAAAGACATCTCAAAGACAGTAGACATCTCAAATACATCTTGGCTGACTGTCCCATAGTGATCTTATCTCCCAGGTGAGGTAGGTGTTTATCTCCTCCTACAAAAAGATGCAGATGTTCGCTCTGAAAAGATAGCTCCCATCTCCTCAAAAAGTGGCGAGAACAATCAGGTTTTGATGAATTTGCCCATGCTCACAACCTCTGTCAATACCTCATCCAATTCGGGTCTGAGCTGCTGTAACACTAGCACTTACCTATGAATAGAACAGTGTTTCCATTCTTCACTTTGTGCAACCCTCTTAATTAGTGCTTGTCGTCCTTTTCTTTTTTCTGACATGGTCTGTGTGCCACCCAGTAAAAGTTCACACAGTTTTCCCATTCCAGCTTGTGTTCTGTGAGGTAAGTGACAAGAATCTTGGATGAACTTGCAAAAGAGCAAATCCTCACTCAGTGAATTTACAAAGGAGACATATGAAATAAACAAACAGTCATTATTGATGTCAGTAGCCTAGTCCACTTGTAATGCAATACATGTATTTTTGATCTTTTCTATGAATTGATCTACAAGATCCAATTAAATGTTGCATATAGGTTTTAAAACTATAGAGTTTGACAAAGGGATAGCTTTAATTTTTGTGTCATTGTCTCATCCAGCATAATTGACACCATAACTATAGCAGTGGGGAAAATAAGCTACTCAGAGTTATGGTGTTTTTTTTATTTTTTTATTTTGCAGTCACCAATTCTGTATACTATGGAACCTCAGATTGCAAGTAATGTGGTTTGTGAGTGTTCCGCAAGACGAGCAAGGATTTTTAATACATTTTGACTTGAAAAACGAGCAAGTCTTGGATTATGAGTGCGCTTCTTATATTGACACAGAGCGTCACATGATCACAACTGAGCCAATAGTTTTTCTCTTTCTTGCGCTGAGGAATTGTGAGTCTCCCCTGCTGGGTCTTAGTGCTTGTCTCTTACTGGTATAATCAGCATCTCCCTCTCTGTTTCAGCATGTACTGTCCTATGTGTGTCGCGCGTGTAACTTGACACCGACACACTCTGTCTCTCTCTCGCCTTTACACCGCCCCGTCCCCCTCGGCTTCATACACACATACAGACACACACTCTATGCTCTACACAGAAACTCTTCTCTGTCGCGATTCTTTTCAAAGTTAAAGTGCAGGTTTATTAGCTATTTTTTTTACTTTACAGCAGTGATTCCGTTAGTATGCGCTCACACGAGTGTCATTAGCAATGTTCCTTGTGTTGGGATCTTTCTGATAAAACAGTCTTTCTGTTAATGTGTGCATGCACGCACATTACACATACACATACATACACATACATACACAAACACACACACAGCGCCTGCGCGCAAAAACAGAAACCCTTATCTGTCAGGATTTATTTTAAGTCCAGGTTAATTTTTATTGTGTGATAAAGGTTTAAATATATTGTGTTAATTATTTTTCGGGGGGCTGTGGAATGAATAATTTGAGTTCATAATTTCTTATGTGAAATTTCTTGTTTGTGCTTTGCTTCTCACTGATGCAGATTTTACCAAGTGATTTTTCTTCTGGCAGTTTTCTTGAAAAAAACTTGAGTGGCTTATTGCTGTTACTGGGGTGTGTTGTTCAAGTGTCTTGAATTTTCTTTTTGGCTGGCTTTTTGATTGATTAGGCTTACTGCCTGTTGTGTTTTGTCTGCTTGCGCTGAATTTTTTTTTTTTGTGGCCCAATGTAACAAATTTATACAATGACATTGCTATACACAATACATACACTATTAGCTTTCTCTGAATTAAAGTTTCCTCATATTGTTCCGCTGCAATGAACATGCTGACATTAACCGTTATTGTTGCACCACGGTTCTACTGATGTTATTTTAATGTACACATATTACCTCTTTATTTGTGTGAGGTTTTTTTTTTTTGAGTGCATGATTTTTACTGTCAAATTAAGATAACAACAAAAAAAAAAAAGCACAAAAAAGACCAATTTCCTCCCGTTCATCGAACCCTATAGGTCATGTCTTCACTTTAGTGTACCCACACTTTGAGAACCACAGATTTAACCACAGCTATGCCTCTGTCCTGGTCCTCTTGCCTTTAAATTGACTGTCCCACATAGCTTAGAGGAAAAAAAAAATCTTGTGTTATTATGGATGAAAAAAAAGACAATGCTCCTGACTCAAGTGACTTGCTTTGGTAACTGGGAGGCTCGTCTGTATTCTTCGCCAGGAAGACATGGTTTAATATGACAAGGCTATATGGGTGAAATTGCAGTTTACTTCTTTTTTATCTTTTTTTCCTAAATTAAATTAAATTAAATTAAATTAAATTAAGTAAAGGCAGATGTTTAACGTTGAAGTCTTTTCTTTAGAAAGTCTAGAATAGAACTATGTTAGAACCTGGTTGTGCAAATGTCCTTCAGGTGCATGAGAAAATAATAAGAAATGCACATTTAAGTCTTAAATGGCTATTAAAGTCTTTAAGTTAGGTTTAGCTTTTATTCTTTACATAAACATTACTGAACAGTGAAATTCTTTCTTCGCATAGAATTTCATGATATGCCGCCCCTCGAGCAGACAGAGATAGGACCTTCATTACTTGTTAACTAGAAATATGAGAAGTCTAACTGGGACCGTGTGATTAGATTTCTGGTGAATGAAGGCAGAAAATTAATTGATATGTACAAAAGACTTCTAGCATGGTGATGGGACTCTTAGCTGCAGTGAAACTGCACCTGAATGGTGGATACAGTTTAAAGAAGGCTGTACATCCATGAATGACAAGCTCGGCCAAGGTGGCTCAGTACTCTGACTTTATCTCCAAAACATGAACACATTCTTAATCCTATCTATCCTTGCCACTCCCAAAGAGAGCCTTAACATCTTCATCTCTGCCACCTCCAACTCTGCCTCTTATCTTTTCTTCAGTGTCACTGTCTCTAAGCCATAGAGCATCGCTGGTCTCACCACTGTCTTGCACACCTTTCCTTTCATTCTCGCTGATACTCTTTTATCACACACCACACCTGACACTTTTCTTCACCTGTTCCAACCTGTGTGTTCCCATGAACATTCAGTGAGTGGAAAGACCGATCCTGGAAAATCAGTGGATAAACAACTTGCGGAAGAGACGCATCTGAAACTATACACACAATTATAACAAATAATATAATTAGATCTTGGAAGGTATACCAGTACATATAAAACTCTTTTCACTTTTTTATTTAGTCTTATATATGATGCTCTTTACTCTGGTCTGTTTATATAGTTTCACAGGTGAATACGGCATCAAACATGTTCTCTTAAAATAGCATTTTAATAAATAAAAAAAGTGTTTTTTTGGATGCTTTTTATTTTTTATTAAACACACACACACACACACACATATATATATAAAATAATATATATATAACCTTTCCAACAGAGTCTTTGGACTGATAGTAACCTATATCCACGACCCGGTGAACTAGTATCAGGGTGTATTTATTGCTATAGACTTCAAAGCCATAGAAGTCTAATGTGTAAGAATAAGAGCCACTTCGAAATGCTGTGAATGAAAATGTAATGTGGTAGACTGATGAAAGACTGTTTTACATAATTCTTTTTGATAATCCTCTATGCCTCATTGAACACCCCTTATTGTTTAGGTGAATAAAAATAGCCTTTTGTTAAAGCATGTACATGCAAAAGGGGGACAGGCCACTAACATTTCACCTATAACCACTCCTTTTAATTTCAGTTTACCTTTCAGTGAAATCATCTTCCACAACAGAACCTGGAGCTATTTAGACAACAAATTGCTGAGAGGATTACAGGGAACGGATTACTATTTGAAATCAGATGAGTATGACTTTAAACAATAAAATAAGGTAATAATTATTTATTTTGCCTTTTTGTTACTTTCACTTTAAGTCAATTGCCATTTATTTGCTCACATATACTGATAAAACATATAATACAGGTGATACAAAACATAAAGTTTAAAATGTGGAAACCATAAACCATATTTTCCTATCAAACATCACATCAGAAATCACAGTAATATGCTGAAATAGAAAATGTGATGAAAGTCAAAATTTTCCCCCCATTATTTACAATTCTTTTTCTTGTTCTTATTAATGTTAGTAAGATTAGTAGCAGTAGTAGTATTTTTAAAGTTGTTAATTTGGTGTTTTTTTTACAGTAGTGGTTCGAGTTGAGTTTACAGATAATAGAGTATAGATATAATAGAGTAATAATATTGGAGAAAGATTTAACAACAACAACACAAAAAAAACCTTCAGTTTTAACATTATGGAATGTCAACAGATTCACTTTTTCTAAAAACCATGGCAGCAGTAACACTACGCTTCTCACACTATGTAAGTAAACTTTAAACCTTTTCACTTTAAGATGGACTGTTTTTTGATCTAATGTTTAGAAACATAAGAGTAACATACTAAAAATATATATACTTTCTATACAATATTACATTTTATATCATGCTTTCATTTTAGATTGTTAGATATACATTTACTCTTAACAAAAAACGGGTTAGTGTTTGTTTAGTAAAATGTCTAATTCAATTAAAAAAGCTCCATTTTGCATTAATAATATTTCTTAGCTACTGATAATAACCACAAGAGGGAGCCAAAGCCTATTTTGGGTCAACGTTTAGTTTTGAACTGATTATGATTGGCATCTTTTTAGTTGAGCTCCTTCAGTGAGTATAAAACAACCCCACCCCCAAAACCCATACCCCCAGCCCACATATAGTGTCCCAATTTCACAGCCTCAAAAGAAATTGAACAAACTAATATAAATATTGGAATTATTTAAATAGTTTTAAATACTTGAGTGCAGTCTCCCGAGTTTCCTCCTTGTGCTGCTGTTTTTTTTTTTTTATTTGAGACCTTTTAGTTGCTGCTTGTTAGTAGGCTTTTTTGTGTTCAGTTTTGACTTATGAAGTGAAAAGCAGCTCAGTTGAGTTGAAACTTGGTTCAGTAAAAACATTCCAGTTCTTCATAATAAACTTTTATGAAGTCATATCTTGATTGTAGACCTTATTAAAGATAATAGTATGAATAGTATCAATTGTGTCAAAAGCTGCGCTAAGGTCAAGTAACACAAGCAAGGAAATATAACCCTGATTGGAGACAAGTAGCGGTCATTTACAACTTTAACCAGCACTGTCTTTGTTCTGTGATGAGACCTAAATCTTGACTGAAACATTTCATGAACCTTTTCTAAGATCTTAAAGATAAAGGGAGGTTTGACATTAGCCAAAAGTCAGACAGCTGACAGGGTCACGGTCAGGTTTCTTAATTAGGGGTTTAATAACTGCTAGTTTATAGGACTTAGATATGTCACCACAGCTATTAGAAGAATCAAGGAATTTTAAAAAGGGTTGAGTTATTTCTGGGATTATCTGTTTGAACAAATCTGTTATCATGGAAATAGAAATAACCATAAAACATGTAGCATTTCTTTGCCTATATGACCCAAGTGCGTAAACTGGAAGAGGCGTTGCCCATCCATGAGATATAGCAGATACTGCAAACATCAAGCACACAACCCCCCCCCCCCCAAAAAAAACAAGCAAACAAACAAACAAAAACTGCTTGATCGTGTTTAGACTAAATTTTACTTCTTTGTTTAGGTAAAAAAAAAATCATTAATTAAAATTAATTTAATTTATTTAAATTTATTTTAAATACAAATATCTGTATTTCTGACTATATTTTTTTAGAGTGACTTGTTTTTAATATAAACAATAGCAAAAAAACAAAAACAAATCTGTTGTCTTATGCAAAAGTTTAGGCACCCCCTGATAAATAACAGATTTTGGTGATTTTTTTTATTGAAAAGACGTTAACCCAGTCTCTCTTGGAAATGGGAGAAAATGCACAATATTTTCAGCAAACATTGGTGCATAGTTGCTTCTTATGCCATAAACTGAACAAAAATAAAAAATAAAAACATTGTTATGGCACTGTGCAAAAGTTTGAGCACCCTAAAAGTTCCAAAGTCTCAGATTTAAAAAATATTTTTTTTTTTTTACAAGGTTTCATACCTTAATCAGCTCGTTAGATCTGATGCATGGCAACAGGTGTCATAATTAAATGCCAGTTTCAAAGCTTTACAAATACTTTGACTTTTCAAACCTTGTGCACACACTTGCGGACTAAACAACCATGGGTTCCTCTAAGCAGCTGTGTAAGACTCTGAAATTGAAAGTTATTGATGCCCACAATGCAGGAGAAGGCTACAAGAAAATAGCAAAGCGTGGCCGGGTTGTAGTTTCCACAGTGAGAAATGTAATTAAGAGATGTCAGTTCAGGAGAACTGTGGAGGTCAAGATGAGATCTAGAAGACCAAGAAAACACTGGGAGAGAACGTATGCTGGTCAGAAAGACAAATCAAAATCCCCATTTGACTGCAAAAAACCTGCACGAAGATTTAGCAGACTCAGGAGTGGTGGTGCACCGTTCCACTGTGCAGCGATGTTTGCACAGACAAGACCTTCATGGAAGAGTCAGCAGAAGAAAACATTACCCGCGTCCCCATCATAAAATCCAACATCAGAAGTATGCAACAGAACATCTACAGAAGCCTGATGCGTTTTGGAAAAAAAAAGTGCTGTGGACTGATGAAGTTAAAATAGAACTCTTTGGCCACAATCAGCATCTATCATGCTTTGGGGTTGTGTTGCAGCCAGTGGCTCAGGAAACACTGCACGGGTGGAGGAAAGAATGGATTCCACGAAATACTGGAAGCAAACATCACACCATTTGTAAAAAAAAAGCTGAAGCTGAAAAGAGGATGGCTTCTACAACAGGACAATGATCCTAAACATACCTCGAAATCCACTATGGAATACCTCAAACGACGCAACCGGCAGGTTTTGAAATTACCATTACAGTCCCCTGATTTAAACATCACTGAAATTTGTGGATAGATGAGCTGTGCATGCAACCAAAGAATATTTAATTTTAATTTTAAATTTTTATCTTTCTTAAATGTATGACATAAAAAGTAACTATGCACCAATGTTTGCTGTAAATATATGTGCATTTTTTCCATTTCCAAGAGAGACTGTGTTAACAAATTTTCAATTAAAAAAATCACCAAAACCTGTTATTTATCAAGGGGTGCCTAAACCTTTGCATAAGATTAAAAAATATATAAAGATCTAAAAATATAAGAATGTTTACAACAGTAAATGTGATAATCTGAATTTTTTTTGTAGAATTGTTGAATACCATTAGCACATAAAATCAAGTGTGTATGAACATTTTTTTAATCGTTTATATTAAACAATAAAAGTTTAGTTTTTTTAAATAAAAAGTTAAAAAATTATTTAAAATTAGTAAATAAGATTTAATCTCTGTGTATGTTTAAGTGTGTTTATTAAAAGAAAATCCTATCAGATTTTTTTTTTAAATCATCATATTGCCTAAGTTGAGCTAAAAATACACTCCATATTGTACAGTCCTAAGGCTTGGTATAATCATAAACCATGGTAAAACAGTAATGGGAAAAAATGCTCTTTGGGTTAAATGAGAGACTTTAGAAAAGGAAGCACAATGCTTTCTATATTTAATCCAAAGCTTAGTATTATTATATCTATATAATGTTCAGACTAATGAGGTGGTCCTGCTAGGCACTGATTTACCCCTACTGAGTCAAATATAACTTTCTATAAATGCTGTTCTCAGATGTTTTCTTGAGAGCTCCCAGAAACATCTAGGAAGAGCAAATTCAACACTTGGAATAAATGTCAGATATTTTTATTTCCTAAGATTGTCATGAAGTAACTATAAATAACATGCCATAAGTAGCCATCAAATGATTTGTCACTTGTCCAATTAATTTTGAGGCAGTAAAAATGGGGAAGTTTTGTAAAAATGTCTAATTCCAAAAAAAAAAAACGTATTGGGTATTTATGTTGAAATGAAAGGTATTTTATAGCAACTTTGTTAAAATATCAGTGTTGGTTGACAATATATTGTGCTTTAAATGAATAAGACTAATTTGTGTCATCACCATTCCTCCTGTTGTCTTACATACACACCAAATAAATGTGCTTAACATTCCTAGTGTGATATAATGCTGCCTTTATTCAGCATGAGTTCCTGGTTAGGCTGCTTTGCACAGACCTTGACCGGTATTTGCTAAGCGTCTCAGAGTAGGAAAGTGGCTTTCAGGAGTATGAGTAAGAGCTATTTATCAAGATTCTTAAAATATGAAAATCACTCTTATCTGCACCAAAATGTAGGAGAGCTCTTGAGGTGTCCTAACTGGTTAGGAATAGCTAGGAAATTGCATTTACTATAGATAGAGGCACATGCAGAGGAGAGACGTTTTAGGAACATTGCACACATTAAAAATCATATTTATACAGTGGAACCTTGGATTACGAGCATAATTTCAGTTTCACAACAAACACACACCACGGAAACACCGTTTTAACAGGAAAAAAAGAAATCTCTCTGAGACTGGCATGAGCGTATGTTAACGGAATCACTTTTTAAGTTTCACAACAAACTTAAAAAGGGGGGGGGGTGTTGAAAAGGTGAGGGAGTGATAAAGATAAGTGTCAAAATAAGAGTCGCGTAAGCGTGATACATGATATTCGGCGCTCGTAAACTAATACTTGCTCGGTTTCCGATTAAAAATCTTTGCTCGGTTTGCGGAACACTCGTAAACCACATTACTCGCAATTCGAGGTTCCACTGTATATACATTTTATATACTTCTATTAAATTGTTTAAATGTAAACAACTGTTTTTTATATTCTCGGTTATGAGCAGCACTCCATCTGTCATGGGTCTAGCTGGTGGTAGTGCTAGACCGGCTGATGGTGTTGCCGTGGGCATGAAGGTAGGCATGTACGCAGAGGGGTGTAACAGAAAGTGTCTTTATTTAAACAAACAACTCAAAAACAGAACAAAGGAACTAAAACAACAAACAAACTAAAACTAGGGCTCAGGAGAAACACAGGAACTGGAAGGGATCTAAACTCAGGGGACCAAGAGCTGACATGGGAACTAGGAGCTGAGACAGGGAACCAGGAGCTGACACAGGGACTAGGGATGAGGAAACATGGAGCTGGAGCTAACTAAGACACAGAGGGGAACTAAAGACAGGGACTGGAGAGACTGGAGAGACAGGGGACAGGGCTAGACAGGGGACAGGGCTAGACAGGGGACAGGGCTAGACAGGGGACAGGGCTAGACAGGGGACAGGGCTAGACAGGGGACAGGGCTAGACAGGGGACAGGGCTAGACAGGGGACAGGGCTAGACAGGGGACAGGGCTAGACAGGGGACAGGGCTAGACAGGAGACAGGGCTAGACAGGAGACAGGGCTAGACAGGAGACAGGGCTAGACAGGAGACAGGGCTAGACAGGAGACAGGGCTAGCTGGGTTAGTGAGGTTAGTAGCTACATGTTGTACTGGGGACACTGGAGGCTGACCTAACCGGGTTAGTGGCTAATAGTGTTAGTACTGACCTAGGGGACCGGAAGACAAAAGGCAGGGCACACATGAGGCTATACCAAACTAGCGGCCAACCTACTAGTGACCAGAACCACTAGCAGTCACTCCCACTAGAGATTAGCCTACTGGAGGCTAACCCTACTAGGGGCTAACCCTACTAGCCGTCAAGGCCGACTAGCGGCTAACCCTGCTAATGGCTAAACACTCATGTGACTACACATACAAGGGAAAAGATCAGAAGGCAAAACAGTACTTACACAGGACACAGGAGGAGACACAGCCTAACTACACAGTGAACAAAGCAGCTCCATGAATCCACAGACAAGGAACATCAAGGAAACAAAACTAGAGCCCTCTGAAAACAAAAGGTTACAAAACAAAAACCAAATATAAACTTAAAGTAACAAATGAATGCCCACATGATGGTAATCCAAACAGACACCAACAGACAATCAGACAATCACAAACAATCAGACACAAACAATGCTCGACCCAGTTTCCCAGAACAAACTGCTATTTATAGAAAGTTTTAATGAGCCACCTCAGTTCAGGTGAGCCTCATCACCTGACTGAGGTGCCTTCTGGGAAACTGAGTCAACCAACAGGAACTACACAAAGACAGACAGACATGAACAGTGACATCTAGTGGAGGTTCCTAACACCATCACTTTAACATGGCATATCTCCACTAACATGGTTTTACACTCCTCCGGGGTATTTGTAGCAAACTGACAGGTGGCATTAATGCTTTTACAAATTGCCTCTGTTCACTTTTTATCTTTAGAGGTAAGAGCAGGGCAGAATTTTGCTTTTAATTATTACTTTACATTTGACTTCATCCTCTGCAAGCAAAACTCACTCATTCTTTCCCCAGTTTTTCGTTCTTTTTAAAATCATTTTGATCAGCTTATGACAGTCCTTCACACTGCCCCTCTATTATAGCCCCAGTTGTGATTGGAATAACTTCATGCAGATGAGTCACACATCTACAAGTTTAGTCTGTGTTCACAAAGCTTTCACACAATTGCTGCTGATTTCACCATTTCATTTTCCACCATTTAAGACTACAAAGACTTGGTAAAACTACAATACCCACTATAACATGTGTGTTATAACATGTGCAGCCTATTTCACGTCTCTCAGTGTCATAAAAAAGTGACACGCATTCCTCAGTGTAGTCCTACTCCTCGCTGAAAAAAAGAGTGAATAATTTACTTTTACAGAATGCCCTATTTTGAGGTAGGAAGATTTTCAGTCCTAAATAAACTTTGAGCCTACTATACACTCCTACTCCTATTTTTGACCTTTGGCGTTTTCCTACTCTGAGACACTTGGTAAGGACGATCCCAGAACATTTTGTTCTGTACTTTCCACTTAAAAAATTTATAAAAAAAAAAAAAACATCTCTATAAACATAGACAATATGAAGGCATGGAATACGAGCACATTTGAACCTTGTATTTGTTGTTTATTTGAAACCTCTGTTTTCTATCAGTTTCAACATAATCTATATTAAGTATTAGTTGTCCATTGTCCTTATTCAAAATTTGAGCTTTCTCAGAAGAGAACTGACAGAAACAAGAAAAAAAAAATACTAAAATGGTGTATAGGGAGAGCAACTGTATAATATTATCAGTACCCCTGTATGTATGAGATTAAAATGACAAATAATGACAAATGATAATTTTGTCATTTAAAACATCACACAAATTAAACTATGGATTAATAGTAATTTGTTGTAAGTTTATTGCCTTATAAGATAAAATAATTTAATACATGTTCCTGTAATAACAACAACATACTGTATTTGTCACAGTGTGCCTATGCTTGGTATTTAGCAGGACCAGAAGTAATACGTAAGTAGAGATGCAAAACTCATTGTCCCTTCAGCATTTTCTGCTTGCATGGTGAAGGTAAAATTTGTGGAGTAAAATAAAATAAAAAAAGGGATATGCACACAGTGCCAATAGAAAGTTTCAGACCCTTTTAGGTTTTCCACATGTTATGTTATACACTTCGTGAATTACTTCTTGATGCTCTATTGGGATCAGGTTCAGCTTCTGGCTGCACCGCTGCTCTACTTGGTCTAAAGCCACTGTGTTTTCTTGGCAATATACTTTGGGTCATATTCATGTTATACTGTAAACCTTCATCCCAGCTTGGTATCCTGAGAATTCTTTTTTACTATAGAAAGCTCTTTATTTAACCTGCATAAATTTTTCCTCAATGTCCCTGATTTTCACATAATTCAATCTTTAGCCCCATTTACACTGCAGGTCTCGATGCCCAATTCTGATTTGTTGCCTATATCTGATTTTTCTGACAGTCTGTTTACACGTTCTCTCAACTATGACCCATATCCAATTCAAGTGTTTACACTTGCCATACTGTCTGAAACATCGCACATACTTAAAGGGACTCAATAGCTCAATTCTTTTGTAAGAATTTACAAAGTTTTGTAACCCTGGACAAAGTTGAGCGAGCACGCGCAGGCAGAGTCGAGCGCGTGTGGAGAACATGTTGAGCGAGCAGGGGAGACACTGCACGCGCATAGAGTGCTTTGCCTGCTCTCAAAATGTCGAACCACGTGCTCAGAATTGTGGCAGGAATATAACACCCCATCTGTTTGGGATGAGCAGCGCCTCGGTGTGCCTGATTACGTCATTAAACCACGACAAAGTCGCGGTTTTAATGACGTACAGAACGCAGTGCCTCAGAAAATTCGATCTGTCTGTTTACACGACAATCACATTAGCACATATCTGATTTATATCTGATTTATTTCCACATATGAAGGAGGCCTGAAACCGATCTCAAAATATCAGAATGCATGCATTTTTTCCCTGTTTACTCGGACATAGAAAATATCCGATATGTGTCACATATGAGCAAAAAATCGGAATTGGGTCACATTTAACTGACAGTGTAAACGTAGCTTTTGTGTATCTTCAGGGCAGCAATGAATCCAGATCACTAGGCAGTCTGACCATGGCCCTTCTTCCCCCTTACTCATTTTGGTTCTGTGGCCAGATCTGGAAAGACTGTATGTTAAAAGAGAGTATGGCTCTTTTCCAGTCCAGAATAATGGGAATATCATGCTCTTGGGCACTTACAATGCTGAAAAAAGTTTCTTGTATTCTAGCCCAGATCTGTGTATTGACACAATCCAGTCTCATGGGTCTACAGACAATTTTCTAGACCTCATGGATTTATTTTCATTCTGACATACACCATCTACTGTGAGACCTTATATAGACAGGTCCATGCCTTTCCTAATTATATCCAATAACCACAATTAAGTACAGGTGGCCTCCAATCAAGTTGAATCAAATCAAACCAAACTTATTTATAGCACTTATATACTAACAACTCAAATCCCACTGATCAGACTAGGATGTGCATATATATACAGTGTATGTGTATACTATATATATATATATATATATATATATATATATATATATATATTATACACATACACTGTATATATATCCAAGGTTCCACTGTATATATATTCACACAGTGGAACCTTGGATTGCGAGTGTTCCGCAAGACGAGCAAAGATTTTTAATAACTTTGACTTGGAGAAGAAATAGGTCTTACGCATGCCGAGTATCATATAACACGCATACGCTTCTTGTTTTAATGCCGATTGTCATTACAACTGTGATCAGAACTGAGCCAACGGTTTGTCTCTCTCTTACACACTCACAGCAGTGATTCCATTAGTCAGTGCTCAGTCGAGAGTCCTTAGAAAGATTTCCTTTTTTCCTGTAAAAATTATGTTTCTGTTTTGTGTGTGTGTGTGTGTGTAAGTGCATGGTCTCAAATGAGGCTGCTACAGACAGGGAGGGGTTTACTGTATAAGATAAGGAGATACACACACACACACACACACACACACACACACACAGTGTCTGTGCGCACAAACAGAAACGCTTATATGTCGGGATTTATTGTTACTGTTTTTTAAAGGTAAAGTGCAGGTTAAGTTGTTTTATTTTTACTTTATATTTTATATTAATTATTTTTATGTTTTTATTTTTTTGGCCTGTTGAATGAATAATTTAAGTTTCCATTATTTCTTATGGCAAAATACAATTTGGTTTACGAGTGTTTTGATATGAGTCGGCTTCCGGAATGAATTAATCCAGAATAAATTAATATACAATTTGGTTTACGAGTGTTTTGATATACAAGTCCACTTCCGGAATGAATTAATCCATGGTTCCACTGTATATATATCGGAAGCGAACTTGTATATCAAAACACTCATAAACCAAATTGTATATTAATATATATACACACACACATCATCTATATCAGCCATAAAATTATGACCACCCACGTAATATTGAGTATGTCCCACCCTGTACCACCAAAAGAGTAATAACCTTTGTGTTCTGACACCTTTCAGTTGGAATCAGCATTAACCTATCCTCAATTTGAGCTACACTAACTCTTCTTTTGGATCGGACTATACTTCCCATGGGCATCAGTGAGTGAGCCATGATCACTCATGACTCTGTTGCCAACATCAACAAGAGCTGCAGTTTTGGAGTTGCTCTGACCCAGTTGTCTAACCATCACAAATTGGCCCTTCTGACAGTAGCTACATCTTCAATATCTCATTACAATAGCAGCAAGTGAACCTTTTTTTCGTGAAGTTCATGTGGTGGAACCAGAACAAATGGGCAAGAATAAAGATTTGAGTGACTTTGACCTAATAAGAAAAAGGTGAATGCAGGTTCTGATAGAATGGTGTCAGAACATACAGAGGGGATCTACTCAATATTAGGCATAATATTGATCATAATCTTATAATCAGTATTAGACATAATATTGATCATAATCTTATAGCTGATTGGTCCAATATTGATTGGTCCAATATAGTCAAAACTTGGATTGCGAGCATAATTCGTTCTGGAAGCATGCTTATATATCAAAGCACACACATATCAAAGCAAATTTCCCCATTAAGAAATAATGAAAACTTCATTCCTCAACCCAAAAAGTATAAAATATAAAAATATTTAATACAAAATATAATACAAAAATAAAACAAATAAGCTTTGAAAAGAATCATGACTGGTGTTAGACGACAGCAGAAGAAGGGGGGGGGGTGACCTCTACACACTCATGTGTGCACGCACACACACACTCACACAACCAGAATCACTCCTCTAAACAGATTAACCTCCCTCACTGCTACAGCCTTTTAAACATTTTTTCTTCACGGCGGTCGTTGTTGCACTACAGTCAACTAAAGAACAGTCACTACATTTGGACACAAAAAAATGCTTTAAACGCATGCACACACATGGTCACAATGTTATAGTACGCGTGCGCATAGATGTTGAAAATAGTGACCCACACACACTGAGCATTGGGAGACAATTACCCATTGAGCAAGAGAGAAGAAACATTGGCTCAGTTGTGATCATGTGAAGGTGGCAGATAGAGTATATATGTACCACAGTATATTAAGACCTCATTTGTTTAACAAGTTAAAATTCATATTTTAAATTTTGCTTGTCTTGCAAAACGCTCGCAGACCAAGTAACTCTCAATCCAAGTATATATATTTTTAATTAAATAGAAATTTATTAGTAAGTAAGTAATTCCAATATTATTTTCACTCAAAATTATTCGACCCCGAGTGAAAATATTATTGGAATTACTTACTTGTTAATAAATCAGTAACACAAGAGAAATATAACCGGCTCAACACAACTAAAATTGGTTTCTCCAAATTCAACACAAAATGCTACTTTTAATGACTACTACAGTCTCAAAATTATTCAACCCTTTGAACATCTCCAGTACTTTAGCTATTCTGACCTGCAGCAAACATCATGTATAGTCAGACACTAGCTTCAATCATTTTTGAATGATTTTAGCCCAGAGGCAATGGCCTCTAGCTCAGTGCGATTCTTGGATCTGCGTGCAGAAACTGCTTTTTTCTATTGGATTTAGGTCATTCAAGTAAACTTGATGAAATCCAAGTAAAATCCAAGTTGGTAAACAGAGACTTCTAGACAAGTGAGGAGATGCTTTTCCATGGGGCGCACTGGTTATGAGCCCGTCGCCACATCCATCTTGCCCCCTAAACACTGGCAGGTTTCCAGTGCCATTGTTTCATTCTTTATCCTCAAAACATACCGCTGATTCACAGGCCCAAAATGTTTTGTTTCATCAGTCCATAAAACAGAATCCCCAAATGTCTCTGCCTTTTTTATAGGGTTTTTAGCATATTGAGGCATCTTTACTTCTGTTCATGTTTAACCTATTGAGCTAACTTTTCTAGGATCAGTAGCGACATACGTTTTGGGTGTTTAGTATGCGCCTTATAGTGCAGAGTGAAACTTTAATGTGTAGTCACTGTTCCTTTAAGTTTTAACCTGCAAAATAGGCCTCCTACTGTATTTCCAGGACAAATTTGTACCTTTGCTATTTCTTAAATCCTTGTCCTTGTTTGTTCAAGGCAAAGATTTCTTCCATTTCTGACATGCAGTCAAACATCTTCAACAAATTTATTGAAAGTCCAGGTATTTGATGTGTTCTAAATCAGGTACAACCGATGCATCTAATCTGTGCTTGAGACAACACCTGATTCATGCTGTAATGTGAGATTTATATAAATTTGGAGTTGAATCATTTGGAAACTGTGGTACACATTAAAAGGGACTGTTTGTGTTGATTTTGGAGAAATCATTCCATATATCAGTTGTGTCAAGCTATTTAAATAGCTAATTTCAACAATATATTATAACCCCCCCTTTGCCACCATAACAGTGAGGTACTTTGTGAGACCTTTTTATCGGAATCAGCATCAACCTTTTTATCAACTTGCTCTACACTAGTGCTTCTATTGGATTGGAGTACACGGTCTTGGCCAAACTGACACTTTTTGTCCTTCAGTAGATTACTTTTGATAAGTTCTTACCACTGAAGACCAGGAACATCCCACAAGACCTGCAGGTTTAGAGTTATTCTGACTCAGTCATCTTGCCATCAAAATTTTATCCTTGTCTAAGTCACTCAAATCCTTCCCCCACCCCCCAAAACATTAACTTTAGGAAAAATGTAGCTACTGTGAAAAGGGCCACATTGTAATGGCTAGGCATCTGCAAAACTGCACCTTGTGTGGGATGTTCCAAGGGAGCAGTGGGTGGGACATGCCAAAAGTGATCCAAGAAAGGAAAACTGGTGACAGGATCATGGGGAGTGACCACTGGCTTGTATAGTTCGATCCAAAAAAAAAAAGCGGTACTACAATAGCTCAAATTAAGTAATAGGTTAATGCTGTTTCCAAAAGAAAGGTATAAGAACACAGGTCAATACTGTTTTGGTGGCAAAGGGAGAGACTCAACATTAGTTGAATGGTTATAAAGTTATGACTGATCAGAATGTAAGTTTTTATACACCATGTCTTGACTTCAGGACATCAGCAACAGCAGAACCAAGACAGGGGGCAACAACCACAGAAACAGCAAATGTATTCACAACCTCCTTAGCTCCAAGCACGACAAGCCTAACAACCACAGAGCCATCAACATCAGCTCAATCAACTGGAGTAACAACTACCTTTGCTCCAAGCACAACTGAATCATCGATAACTATAGAGCCAACTTCAATAACTACAATTGCAACATTTTCACCAAGCACAATACTAACAGAGGTGACCACCACAACTGAATCTACAACACAGGCTACAACAACCACAGACCCACCAATATCAGCTCAATCTACAGGAGTAACAACGACATTCGCTCCAAGCACGACAACCGAATCATCAACAACTACACATCCAATGACAATAACTACACCTACAACATTTTCAACAACCACAATACTAACAGAAGTGACCACTACCACTGAATCCACAACAAAAGCTATAACAATCACAGGACAATCAACATCAGGTCAATCAACTGGAGTAACAACTACTCTAGCTCCAAGCACTACAACTGAATTATTCACAACCATAGAAGAAACTTCAATAACTACAGCAACAACATTTTCACCAACCACAATACTCACAGATTTGACAACTACCACAGAATCTACAACACAGGTTACAACAACCACAGAACCATCAACATCAGCTCAATCAACTGGAGTAACAACTACTTTAGCTCCAAGCACGACAACTGAATCATCGACAACTATAGAGGCAACTTCAATAACAACACCTATAACATTTTCACCAACCACAATACTAACAGAGGTGACCACTACCACTGAATCCACAACACAGGCTACAACAACCACAGAGCCATCAACATCAGCTCAATCAACTGGAGGAACAACTACTTTGGCTCCAAGCACAACAAGTGAATCATCCACAACCATACAAACAACTTCAATAACTACACCTACAACATTTTCACCAACCACAATACTAACAGACGTGACCACTACCATTGAATCCACAACACAGGCTACAACAACCACAGAGCCATCAACATCAGCTCAATCAACTGGCTTAACAACTACCTTCGTTCCAAGCAAGACAAGTGAATCATCCACAACCTTACAAGCAACTTCAATAACTACACCTACAACATTTTCACCAACCACAACTGTAACAGATGTGACAACTACCGATGAATCCACAACACAGGCTACAACAACCACAGAACTATCAACATCACCTCAATCAACTGGAGTAACAACTACATTCGCTCCAAGCACGACAAGTGAATCATCCACAACCATACAAACAACTTCAATAACTACACCTACAACATTTTCACCAACCACAATACTAACAGACGTGACCACTACCATTGAATCCACAACACAGGCTACAACAACCACAGAGCCATCAACATCAGCTCAATCAAGTAACACTCCAAGCACGACAAGTGAATCATCCACAACCATACAAGCAAATTCAATAACTACACCTACAACATTTTCACCAACTACAATAGTAACAGATGTGACAACTACCACTGAATCCAAAACACAGGCTACAATAACTACAGAACCATCAACATCACCTCAATCGAGTGGAGTAACAACTACCTTGGCTCTAAGCGCAACAAGTGAATCATCCACAACCATACAAGCAACTTCAATAACTACACGTACAACATTTTCACCAACCACAATAGTAACAGATGTGACAACTACCACTGAATCCACAACACAGGCTACAACAACCACAGAACTATCAACATCACCTCAATCAACTGGAGTAACAACTACATTCGCTCCAAGCACGACAAGTGAATCATCCACAACTATACAAGCAACTTCAATAACTACACCTACAACATTTTCACCAACCACAATACTAACAGATGTGACAACTACCACTGAATCCACAACACAGGCTACAACAAACACTGAACCACCAACATCAGCTCAATCAACTGTCATATTAACTACTCTAGCTCCAAGCACGACATCTGAATTATCCACAACTGTAGAGACTACTTCAATAACTACACCTACAACATTTTCACCAACCACAATACTAACAGACGTGACCACTACCATTGAATCCACAACACAGGCTACAACAACCACAGAGCCATCAACATCAGCTCAATCAACTGAAGTAACAACTACCTTCACTCCAAGCACGACAAGTGAATCATCCACAACCATACAAGCAAATTCAATAACTACACCTACAACATTTTCACCAACTACAATAGTAACAGATGTGACAACTACCACTGAATCCAAAACACAGGCTACAATAACTACAGAACCATCAACATCACCTCAATCGAGTGGAGTAACAACTACCTTGGCTCTAAGCGCAACAAGTGAATCATCCACAACCATACAAGCAACTTCAATAACTACACGTACAACATTTTCACCAACCACAATAGTAACAGATGTGACAACTACCACTGAATCCACAACACAGGCTACAACAACCACAGAACTATTAACATCACCTCAATCAACTGGAGTAACAACTACATTCGCTCCAAGCACGACAAGTGAATCATCCACAACTATACAAGCAACTTCAATAACTACACCTACAACATTTTCACCAACCACAATATTAACAGATGTGACAACTACCACTGAATCCACAACACAGGCTACAACAAACACTGAACCACCAACATCAGCTCAATCAACTGTCATATTAACTACTCTAGCTCCAAGCACGACATCTGAATTATCCACAACTGTAGAGACTACTTCAATAACTACACCTACAACATTTTCACCAACCACAATACTAACAGACGTGACCCCTACCATTGAATCCACAACACAGGCTACAACAACCACAGAGCCATCAACATCAGCTCAATCAACTGAAGTAACAACTACATTCACTCCAAGCACGACAAGTGAATCATCCACAACCATACAAGCAACTTCAATACCTACACCTACAACATTTTCACCAACCACAATAGTAACAGATGTGACAACTACCACTGAATCCACAACACAGGCTACAACAACCACAGAACTATCAACATCAGCTCAATCAACTGGAGTAACAACTACATTCGTTCCAAGCACGACAAGTGAATCATCCACAACCATACAAGCAACTTCAATAACTACACCTACAACATTTTCACCAACCACAATACTAACAGACGTGACCACTACCATCGAATCCACAACACAGGCTACAACAACCACAGAGCCATCAACATCAGCTCAATCAACTGGCGTAACAACTACCTTCGTTCCAAGTACGACAAGTGAATCATCCACAACTATACCAGCAACTTCAATAACTACACCTACAACATTTTCACCAACCACAATACTAACAGATGTGACAACTACCACTGAATCCACAACACAGGCTAGAACAAATACTGAACCATCAACATCAGCTCAATCAACTGTCATATTATCTACTCTAGCTCCAAGCACGACATCTGAATTATCCACAACTGTAGAGACTACTTCAATAACTACACCTACAACATTTTCACCAACCACAATACTAACAGACGTGACCACTACCATTGAATCCACAACACAGGCTACAACAACCACAGAGCCATCAACATCAGCTCAATCAACTGAAGTAACAACTACCTTCACTCCAAGCACGACAAGTGAATCATCCACAACCATACAAGCAACTTCAATACCTACACCTACAACATTTTCACCAACCACAATAGTAACAGATGTGACAACTACCACTGAATCCACAACACAGGCTACAACAACCACAGAACTATCAACATCAGCTCAATCAACTGGAGTAACAACTACATTCGTTCCAAGCACGACAAGTAAATCATCCACAACCATACAAGCAACTTCAATAACTACACCTACAACATTTTCACCAACCACAATACTAACAGACGTGACCACTACCATCGAATCCACAACACAGGCTACAACAACCACAGAGCCATCAACATCAGCTCAATCAACTGGCGTAACAACTACCTTCGTTCCAAGTACGACAAGTGAATCATCCACAACTATACCAGCAACTTCAATAACTACACCTACAACATTTTCACCAACCACAATACTAACAGATGTGACAACTACCACTGAATCCACAACACAGGCTAGAACAAATACTGAACCATCAACATCAGCTCAATCAACTGTCATATTATCTACTCTAGCTCCAAGCACGACATCTGAATTATCAACAACTGTAGAGACTACTTCAATAACTACACCTACAACATTTTCACCGACCACAATAGTAACAGACGTGACCACTACCATTGAATCCACAACACAGGCTACAACAACCACAGAGCCATCAACATCAGCTCAATCAACTGAAGTAACAACTACCTTCACTCCAAGCACGACAAGTGAATCATCCACAACCATACAAGCAAATTCAATAACTACACCTACAACATTTTCACCAACTACAATAGTAACAGATGTGACAACTACCACTGAATCCACAACACAGGCTACAATAACTACAGAACCATCAACATCACCTCAATCGACTGGAGTAACAACTACCTTGGCTCTAAGCGCAACAAGTGAATCATCCACAACCATACAAGCAACTTCAATAACTACACCTACAACATTTTCACCAAGCACAATAGTAACAGATGTGACAACTACCACTGAATCCACAACACAGGCTACAACAACCGCAGAACCATCAACATCACCTCAATCAACTGGAGTAACAACTACCTTGGCTCTAAGCGCGACAAGTGAATCATCCACAACCATACAAGCAACTTCAATAACTACACCTACAACATTTTCACCAACCACAATACTAACAGACGTGACCAATACCATTGAATCCACAACACAGGCTACAACAACCAGAGAGCCATCAACATCAGCTCAGTCAACTGGAGTAACAACTACCTTTGCTCCAAGCACGACAAGTGAATCATCCACAACCATACAAGCAACTTCAATAACTACACCTACAACATTTTCACCAACCACAATAGTAACAGATGTGACAACTACCGCTGAGTCCACAACACAGGCTACAACAACCACAGATCCATCAACATCACCTCAATCATCTGGAGTAACAACTACCTTTGCTCCAAGCACGACAAGTGAATCATCCACCACCATACAAGCAACTTCAATAACTACACCTACAACATTTTCACCAACCACAATACTAACAGATGTGACAACTACCACTGAATCTACAACACAGGCTACAGCAACCACAGAACTATCAACATCACCTCAATCAACTGGAGTAACAACTACCTTGGCTCTAAGCGCGACAAGTGAATCATCCACAACCATACAAGCAACTTCAATAACTACACCTACAACTTTTTCACCAAGCACAACAGTAACAGATGTGACAACTACCACTGAATCCACAACACAGGCTACAACAACCGCAGAACCATCAACATCACCTCAATCAACTGGTTTAACAACTACCTTGGCTCTAAGCGCGACAAGTGAATCATCCACAACTATACCAGCAACTTCAATAACTACACCTACAACATTTTCACCAACCACAATACTAACAGATGTGACAACTACCACTGAATCCACAACACAGGCTAGAACAAATACTGAACCATCAACATCAGCTCAATCAACTGTCATATTATCTACTCTAGCTCCAAGCACGACATCTGAATTATCAACAACTGTAGAGACTACTTCAATAACTACACCTACAACATTTTCACCGACCACAATAGTAACAGACGTGACCACTACCATTGAATCCACAACACAGGCTACAACAACCACAGAGCCATCAACATCAGCTCAATCAACTGAAGTAACAACTACCTTCACTCCAAGCACGACAAGTGAATCATCCACAACCATACAAGCAACTTCAATAACTACACCTACAACATTTTCACCAACCACAATACTAACAGACGTGACCAATACCATTGAATCCACAACACAGCCTACAACAACCAGAGAGCCATCAACATCAGCTCAGTCAACTGGAGTAACAACTACCTTTGCTCCAAGCACGACAAGTGAATCATCCACAACCATACAAGCAACTTCAATAACTACACCTACAACATTTTCACCAACCACAATAGTAACAGATGTGACAACTACTGCTGAATCCACAACACAGGCTACAACAACCACAGATCCATCAACATCACCTCAATCAACTGGAGTAACAACTACCTTTGCTCCAAGCACGACAAGTGAATCATCCACCACCATACAAGCAACTTCAAAAACTACACCTACAACATTTTCACCAACCACAATACTAACAGATGTGACAACTACCACTGAATCTACAACACAGGCTACAGCAAACACAGAACTATCAACATCACCTCAATCAACTGGAGTAACAACTACCTTGGCTCTAAGCGCGACAAGTGAATCATCCACAACCATACAAGCAACTTCAATAACTACACCTACAACTTTTTCGCCAACCACAATACTAACAGATGTAACAACTACCACTGAATCAACAACACAAGTTACAACAACCACAGAACCATCAACATCACCTCAATCAACTGGTGTAACAACTACCTTTGCTCCAAGCACGACAAGTGAATCATCCACCACCATACAAGCATCTTCAATAACTACACCTACAACTTTTTCACCAACCACAATACTAACAGACGTGACCACTACCATTGAATCCACAACACAGGCTACAACAACCACAGAGCCATCAACATCAGCTCAATCAACTGGAGTAACAACTACCTTTGCTCCAGGCACGACAAGTGAATCATTCACAACCATACAAGCAACTTCAATAACTACACCTACAACATTTTCACCAACCACAATAGTAACAGATGTGACATCTACCACTGAATCTACAACACAGGCTACAACAACCACAGAACTATCAACATCACCTCAATCAACTGGAGTAACAACTACCTTGGCTCTAAGCGCGACAAGTGAATCATCCACAACCATACAAGCAACTTCAATAACTACACCTACAACATTTTCACCAACCACAATAGTAACAGATGTGACAATTATCACTGAATCCACAACACAGGCTACAACAACCACAGAACTATCAACATCACCTCAATCAGCTGGAGTAACAACTACCTTTGCTCCAAGCACGACAAGTGAATCATCCACCACCATACAAGCAACTTCAATAACTACACCTACAACATTTTCACCAAGCACAAAAGTAACAGATGTGACAACTACCACTGAATCCACAACACAGGCTACAACAACCGTAGAACCATCAACATCACCTCAATCAACTGGAGTAACAACTACCTTGGCTCTAAGCGCGACAAGTGAATCATCCACAACCATACAAGCAACTTCAATAACTACACCTACAACATTTTCACCAACCACAATAGTAACAGATGTGACAATTATCACTGAATCCACAACACAGGCTACAACAACCACAGAACTATCAACATCACCTCAATCAGCTGGAGTAACAACTACCTTTGCTCCAAGCACGACAAGTGAATCATCCACCACCATACAAGCAACTTCAATAACTACACCTACAACATTTTCACCAAGCACAAAAGTAACAGATGTGACAACTACCACTGAATCCACAACACAGGCTACAACAACCGTAGAACCATCAACATCACCTCAATCAACTGGAGTAACAACTACCTTGGCTCTAAGCGCGACAAGTGAATCATCCACAACCATACAAGCAACTTCAATAACTACACCTACAACATTTTCACCAACCACAAAACTAACAGATGTAACAACTACCACTGAATCAACAACAGAGGCTACAACAACCACAGAACCATCAACATCAGCTCAATCAACTGTCATATTAACTACTTTAGGTCCAAGCACGACATCTGAATTATCGACAACTGTAGAGACTACTTCAAAAACTACACCTACAACATTTTTACCAACCACAAAATTAACAGATGTGACCACTACGACTGAATCGACATCACAGGCTACAACAACAACTGAACCTTCAACATCAGCTCAATCAACTGGAGTAACAACTACCTTTGTTCCAAGCACGACAAGTGAATCATCCACAACCTTACAAGCAACTTCAATAACTACACCTACAACATTTTCACCAACCACAACTGTAACAGATGTGACAACTACCGATGAATCCACAACACAGGCTACAACAACCACAGAGCCATCAACATCACCTCAATCAACTGGAGTAACAACTACCTTTGCTCCAAGCACAACAATTGAATCATCCACACCTGTAAAGGCAAGTTCAATAACTACACCTGCAACATTTTCACCAACATCAATGTTAACAGAAATCACAACTACCGCTGAATCCACAACGCAGGCTACAACAATGACCGAACCATCAACATCAGTTCAATTAACTACCTTCTCTCCAAGCACAACAACTGAATCACCCTCAACTACAGAAGAAACTTCAATAACTACAGCTACAGCTTTTTCAATAACCACAATACTAACAGAGATGACTACTACCACTGAATCCACAACACAGGCTACAACAACAACAGAACCATCAACATCAGCTCAATCAACTGGCATAACAACTACCTTCACTCCAAGCACGACAACCAAATCATCCACAGCTACAGAAGCAACTTCAATAACTATGCCTACAACATTTTCAACAACTGCAATACTAACAGAGGTGACCACTACCACTGAATCCACAACACAGGCTACACCAACAACAGAACCATCAACATCAGCTCAATCAACTGGAGTAACAACTACCTTCGCTCCAAGCACAAAAACTGAATCATCCACAACTATAGAGGCAACTTTGATAACTACATCTATGATATTGTCACCAACCACAATACTAACAGAGATGACCCCTACTACTGAATCCACAACACAGCCTACAACAACCACAGAACCATCAACATCAGCTCAATCAACTGGAGTAACAACTACATTCGCTCCAAGCACAACAAGTGAATCATCCACAACTATGCAAGCAACTTCAATAACTACACCTACAATATTTTCACCAAGCACAATACTAACAGATGTGACAACTACCACTGAATCCACAACACAGGCTACAATAACCACTGAACCATCAACATCACCTCAATCAACTGTCATATTAACTACTCTAGCTCCAAGCACGACATCTGAATTATCCAAAACTGTAGAGACTTCTTCAAAAACTACACCTACAACATTTTCACCAACTACAATACTAACAGACGTGACCACTAGCACTGAATCCACAACACAGGCTACAACAACTACAGAACCATCAACATCACCTCAATCGACTGAAGTAACAACTACCTTGGCTCTTAGCGCAACAAGTGAATCATCCACAACCATACAAGCAACTTCAATAACTACACCTAAAACAATTTCACCAAGCACAATAGTAACAGATGCGACAACTACCGGTGAATCCACAACAGATGCTACAACAACCACAGAACTGTCCAATTCAGCTGAATCAACTGGACTAACAACCACCCCATCTTTAATCATGACACCTGAAACATCAACATCTACAGATAAACTATCGTTAACTATTCCTACAACTTTTTCACCAACCTTGATACTAACAGAAGTGACCACTACCACTGAATTCACACCACAGTCTATGCCAATAACAGAACTATCAACATTAGATGAATCAACTAAAAACGAACCTTTATTAACAGGAGAGACCACTTTCACTGAATTTACAACAGATGCTACAACAACCACAGAACCATCAAGTTCAGCTGAATCAACTGGACTAACAACCACCCCATCTTTAATCATGACACCTGAAACATCAACATCTACAGATAAACCATCATTAACTATTCCTACAACTTTTTCACCAACCTTGATACTAACAGAAGTCACCACTACCACTGAATTCACACCACAGTCTATGCCAATAACAGAACTATCAACATTAGCTGAATCAACTAAAAACGAACCTTTATTAACAGGAGAGACCACTTTCACTGAATTTACAACAGATGCTACAGCAACCACAGAACCATCAAATTCAGCTGAATCAACTGGACTAACAACCACCCCATCTTTAATCATGACACCTGAAACATCAACATCTACAGATAAACCATCGTTAACTATTCCTCCAACTTTTTCACCAACCTTGATACTAACAGAAGTCACCACTACCACTGAATTCACACCACAGTCTATGCCAATAACAGAACTATCAACATTAGCTGAATCAACTAAAAACGAACCTTTATTAACAGGAGAGACCACTTTCACTGAATTTACAACAGATGCTACAACTACCACAGAACCATCAAATTCAGCTGAATCAACTGGACTAACAACCACCCCATCTTTAATCATGACACCTGAAACATCAACATCTACAGATAAACCATCGTTAACTATTCCTCCAACTTTTTCACCAACCTTGATACTAACAGAAGTCACCACTACCACTGAATTCACACCACAGTCTATGCCAATAACAGAACTATCAACATTAGCTGAATCAACTAAAAACGAACCTTTATTAACGGGAGTGACCACTTTCACTGAATTTATAACAGATGCTACAACAACCACAGAACCATCAAATTCAGCTGAATCAACTGGTCTAACAAACACCCCATCTTTAATCATAGCACCTGAAACATCAACATCTACAGATAAACCATCGTTAACTATTCCTACAACTTTTTCACCAACCTTGATACTAACAGAAGTGACCACTACCACTGAATTCACACCACAGTCTATGCCAATAACAGAACTATCAACATTAGCTGAATCAACTAAAAACGAACCTTTATTACCAGGAGAGACCACTTTCACTGAATTTACAACAGATGCTACAGCAACCACAGAACCATCAAATTCAGCTGAATCAACTGGACTAACAACCACCCCATCTTTAATCATGACACCTGAAACATCAACATCTACAGATAAACCATCATTAACTATTCCTACAACTTTTTCACCAACCTTGATACTAACAGAAGTCACCACTACCACTGAATTCACACCACAGTCTATGCCAATAACAGAACTATCAACATTAGCTGAATCAACTAAAAACGAACCTTTATTAACGGGAGTGACCACTTTCACTGAATTTATAACAGATGCTACAACAACCACAGAACCATCAAACTCAGCTGAATCAACTGGACTAACAACCACCCCATCTTTAATCATGACACCTGAAACATCAACATCTACAGATAAACCATCGTTAACTATTCCTACAACTTTTTCACCAACCTTGATACTAACAGAAGTCACCACTACCACTGAATTCACACCACAGTCTATGCCAATAACAGAACTATCAACATTAGCTGAATCAACTAAAAACGAACCTTTATTAACGGGAGTGACCACTTTCACTGAATTTATAACAGATGCTACAACAACCACAGAACCATCAAATTCAGCTGAATCAACTGGTCTAACAAACACCCCATCTTTAATCATAGCACCTGAAACATCAACATCTACAGATAAACCATCGTTAACTATTCCTACAACTTTTTCACCAACCTTGATACTAACAGAAGTGACCACTACCACTGAATTCACACCACAGTCTATGCCAATAACAGAACTATCAACATTAGCTGAATCAACTAAAAATGAACCTTCATTTACTACTCTTACAACTTTTTTACCAACCATAAATTTGACAGAAATGACCACTTTCACTGAATTCACAACATATGCTACAACAACCACAGAACCATCAACATCAGCAGAATCCATTGCAAGAACAACTACCTTAGCTCCAAGCATGACAATTGAAACATTAACAACTATGGATGAACTTTCATTAACTATTCCTACAGCTTTTTCAACAACCATAACACTAAAAGAAGGTTCAACCTCCACTGAATCCACAGCACAGTCTACAACAACCACAGAACCAACAACATCAGCTGAGTTAACTGGATCAACAACTACTTTACCTCCAAGCGTGACAACTGAATCATCAATAACTACAGATGAACATTCAATTATAACGGAAGTGACCACTTTCACTGAATTCACAACAGAGGCTACAACACCCACAGGACCATCAACAGCAGATGAATCAACTGGATTAACAACCACCCGATCGCCAAACATGACAACTGAAACATCCCCAACCACAGAAAAACCTTCATTAACTATCCCTACAACTTTTTCACCAACTATGATGCTAACAGAAGTGACAACTTCCACTGAATTCACAACAGATGCTACAACAACGACAGAACCATTAACCTCAGCTCCATCAACTGGAATAACAACCATCTATGTGCCAAGGATGACAACTGAATCATCAGCACCAAGACAAGAACCCTTAGTAAGTACACCTAAAACTTTAATGCTAACCACAGTACTAACAGAAGTGCCCACTAAGTTGGTACCCACAACCCAGGATTTTACAAATACAGAACCAACTACAGCAGAATCAACAGTATTTACAAATACGTTGATTCCGGGCATCATGGATAAAACATTGGAAACAAAAGCATGGGCACCAAAAACTACAGCAAGAACAGTGCCAAAAACAGAAATGTACATTGCTATTGAATCCACATCACAGAGTGCAACCACAGAACCATCAACATCACCTGAATCAACTGGATTAGCACCTACCTTAGCTTCCCACACAACAACTGACGTATCAAAAACTATAGAGGAAATTTCATTAAAGACAACTTTTTCACCAAATGATTTGCTAACCGAGGTGACCACTATCATTGAATCCACAATACAGGATACATCAGCTACAGAACCATTAACATCATTAACAACTAACTTAGATCCAAGCATAAAAACAAAATCATCAACAATTGGGGAAACCTTGTTAACTACACCTACAATTTTAAAACCAAAACCAAACCTACCTGGAGCCATCACTACCACTAAATCCACACCTCAGGCAACAACAACCACAGAGCCATTAACATTATCAGAATCAGCAGGTTTAACAACTAACTTAGTTCCAAGCATGGAAACTGACTCATTAACAACTAAAGAGAAAACTTTAACTATACCAACAAATTTAAAACACGCCACAATACCAACAGGGCTGATAACAACCACAGAACTATCACCATTAGCTGAATCAACTGGAGTAACAAATATATTAGCTCAAAGTACAATAACTGAATTATTAACTTCATCAACTACACCTACATCTTTACCATCAGCACCAATATCAACAGGAGTGACCACTACCACTTTATCCACAACACATGCTTTTACAAATACAGAACCAACTACAGCAGAATCAACAGAACTTAGAACTATACAAAATCCATCCTCTACACCTAAAACATTAGAAAGAACAGAGGAGACACCAATAATTACAGCTACAACTGTACAAATAACAGAACCGACCACTGGCAATGAATTTGCAACTCATGCTACAACAACCACACACCCATCAACATCAACTAAATCAACTAACTCAACATCAACTAAATCAACTACCTCAGCTCCAAGCTTCACAGATGAATCATCAAAAACTATAGATGAACCTTCATTACCTACACCTACAATGTTTTCACCAACCACAAAAGAGATGTCCTCTACCAATGTATCCCAAACACAGGCTTCTAAATATACAGAACCAACTACACCGGAATTAAGAACATTTACAACTTCACAAATTCCTAAAATCATGGCTAAAACATTAGAAACAACAGCAGTGACCCCAACAACAACAACAGCTGTATCAATATCAGAAATCACCAATACCACTAAATCCCAAACACAGACTACAAGAACCAGAGAACCATCAACATCAGCTGAATCTGCTTTACCTTCAACCATGACAACTGAATCAAAAACTAGAGAGGAAATGTCATTAAGTACAACTACAACATTATCACCAATTGCAAAGGTGGCCACCACTACTGTATCCAGACCACAGGCTTCTACAAACACAGAAGCATCTACAGCAGCGTTAACAGCACATATTCCAAATACTACACCTAAAACATCAGAAATTACAAAGGAGACATCAAGAAATACAGCTAAAACTGTACAAATAACAGAAATGCCCCCTATCACTGAATTTACAACATTGGCTGCAACAATCACACAACCATCAACAGTAGCTGAATCAACTACTTTGGCTTTGAGGATAAAAACTGGATCAACACCTAGAAAGGAAAATGCAGAACTGATTATTTCAACAACCAAAATAGTGCCAATGATCACAATTAAACCACCAATGGCCACAAACCAATCTCCATTAACTACAGAATCTATACCTACTCTGTTTACAAGCCCCATACCTGAAGCATCAGCACCTACAGAGGAAAAACAAAGTACACCTCCAATATCATTAACAAAGGAAGTAAGGGATACTGCTATGTCCACAACACTACCAACAACATCAACAGAATCAATGCCATTAAAACCTACTTTAGCTCCAGTCCCCATAACTAAGGCACGATTACTCACAGCAACAGAAGATAAAATAGCTACAACACCAACAGAATCAACTGCAGCAATAACTAATCCATCCCCTTACTCACTCCAGACCTCGACAGAGGAACAAGCATCTGAAGCACTACTAACAAATACATTTACTAGTGTATCATCACCAGCAGCACCAAAAGCAACTGTTTATCCAACTCCAAGTACTTTAAGAGAAGCACTACCAACTAAAAATACAACTATAAATGAAACACCAATAACTATACCTGCATACCTAACACAAACAAATGCAGTTTTGTCTGATGCTCAGACACCTGACCTATCAACAATATATTTAAATATTTCACAAACCTCTGCAAATCCAAGACATTTAAGTGAAACACCAAATATAGAGCCTACATTTTTGCCTTTTACAGTGGATCAAGGTAATGGAAGTTTAACACCAAATACAACACATGTAACACTGACAATGGAATCTTTCAGCTCCCCGCCATTATTACCAGCTCCAAATTCAATGTCAACTCTGCTGACTAAACCTGCCTCACCAGCATCTACAGCACTCAGTGAAGATTTGACTACTGCTACAGCACAACCATTCACACTTACAAGAAATGCAAATATATCTGCTTTTCCAGGTCCACTAATTACAAGCATCACAAGAGAAGAAGTTGCTTTATTAAATTCGACTAATCCTGATATAAGCATAACTGAAGTAAATGTAACTAAGGACACTGCAATTTTGGCTACAACTGTAACTACGTTAACAAAAGATGCCACTTCAAACAATGCTTCAACAGCAGACTCAACAACTTATACAGCTCCTCTCTCCATTATGTATGTTAAATTCTTACAAGTATAAAAATAAAGACAAAAATATTCAAAATGAATTCTGAAAGAAAAACGAGTCAAATTTATGCTTTATCTCTTTAGAGCTGGTACAGCTATTGTTCAAACCAGGCTGATATTCAACTTTTCTACACCGATTCCGAGTGAGACTTTGGTCCTTAGTGCAATCACAGCTCTTTTGAGTTCTCGGCTCACACTCATCAGTGATTTAATACAAGTCCTGAACTTCACCTATGAAAGTATGTTTTTGTTTAGTCACTTCCTCAAAATACATCTTTAACTATTCACTTCAGTGTTCCAATCATATGAAATGTACATCTTTATCACACATTCTAAACGACATTTGCTTTATTTTCTAGACATTTCAAACACTTCATATACCGTAATCTTCACATTCAGCCTCAGTAACATCAGCATCTCAGAGAAACCTGACCTTAGCAACAACACTGTCACCCAAGTGCAGAGTTCCATTAATAACGCTGTAAGTATAAATATTATTCTACTAAAGATACAGAGCATATTCCTCGGATAAGATCTAGTTTAATATACTGTGCAATTATATAATATTACAAAGACCTAAACCACATTTTAAAAATCTGTCTTTAAAACTCAGTAAGTGGTTTATGTCTTTGTAATATTATATTTGATCAATGTTCTATTTTATATATTTAAGACATCTGCCAGCTTACACAGTCTTATGTAATAATAAACAAATCATTGTCAATGAATCCAGCTAAACACACTGTTGAATGAACCTGGACAAGACCAATTTGAACCAAAGTCTTCTATCTTCATGTAAGTTTACAAAGCAGTGATTTTTCTTCTGAATATACTCCATTCACTGTCCTCAATTCAAGCACAAACTTTTGTGTTTCTATGTAGAAGTTCAGGAAAACAAATTGAAGGTTACATGGAGTACAATTTCCAAGATGTAGACGCTAATACACTAATCAGTTTCCTCAGTCAGTTGCAGAACCAAACTGGTAAGCTGCATCGCCCCGTTGTGCATTATGATTGGTCTCAGAGTGTTATTTAAGCTAAAATCTATGAATCATTTATTATTATATTATTATTTCCATTAAGATAAAAGTTGCTTTTATTTGTAGGATTTCCTACAACGGTTTCTCCTTCAACTGCCAGACAGCTGAAGTTGACTTCTGCTGCTGATCCAACAGTTATGTAAGATCTAATGTGCACAGTGGAGAAATTGCTTTTTTTTTAATACTTGAATTTATAAGTTAATCAACACGATGCTGTTTCTTTGTAGCTCTGGTTCAGCTGTGGTAATAGCCAGACTTTTATTCAACTACTCATCTCCTGTTCCCAGTGAGAGTGTAATCCTCAGAACTATTGCAGATCTGTTGAATTCTCGAATCACAAACCTCAGTGATTCAGTCACAGTGCTTAACTTCACCTATGAGAGTATGTCTCTTTTAAATCACAATCATACAAACAGCTACAACTATTTGCAAAACCAGCATATGCCTATAAATTACTTATCTGTCTTAGTAATACTAGTGGACATTTTTTATTTATTTCCCAGAAATTTCAGACACTGCCTATGCAGTCACTTTTGAATTCCACCTCAGTAACATCAGCATGCCAGAGACACATGATCTCAGCAACAATACGTACACACAGGTGCAGAGCTCCATTAATGATGTGGTGAGTGGAAACTATGACCTATTCCACTTAGTATGTTTATAGACTTGATAGACTTGGTGTGTGCATTTGAATACATTTGATTTAGTCTTAATTGCAATGAAACCACGTGACATCATAACAGTATAGCCTATCTACACTGTAAACCCTAATGGTCAAAGTAATTAAACATATTGAGTACTGCTAACTTAAATAATTACAATTAGTTCAAATTAATAGACCTTGATGAGTATTTAGAACGTTTTGGTATTTATGAGTTTGTAAATGACACTTTTCAAGTTAGCTGAACAAATTTGATATTTTAAGTAATTGTAAGTACTTAAGTAACAGTAACTGTCACCTGAAAGTTCCACCAACTTAAAATCTTTCAGCCTAGTGATTTTGTGTCTGATGTCATCAGGCAATATGGCACTGGTGGCTCAGTGGTAGGTTTTTCGCCTGATATATGTAACTGATTACGTGTCAATTTTTTTTTTTTAGTTTTGCCAACTTATTCAGGTTTACAGTGCAAAGCACTTCTTTCAAATGAGGCAATTAGGTACTGAGCTCCAGTAGGGACCTTGTAAGATGCAGAGTTTAGTTAAAAATCATTCATTGTTAAAAACTAAAGCATTTACATTCTCCAGCTAAACACACTTCTTAATGCACCTGGTGCAGAACCATTTGAACCAACGACCTGCAATTTCACGTAAGTTAAAATAATTTTTTTAACTTTTGATAAAAATGTACTGCTGATTACAAAGTTCCAAATTCTTGGTATGAAGACTATGTAACGTTTGCCTTTTCTAAGTAGTAGTTTAAGGAATCAGATTGAAGGTTACATGGAGTACAACTTCCAAAATGGAGATATTAATAGCCCAATCAGCTTTCTCAGTGAGCTCCAGAAAATAACTGGTGAGCTCTGATACACACATTTGGTTTAATAATAATAATAATAATAATAATAAAACTAAAAAAAAGAAAAAATACTGCTACTAATAATAAATTTAATTCCTGCTCTTGTTTATTGGCATCTTTCATTTACTTTACCTACTAATAATAAACATTTTCTTTCAGGTTATTATACATCAATTCCTCCATCAACTGCAAAGGCTCCGCTGTTATCTTCAGCAGCTCCTACAATAATACAGTATGACCATTTTAGACATGGAGAAATAGAGAATTTTAAAATCATTCTAAATTTTTAACAAAAAACTAATTATTTATAATATCTTCAGATCTAGTTCAGCTGTGGTTCAAACCCGACTAGAATTCAACTCATTCAGTCCCATTCCCAGTGGGAGTTTGGTCCTTAGTGCCATTGCATCTCTTCTCAGTTCTCAATCCACCAACCTCAGTGATTCAATAAATGTGGTAAACTTCACCTACGAGGGTATGTTTTCTTTATTTATTATGCATTACAGGAACAACTCTTTACATTACTGTCTTATTCTTAAAATATCCTATTTTTATAGTAATATAATAATAGAATTATATATAATATAATTCCACAGAAATTTCAAACTCCTCCTATGCAGTCATTTTCATAATCAGCATCAGTAACATTAGCATGCCAGAGAACCCTGAACTCAGGAATGACACCTACATCCAAGTGGAGGCCATCATCAACGATGCTGTAAGTGTACCTGTGGAATGTATGTTATGTTGTCTATAGGAGAATAGTACATTGGTTTCACAAGCTCTGTATCCATCAGAGAGACAACCCATGTTAGATGTTTTGGAGATAACGTCAGAGAGGTCAGATTGAGGTCATTTGCACATGTTCAAAGAAGAGATTGTGAGCAAATTGGTAAAAGGATGCTGAGGTTAGAACTGCCAGGCAGGAGGTCTAAAGGAAGACCACATGGGAGATTTATGGATGCAGTGAGAGAGGACATGAAGCTAGTTGGGGTGAGAGAAGAGGATGCAGAGAATAGAGTTACAGTAGATAGAGGCAGATGATTCGCTGCGGCGACCCATGAAAGGGAACAGCCGAAAGACAAAGAAGAAGAAAGATGCTCTGTATTCTATAGATTGATAACTATACACCTGCAACTGGGCAATGACTCCCCCCTCATCTGAAAGTAGCACTATTTAATTTACAAGGAAATAATTTATCTTTAAGATGAACAAATTAATCTTACTAAACCTCTCGCGAAATTCATGAAATGGGAAGGTGCAATGTATTGACACAGACACTCCATCATCCTGCTGTACCTTTTACATTAAATGCTGTGAGACACACTCATAGGCCTGCTTTAAATACACATAAGACATGGAAACTGGATAAGCACACTCTAGTAACACCTAAATGAAAATAGGGATTTGCATTTAGTGAGTTATCAGCACAAACGTATTACCCATACCAAATTTTGAATGCAAATTGATCATGAATTATTTGAGAAATTTCCACTTTACTTAACTATAAAATATTTACATTCTCCAGCTAAACACACTTTTTAATGCACCTGGTGCAGAGCCATTTGTACCCAAGTCTTCCAATATCAGGTACGTTGTTAAAATACTTCTGTACGGTTTACCACAATGTTCTTGGCATGAAAACCATTTAATGTTCTGCTTTTCTAAGTAGTAGTTCAGGAAAACAGATTGAAGGTGTCATGGACTACAGCTTCCAAAATGGAGATACTAATATCCCAATCAACTTTCTCACTGAGCTCCAGAAACTATCTGGTAAGCTATGTTACACAAATCTGCTATTGACGTAGGACTGCTGCTTTGATTGAGCAAAAATAAAAAGACAGTTTACCTATTAACGACTTGAATTTGTTTCAGGATATTATACATCAGTTCCCCCATCTTTAACAGCTACTCCAATAACACTGTAAGGGCATTTTATACATGTTAATGTGAAGGACTAAATGAAGAATTCATTTAGTATTCTAAATTGTTATTTAAAAAAGAATATTTTGTCTCTTCAGACCTGATTCAGCTGTGGTTCAGGCAAGGCTGGTATTTGACTCGTTCAGCCCGATTCCTAGTGCGAGTTTGGTCCTCAGCGCCATCGCATCTCTGCTCAGTTCTCGATCCGCCAACCTCAGTGATTCAATAAATGTGTTGAACTTTACATTTGAGGGTATGTTTTCTTCATTTCTCACACATCAGCAACAGCTGTGCACATTATTGTCCCACATTTATAAAATATCGTTGTTTTAATAGACATATTGTTTATTCCACAGAACTTTCAAACTCCTCCTATACTGTCATTTTCACAATCAGCATCAGTAACATTAGCATCCCAGAGAACCCTGAACTCAGGAACGAGACCTACAGCCAAGTCGAGGACATCATCAACAATGCTGTAAGTGTACCTGTGGAATGCATTTTAGGTTATCTGTATGAACATAATATATTGGCATATGAACATAATTAGTCTTACATACTCTTTATTCTCTGTATAGTCAGTATTCTATACAACTGCAATAGAGCAATTTATCTCCCCACATCTGAAAAAACCAGAACCTCTTTTACTAGGGAGTAATTTCTCTTTAAGATTAACAAGTTACTCTTACTAAACATCCCACAAAATTCATAACATTCTAAGGAGCAATGGAGTGACAGAGAAACGCCCTAATCTTGCAGCACGTCTTGCATTAAATGCTGTGGGACAAACTCATACTGTAGGCCTGCTTTAAATACACCTTAACAAATTTTGAATGCAAATGAATCATGACTTATTTGGGAAATTTCCCCTTTTGGTCAACACAAATGTACATACAATGAATATTAGCAACAACTGAAGATGTCCAATTTGGGCTTTGTAAGTTAATTATTAAATATTTACATTCTCCAGCTAAACACACTTCTCAATGCCCCTGGTGCAGAGCCATTTGTACCCACGTCTTCCAATATCAGGTAAGTTGAAAGAGACATTGATGTCTGTTGTGAAAATATTTCCTGTACTGCTTACCACACTGTTCTTGGTATGATGACCATTTAATGTCCTGCTTTTCTAAGTAGTAGCTCAGGAAAACTGATTGAAGGTGTCATGGACTACAGCTTCCAAAATGGAGATACTAATATACCAATCAACTTTCTCACTGAGCTCCAGAAACTCTCTGGTAAGCTATGTTACACAAATCTGCTATGGACGTAGGACTGCTGCTTTGATTGAGCAAAATAAAACAAAAATACTTTACCTATTAATAAAATGGCTTTGTTTCAGGATATTATACATCAATTCCCCCATCTTTAACAGCTACTCCAATAACACTGTAAGGCCATTTTATACATGTTAAGAAAATGCATTGATTTAGTATTCTAAATTGTTACTGAAAAAATTATATTTTGTCTCTTCAGACCTGATTCAGCTGTGGTTCAGGCAAGGCTGGTATTTGACTCGTTCAGCCCGATTCCTAGTGCGAGTTTGGTCCTCAGTGCCATCGCATCTCTGCTTAGTTCTCGATCCACCAACCTCAGTGATTCAGTAAATGTGTTGAACTTTACATTTGAGGGTATGTTTTATTTATTTCTCACATATTACAGCAACAGCTGTGCACATTACTGTCCCACTTTTATAACATATCATTGTTTTAATAGGCATATTGTTTATTCCACAGAAATTTCAAACTCCTCCTATGCAGTCGTCTTCACAATCAGCATCAGTAACATTAGCATCCCAGAGAACCCTGAACTCAGGAACGAGACCTACAGCCAAGTGGAGGACATCATCAACAATGCTGTAAGTGTACCTGTGGAATGCATTTTAGGTTGTCTATAGGAGCGTGGTACATTGACTTCAATACAGGTTGACTAAATACAATTTATACTCTGTATTCTATAATATTACTACACACCTGCAACAGAGCAATTTATCTCCCCTCTTCTGAAAGTAGGAGAACCATTTTCAAGGGACTAACTTCTCTTTAAGCATAATAAGTTACTCTTACTAAACATCTCACAAAATTCATGAAATGTGAAGGAGCAATGTAGTGACACAGAAACCCCATAACCCTGCTGTATCTTTTGCTTAAATGCTAAGGGACACACTGATAGGCCTGCTTTAAATACACATAAGACGTGTAGAATGAATAAGCATATTGTATTGACACATAAATAAAAACAGGGGTCCATATTCAATGAGACATTAACAGAAACTTATAACCGTTATCAAATTTTGAATGCCAATTAATCATGAATTATTTGGGGAATTTCCACTTTTGGTCAACACAATGTACAAACAATTAATAGTAGTAACAAGTCAAATGTATGATTTGTGCTGATTGTGCGTTAATTATTAAATATTTACATTCTTCAGCTAAACACACTTCTCAATGCCCCTGGTGCAGAGCCATTTGTACCCACGTCTTCCAATATCAGGTAAGCTGAAAGAGACATTGATGTCTGTTGTGAAAATATTTCCTGAACTGCTTACCACACTGTTCTTGGTATGATGACCATTTAATGTCCTGCTTTTCTAAGTAGTAGTTCAGGAAAACAGATTGAAGGTGTCATGGACTACAGCTTCCAAAACGGAGATACTAATATCCCAATCAACTTTCTCACTGAGCTCCAGAAACTATCTGGTAAGCTATGTTAGACAAATCTGCTATGGGCTTAGCCCTTGTGCTTTAATTGAGCCAAAAAACAAACGAACAAACAAACAAAAAAAACACTTTACCTATTAATAAAATGACTTTGTTGCAGGATATTATACATCAGTTCCCCCATCTTTAACAGCTACTCCAATAACACTGTAAGGCCATTTTATACATGTTAAGAAAATGCATTGATTTAGTATTCTAAATTGTTACTTAAAAAAAGAATATGTTGTCTCTTCAGACCTGATTCAGCTGTGGTTCAGGCAAGGCTGGTATTTGACTCATTCAGCCCGATTCCTAGTGCGAGTTTGGTCCTCAGCGCCATCGCATCTCTGCTCAGTTCTCGATCCACCAACCTCAGTGATTCAGTAAATGTGTTGAACTTCACATTTGAGGGTATGTTTTCTTCATTTCTCACATATTACAGCAACAGCTGTGCACATTACTGTCCCACTCTTATAACATGTCATTATTTTAATAGGCATATTGTTTATTCCACAGAAATGTCAAACTCCTCCTATGCAGTCATCTTCACAATCAGCATCAGTAACATTAGCATCCCAGAGAACCCTGAACTCAGGAATGAGACCTACAGCCAAGTGGAGGACATCATCAACAATGCTGTAAGTGTACCTGTGGAGTGCATACTAGATTTTCTGTAGGAGCATGGTACATTGGCACATGAACATGATTGGTTTTACATACTCTGTATTTTATAATAATTTCTATAAAATAAAAATTATTCTATAAAAAATAGAATCATTTCTTTTTAAGGTGAACAAAGTACTGTTATTAACATCTAAAATCCATAAAATATGAAGGAGCAATGTAGTCACACAGAAACCCCATAATCCTGCCGTACACGTCCCATTAAATGTTGAGGGACACACTTATACAGTAGGTGCGCTTTAAATACACATAAGACTTGTAAACTGGAGATGCATATTGTAATGACACTTAAATAAAAACAGGGATCTCTATTCAGTGAGATATTAACACAAACGTATTACCCTTATCAAATTTAGAATACAAATTAATCAGGATTTATTTGGGAAATTTCCCCATTTGGTCAACATAAATGTGCAAAAAATGAATATTAGCAACAACTTAAAATGTCCAATCTGGCCTCATCATTCCTAAGTTAACTGTTAAATATTTACATTCTCCAGCTAAACACACTTCTCAATGCCCCTGGTGCAGAGCCATTTGTACCCACGTCTTCCAATATCAGGTATGTTAAAAAAAATTGGTGTCTATTGTGAGAATACTTCATCTATTGTTTACCACAATCTTCTTCGTATTACAACCATTTACTGTTTTGCTTTTGTAAGTAGTAGTTCAGGAAATCAGATTGAAGGTGTCATGGACTACAGCTTCCAATATGGAGATACTAATGTCCCAATCAACTTTCTCACTGAGCTCCAGAAACTATCTGGTAAGCTATGTTAGACAAATCTGCTTTGGGCTTAGCCCTTGTGCTTTAATTGAGCCAAAAAAAAAAAAAAAACACTTTACCTATTAATAAAATTACTTTGTTTCAGGATATTATACATCAGTTCCCCCATCTTTAACAGCTACTCCAATAACACTGTAAGGCCATTTTATACATGTTAAGAAAATGCATTGATTTAGTATTCTAAATTGTTACTTAAAAAAGAATATGTTGTCTCTTCAGACCTGATTCAGCTGTGGTTCAGGCAAGGCTGGTATTTGACTCGTTCAGCCTGATTCCTAGTGCGAGTTTGGTCCTCAGCGCCATCGCATCTCTGCTCAGTTCTCGATCCACCAACCTCAGTGATGCAGTAAATGTGTTGAACTTTACATTTGAGGGTATGTTTTCTTCATTTCTCACATATTACAGCAACAGCTGTGCACATTACTGGTCCACTCTTATAACATGTCATTATTTTAATAGGCATATTGTTTATTCCACAGAAATTTCAAACTCATCCTATGCAGTCGTCTTCACAATCAGCATCAGTAACATTAGCATCCCAGAGAACCCTGAACTCAGGAACGAGACCTACAGCCAAGTGGAGGACATCATCAACAATGCTGTAAGTGTACCTGTGGAATGCATTTTAGGTTGTTTATAGGAGCGTGGTACATTGACTTCAATACAGGTTGACTAAATACAGTTTATACTCTGTATTCTATAATATTACTACACACCTGCAACAGAGCAATTTATCTCCCCTCTTCTGAAAGTAGCAGGACCACTTTTACAATGGAATAATTTCTTTTTAAGTTGAACAAATTACTGTTAATAACATCTTGCAAAATTCATCAAATGTGAAGGAGCAATGGAGTGACATAGTGACTCCCTAATCCTGCAGCATCTCTTGCAATAAATGCTGAGGGACGCACTTATGGGCTTGCTTTAAATACACATACTGTACAGTAATGCATATAAGACTTGATAAGCATACTCTAATAACATTTAAATAAAAAACAGGGATCCGTATTCAGTGAGATATTAACACAAACTTATTACCCTTATCAAATTTAGAATACAAATTAATCAGGATTTATTTGGGAAATTTCCCCTTTTGGTCAACAAAAATGTGCAAACAATGAATATTAGCAACAACTTAAAATGTCCAATCTGGTCTCATCATTCCTAAGTTAACTGTTAAATATTTACATTCTCCAGCTAAACACACTTCTCAATGCCCCTGGTGCAGAGCCATTTGTACCCACGTCTTCCAATATCAGGTATGTTAAAAAAAATTGGTGTCTATTGTGAGAATATTTTATCTATTGTTTACCACAATCTTCTTCGTATTACAACCATTTACTGTTTTGCTTTTCTAAGTAGTAGTTCAGGAAAACAGATTGAAGGTGTCATGGACTACAGCTTCCAAAATGGAGATACTAATATCCCAATCAACTTTCTCACTGAGCTCCAGAAACTCTCTGGTAAGCTATGTTACACAAATCTGATATGGACATAGGACTGCTGCTTTGATTGAGAAAAAATAAAAAATAAAACACTTTACCCATTAATAAAATGGCTTTGTTGCAGGATATTATACATCAGTTCCCCCATCTTTAACAGCTACTCCAATAACACTGTAAGGCCATTTTATACATGTTAAGAAAATAAAGAATTGATTTAGTATTCTAAATTGTTACTTAAAAAAGAATATTTTGTCTCTTCAGACCTGATTCAGCTGTGGTTCAGGCAAGGCTGGTATTTGACTCATTCAGCCCGATTCCTAGTGCGAGTTTGGTCCTCAGTGCCATCGCATCTCTGCTCAGTTCTCGATCCACCAACCTCAGTGATGCAGTAAATGTGTTGAACTTTACATTTGAGGGTATGTTTTTTTATTATGTGTCACACATTACAGCGACATCTGTGTACATTACTGTCCCACTCTTACAAGCAGAGGTGGAAAGTAACGAATGACATTTACTCGCGTTACTGTAATTGAGTAGTTTTTTTGTGTACTTCTACTTTTTAAAGTAGTTTTTAAAGTCTGTAATTTTACTTTTACTTAAGTATGTTTTGTTTGAAGTATTGAAATTCATTACATTTTAAATCATATTCCCTACTAAGTAAAACAAATGAATGAAAATGCAAAAATAATTAAAATATTATGTTTTGTATAAATGCGTCGTTGCGTTCGCGTGTGTGTATCGTGTCCTGGTCGCGCGCCGCTCCAGACTCCACTCCAGTTTTTCGCACTGTCCCCACATCGGCATCTACCTGACCTTCCACACGGTCGCTTCCGCCCTTAGAGTGACGTCATCAACCAGCGCGAACATATATAAACCGGAGAGAGACGCGGGAAAGAGAAAAGTGGTTTTGGCGTTCTGTTATTTGGTTGTGTATTCTGGTTTTGATTATTGCTTTGCCCCTTTGGTTTGGTTGGTCTTTGTATATATTTGTAGATAATTTCATTGTATGTTTGTGCACTCACCAGTAGTACGGGCGTGGCTGCCATTTATTTTGGGAAGAGGGAATTTATACCCTGTTTTTGCTTTATGGAGTCAGGGAAGGTACCTATATTTTTGTTTTTTTGATGTTTTTGTTTTGTTTTGTTTGTTTCTTGCAGGAAATCAAGCTACTAAATATAAATCCCATTTGGTTTATTATTTTGACCTGGGTCCACCCTGAATCTGATCCTCCTCCTGGTGTGTGTGTGTGTGTGTGTGTGTGTGTGTAAAGCAATACAAACCTCATTATTTCATCAGTTAATGACTGGATCTAGTTCTTTCTGCCATATACCCACAGTTTAAAATAGAACCCTGAACCATTCTTTTGCTGTACGGTCCAACCCTAGACTGGGACATAACGCCATATTTAAGTGACCACTTTGATTTTCAACCACAAGAAAGACAGCAGCTTCATTATGCAATGGTGTTCCTTCACTTAAAAACAACTAGTTTGAGATTTATATCTGCTCATCTTTTTTGAACTACGCTAGAATGCCTCATCCCACCCCGCTGTTAAAAACACCAACAAAAAAGTAACTCTGTAACTTTTACTCTGAGTAAATTTTTATGAGCTACATTTTACTTTTATTTGAGTAGATTTTTATAATGGTAACTTTACATGTGCTTCAGTAAAATTTCATTGAAGTAACAGTACTTTTACTTGCGTCCATAATTTTAGTACTCTTCCCATCTCTGCTTACAAGATATCATTGTTTTAATAGGCAAATTGTTTATTCCACAGAAATTTCAAACTCCTCCTATGCAGTAATCTTCACAATCAGCGTCAGTAACATTAGCATCCCAGAGAACCCTGAACTCAGGAATGAGACCTACAGCCAAGTGGAGGACATCATCAACAATGCTGTAAGTGTACCTGTGGAATGCATACTAGATTTTCTGTAGGAGCATGGTACATTGGCACATGAACATGATTGGTTTTACATACTCTGTATTTTATAATAATTTCTATAAAATAAAAATTATTCTATAAAAATATAGAATCATTTCTTTTTAAGTTGAACAAAGTACTGTTATTAACATCTAAAATTCATAAAATATGAAGGAGCAATGTAGTCACACAGAAACCCCATAATCCTGCCGTACACGTCCCATTAAATGTTGAGGGACACACTTATAGGTACGCTTTAAATACACATAAGACTTGTAAAATGGAGATGCATATTGTAATGACACTTAAATAAAAACAGGGATCTCTATTCAGTGAGATATTAACACAAACGTATTACCCTTATCAAATTTAGAATACAAATTAATCAGGATTTATTTGGGAAATTTCCCCATTTGGTCAACATAAATGTGCAAAAAATGAATATTAGCAACAACTTAAAATGTCCAATCTGGTCTCATCATTCCTAAGTTAACTGTTAAATATTTACATTCTCCAGCTAAACACACTTCTCAATGCCCCTGGTGCAGAGCCATTTGTACCCACGTCTTCCAATATCAGGTATGTTAAAAAAATTGGTGTCTATTGTGAGAATACTTCATCTATTGTTTACCACAATCTTCTTCGTATTACAACCATTTACTGTTTTGCTTTTCTAAGTAGTAGTTCAGGAAATCAGATTGAAGGTGTCATGGACTACAGCTTCCAAAATGGAGATACTAATGTCCCAATCAACTTTCTCACTGAGCTCCAGAAACTATCTGGTAAGCTATGTTACACAAATCTGCTATGGACGTAGGACTGCTGCTTTGATTGAGCCAAATTAAAAAAACACCTCACCTATTAATAAAATGGCTTTGTTTCAGGATATTATACATCAGTTCCCCCATCTTTAACAGCTACTCCAATAACACTGTAAGGCCATTTTATACATGTTAAGAAAATGCATTGATTTAGTATTCTAAATTGTTACTTAAAAAAGAATATGTTGTCTCTTCAGACCTGATTCAGCTGTGGTTCAGGCAAGGCTGGTATTTGACTCATTCAGCCCGATTCCTAGTGCGAGTTTGGTCCTCAGCGCCATCGCATCTCTGCTCAGTTCTCGATCCACCAACCTCAGTGATTCAGTAAATGTGTTGAACTTCACATTTGAGGGTATGTTTTCTTCATTTCTCACATATTACAGCAACAGCTGTGCACATTACTGGTCCACTCTTATAACATGTCATTATTTTAATAGGCATATTGTTTATTCCACAGAAATTTCAAACTCATCCTATGCAGTCGTCTTCACAATCAGCATCAGTAACATTAGCATCCCAGAGAACCCTGAACTCAGGAACGAGACCTACAGCCAAGTGGAGGACATCATCAACAATGCTGTAAGTGTACCTGTGGAATGCATTTTAGGTTGTTTATAGGAGCGTGGTACATTGACTTCAATACAGGTTGACTAAATACAGTTTATACTCTGTATTCTATAATATTACTACACACCTGCAACAGAGCAATTTATCTCCCCTCTTCTGAAAGTAGCAGGACCACTTTTACAATGGAATAATTTCTTTTTAAGTTGAACAAATTACTGTTAATAACATCTTGCAAAATTCACCAATTTATATTACCCTTATCAAATTTAGAATACAAATTAATCAGGATTTATTTGGGAAATTTCCCCTTTTGGTCAACATAAATGTGCAAACAAGGAATATTAGCAACAACTTAAAATGTCCAATCTGGTCTCATCATTCCTAAGTTAACTGTTAAATATTTACATTCTCCAGCTAAACACACTTCTCAATGCCCCTGGTGCAGAGCCATTTGTACCCACGTCTTCCAATATCAGGTATGTTGAAAGAGACATTGATGTCTGTTGTGAAAATATTTCCTGAACTGCTTACCACACTGTTCTTGGTATGATGACCATTTAATGTCCTGCTTTTCTAAGTAGTAGTTCAGGAAAACAGATTGAAGGTGTCATGGACTACAGCTTCCAAAACGGAGATACTAATATACCAATCAACTTTCTCACTGAGCTCCAGAAACTATCTGGTAAGCTATGTTACACAAATCTGATATGGACTTGGACTGCTGCTTTGATTGAGAGAAATAAAATAATAATTTAAAAAAACACTTTACCTATTAATAAAATGACTTTGTTGCAGGATATTATACATCAGTTCCCCCATCTTTAACAGCTACTCCAATAACACTGTAAGGCCATTTTATACATGTTAAGAAAATAAAGAATTAATTTAGTATTCTAAATTGTTACTTAAAAAAAATAATATTTTGTCTCTTCAGACCTGATTCAGCTGTAGTTCAGGCAAGGCTGGTATTTGACTCATTCAGCCCGATTCCTAGTGCGAGTTTGGTCCTCAGCGTCATCGCATCTCTGCTCAGTTCTCGATCCACCAACCTCAGTGATGCAGTAAATGTGTTGAACTTTACATTTGAGGGTATGTTTTCTTCATTTCTCACATATTACAGCAACAGCTGTGTATTTACTGTCCCACTCTTATAAAATATCAATGTTGTAATAGGCAAATTGTTTATTCCACAGAAATTTCAAACTCCTCCTATGCAGTAATCTTCACAATCAGCATCAGTAACATTAGCATCCCAGAGAACCCTGAACTCAGGAATGAGACCTACAGCCAAGTGGAGGACATCATCAACAATGCTGTAAGTGTACCTGTGGAATGCATTTTAGCTTATCTGTAGAAGCATGATACATCGGCACATGAACGTGATTGTTTTTACATACTCTGTATTCTCTCTCTCTCTCTCTCTCTCTCTCTCTCTCTCTCTCTATATATATATATATATATATATATATATAATTTATCTCCCTTCATCTGAAATGAGCAGAACCTTTACAAGAAACTTATTTTTCTTTAAGATTAACATATTACTCTTACTAAACATCTCATAAAATTCCTTAAATGTGAAGGAGCAATGTAGTGACACAGAAATCCCATAACCCTGCTGTATACCTAAAAAAAGAAATTCTCTGAATTTTTCATTACATATAAAGCCAACATAATTGATAGTGGGTTAAATACACCATACTCCTGCAATCCATGGGCAAACCCCTAAATCTTTTCTAGACCTTCATCATATTCAGTTTCAAAATCCTACCTCTGTGAACTAAACTTAAGAAAGCATTTTTTTCTGGAATTAAAGAAATATTTTGGTTAGCATCTCATAGGCTGAATGTACAAACATTGTAACTATATAAGGATGTAGAGTTTACATTGTTAGAACATTGGCCATTAAAATATATACTTATTTCCTCCAGTTAAACAAGCTCCTCAACACACCTGGTGCAGAGCCATTTATACCGAAGTCCTCCAACTTCACGTAAGTTTCAAGCAGTAATGATTTTTGTTTATTTAGACTTTACTTCTTATTGGACAGTTCTTGATGTTTCTTTCTATTTTAAATCAGCACCTCAGAAAAACAGATTGAAGGGAACATTGAGTACAGCTTCCAAAATGGAGATGCTAATACGCCAATCAGCTTTCTCAATCAACTGAACATGATGTATGCCAAGCATTTAATTGTTTCTAAACACACACACGCACGCACACACACACACACACACACACACACACACACACACACACACACACACAAAAGAAAATAAACAAATATATATACACACACAATAAATAAAAGTACAAACCAAACATTTGGACACACCTTCTCATTCAAAGAGTTTGAGAAATGAAGGTCAATCAGTCTGAAAAAATTAGGAAAACTTTGAAAGTGTGCAGTCACAAAAACCATCAAGTGCTACAAAGAAACTGGCTCACATGCGGACCGTCCCAGGAAAGGAAGACCGAGAGTCACCTCTGCTGCGGAGGAGAAGTTCATCCGAGTCACCAGCCTCAGAAATCGCAGGTTAACAGCAGCTCAGATCAGAGAGCAGGTCAATGCCACACAGAGTTCTAGCAGCAGACACGTCTCTAGAACAACCGTTAAGAGGAGACTGTGTGAATCAGGCCTTCATGCTAGAATATCTGCTAGGAAACCACTGCTAAGGACGGGCAACAAGCAGAAGAGACGCGTTTGGGCTAAAGAATACAATAAAGATCACAATAAAGAAAACTCTTTTAAATGAGAAGATGTGTCCAAACCTTTGGTCTGTACTAAACAGTTTAGTCAACAACTAAAAAAAATCTGTAAAATTATTTTTCTCTTTAGATATGGATCAGCTTTGGTTCACACAAAACTCTTGTTTAACACCTCATCTGTTGCTCCCAGTGAGAGTTTGGTTAATGCTATCGCCAATCTGCTGAACTCCCGAATCAACAAACTCAGCGATTCAATAAATGTGCTAAACTTCACTTTTGAGAGTATGCTTTCTGTATTTAACACTACACAGCTATATCCATTTTCAAAATTGTTTGATCCATTTAATAGGTCAACTCTTAAATGAACATTTTCTTATTCCACAGATATTTCAGATACATCCTTTGCAATCAACTTCACAATTAACATCAATAACATCAATATGCCACAGAATCCTGAGTTCATGAACAACACCTTTTACCAAGTGGAAAGAATCATCAGTAATGTTGTGAGTGTACATGACACCTGTTTTACTGTGGTTCTACTCAGTGGTTGAATTCACCAATTGCCTTGTCCTACTATGGTTGTGAAAATGAGAATAAATACTACGGTCACCATGGGTCTTCATGGTCCCTAGTTGGACTATTGAGGTTCCTAGATAGATGCATACCTCAACATATGACAAGAAGTTGTATATAACTGCTTTTCAGGATTGTCATGTGCATGACATGACAAGAGGGTCAATTGCTCAAGGTCAATATATATTTTGTGCAGAGTGCAATCAGAGAGTCCAACAAGACTACCTATGACAGCATAAGTAAACAGAAGAGCCAGAACACAGACATGAGGAAATACAGAAATACAGACATAAGAGCTCTCTGGGAAATAAAGTAAATTCTTGCCAGTACTACTAACCTTCATTGCCTTATATTGTTCTTTTTTTTTTTTGCAACTTTCACAAAAAATGTTTCAATATTTAATACTTCTTTAATTTGAAAAGACTTGTGTTTAGGTTGTGTGTGTACAGTCATGATTTCTTAGAACAAGTTAATAGAGTTGTTAGAATAATCCAGAATATCATGAACTTGTAGAAAACCTTTATGCCTGCCAAAAACACACAGCACTTGATATCAGCCAGCTGCAACTTGTTGGAAGAAGCTTTTGGTCATGTTAACTATTACTAGAGGGCAATTCAGAATGATTTAGCAGCAGTATTGTTCAAGATGACAATGGTTTTCTTTCTTTTTTTTTTTTTGCTCAATTTTCTTTGCTTGCTTTTTTTCTTCTGTAAAAATAAAATGATTATGCAACATTATTGGTGAAAATAGTAAAAATAGAATAATTTCAATAGTGACCAGCAGGGTCCAAGGCCTTCCCTTATGCAGTCTGCTTAGCTGTTCTGTCATATGTGATAATCACCAACAGTATCTGGTGTGTTGTTAAATCTTGTCATGCTGCAGCATTTACCAAGTGATTCAGAGATGCAGTTTATCTATCTAGTTTGCCAGAGAATGTGCACTGGCAAGGATAATTATTAGGTAACACCGGTCAGTGAGAATTTATCATTAGCCTTGCTTAGCATAGCCATCTCATTTCGCTTATTCTCCTTCACTTGCAGGAGTTGTTAATTATAATTAATTTATATAGCCATTCTAGCATTTTAGGGATGTTTTTAGTTGGCCACTGTAGGACCACATTTTCTCTGCTCCGTGATGATCTTGGTGGAGTTCAGTGGAATATCTAATGTTTAAGAAAGTTATATTGACATCCGAATCTTTAAAGTTTATAAAATGGTATGAAAAACAAACAAACAAATAAACGAAAAGTGGCATTGAGCGACTGTTTTAATTGTTAATGAAAACACCTGTCACAAACAAACGGAGACGGACCAGAAGACTAGCAGTTAGCCCTGTAGCGTGGATGGTAAACCCAAACGCGGAAGTAGCAGGTGTTGGAGCAGGTGTTGGAGCGTGGGATGGCGTTGTTTTCTTGGTTCCAGAGCCGTTGACACCGGCGGACCAACTGTTGGGCCGACGGTACTTCAACCTCCGGTTCTTGATGGTCGAACATCGGAGGCTGGAAACCGTAGCATGCCTCAAATGGGCTTAGATTGGTGGCGGAGGAGACGTGGAGGTTATGTGATAATTCTGCCCAAATGAGGTAGCGAGCCCAGGAGCACTGGCGATCAGCGACAAAGCACCTCAGGTAGCGCTCCAGTTGTTGGTTGGTTCGTTCCGTCTGACCGTTAGTCTGTGGGTGGTATCCAGAAGACAGACTACAGGTGGAATTGATCAGACGGCAGAAGGCCTTCCAGAACCGTGAGGTGAACTGGGGCCCCCTGTCCGAGACGATGTCCCTTGGGAACCCATGCAGGCGGACTACGTGTTCTAATATCAGTTCGGCTGTGTTTTTGGCTGACGGGAGTCCGGTGAGGGCCACCAGGTGGACAGCTTTGGAGAACCGGTTGACGATCGTGAGGATGGTGTTCTTTCCTTCGGAAACCGGCAGGCCCGTGATGAAGTCGACAGCAATGTGCGTCCAGGGCCGACGGGGAACTGGGAGTGGTTGAAGTTCTCCAGGAGATGGTTGATTGCTGTCTTTGGCCCGGGCGCACACTGGGCACGCCTGGACGAACTCATCAATGTCCCTCCTCATGTTGGGCCACCAGAAAGCGCGTTGGATAAATTGTAGAGTGCGACGCCTTCCGGGGTGACCTAAGAGGAGGGAGGAGTGCCCCCACTGAAGAACCTCTGGCTTGACGATGTTGGGCACATAGAGTCGTCCAGGCGGCACACCTGCCGGTTCGGTCTCCGCAGCCTGTGCCTGGCGAACCCTCGTCTCTATGTCCCAACGGAGCGGTGCGATGATCTTGGTAGGTGATAAGACAGGCGCGGGGTCTGCCCGGGGGACGTCTTCCTCATACTGTCGTGAAAGGGCGTCAGCTTTGGTGTTCTTGGACCCCGGGCGGTATGACGGGTGGAAGTTGTAGTCTTCAAAAAATAGAGCCCACCGCGCCTGTCTGGGGTTCAGCTGTTTCAGTGAATGGATGGTGATGAGGTTCTGGTGATCAGTCCAGACGATGAATGGTTCTCTGGTGCCCTGGAGCTAGTGTCGCCATTCCTCCAAGGTCCACTTTATGGCCAGCAGCTCGCGGTCCCCTACTCCGTATCGCTGCTGAGTGGGGTCAAATTTCTTGGAGAAGAAACTGCAGGGATGCAGTTTTTGGTCTGGACCTCGTTGGGAGAGAACGGCCTCGGCGCCCACGTCCGACGCGTCCACCTCCACAACGAATGATTTGTTGGCATCTGGATGAAGGAGGATAGGAGCCGTGGTGAAGCGGCGGCAGAGTTCACGGAATGCGGCGATGGCAGAAGAGGTGAGGTGGAAGGGCTGAGATGATGGGCGCGTCAGAGCAGTTAGCGGAGCTGCAACTGTACTGTAGTCCCGGATAAAGCGACGATAGAAGTTCGCAAACCCGAGGAAACGCTGGAGTTGTTTGAGAGTACTGGGTAGGAGCCAGTGACTCACAACCTCCAGCTTCTGCGGGTCCATGGCCACACCCTGGGGCAAGATGACAAAACCCAGGAACGTGGTGGAGCGCTCGTGGAAAGCGCACTTCTCCAACTTACAGTATAGCTGGTGGGCGAGCAATCTCTTTAGAACCACTCTGACGTGTTGTACATGTTCACTGACAGTCCGGGAGTATATGAGGATGTCATCTAGGTAGACGAACACCCATCGACCTAACATGTCTCTTAGAACGTCATTAATGAATTGCTGGAAGACAGCAGGAGCATTGCAGAGTCCAAATGGTATTACCAAACTTTCATAATGGCCGGTGGGAGTGATGAAGGCCGTCTTCCACTCATCGCCCTCCCTGATGCGCACCAAGTTGTAGGCGCTCCGGAGGTCCAACTTAGTAAAAATGGTGGCACCAGAGAGGGCGTCCAGGGCAGAGTTGGTAAGAGGCAATGGATGTCGGTTCTTGATGGTGATGTTGTTGAGCCCCCGATAATCGGTGTGTAAAGTGGTGTACTCTTACCGTGAGACGGGAATCATTGGTCAGGGTGGTGGAGAGGGAGATGGAACCCGGTGAGTCACTCTCACTCCTCACCGGGGCTGCGCGTTTCCCGGGCGCAGAGGACAGATGGCTTGGTGGTGCGCTGCTGACCCGCAATATGCGCAGAGACCCTCTCTAAATCGGCTTTCCCGTTCTGCAGCGGTTAAGGAGGCGCGCCCTAATTGCATGGGTTCCCCGGCTCCGGTGTCAACCACGGCGGGAGGTGGAGAGCCGACGGGTCCGGTAGGTGCAGTAGAAAACGAGGAGGGAGCTTCCGGAACAGGCGTGTGAGAGAAGAAGGAGGGGGTTCGGGGCGTGAAATGAGGCAGTGATGGCGTGATGGACGGCAGGGTGCGAGGGGCTGGCTTGGGTCGGGCGAGCAGACTCTGGTCGATCCGGAGGGCGAGTTGGATTAAGCCCTCCAATGTAGCTGGAAGTTCTCGTCCGGCGAGCTCGTCCTTGATGCGCACAGCCAGTCCCTCGTAGCCGTCCGGAGGGTGGAGTCTCCCCAGTCAGTCTGGACGGCGAGCGTTCGGAAATCCGCCGTGTAGCAGCTCACGGATGAGCCTCCCTGCCGCAGATGATATAATTTGCAGTCGGTCTCCACCTCAGCAGCAGGATGTTCAAAGGTGAGTTTTAGCTGGCGGGTGAACTCTGTGTAGGAATAGGCTACATCTGAATCAGATCGCAGGACCGCCGTGGCCCACTCCGCTGCCTGCCCGGATAGCAACGAGACGAGAAGAGCAACACGCAGTCGGTCTGTGGAGTATCTGATGGAATTAAACTCAAACACAAGATCCAAAAAACACTGCATTTCCCATCCGTGCCATCCCACTTATCCGGTAACGCAATGAAGACATCAGAAGAAGGGGGGGAGGGTGGCGAAAATACTGGTTCTTTAGGTTACTGACCTCTATCAATCAAAAATACCATTGGGAGGGTTTTTCTGATCATCATTGATGTAAATAGTGCTTATTTGAGTTAACATAAACTTTCTGTCAGCACAGACAATCCTGTTCACACCATTTAGTGGTATTGTGAGGATCATGTTTTTCGATTTCTACTGACTGAGAATAAGTTAGGATAGGTGTCAGCACATCCATTTTGCCAGGGATAGCCGGCTACCTGTTAGATAGGCCCTAAAGAGAAGGGAGAAAGGGGAGGAGCAGACTTTCCTCTCTCCTGAGGGAGCTCAGATCCTTTAATGTATGCATCTGGATGCTAGAAATATTTCAGCAGTCTGTTGTGACAAGTGTCCTTTAGAGTGCTGTGGTCTGCTGGGGTATCCTTACCTATTTGTAACAGATGGTAATAGTAGCTTCTATACATATCCCATTATTCACTGTCACTTTACTCACACATCACATTTAAACACTGACATTTAATTTTATTCATCCTCTGACGACCTCTTTTATTAAATAGGTGTTTCTGTCTGCAGACTTTCCCCAAACAGAATGTTTTTTGTTGCTGTTTTGTGTAAACACCACAAGCTGTTGTGTATGAAAGGCCCATATATAAACATGGATAACATTATTAAGTCAGTACAAAAAACAAAAATAATCTGATTTGCAAAGATTAGTATTCCAAAAAGAAATTTTATTTTTACAGAACACTTTTCAAAAAAGAAGCAGGTGGGACAAATTTCTAACAAGGACTGTGACTGGTTCTGCTGGATGTTCAGTAAAATCAGACAGCTAATTTCCTTAGAAAACTACACACACTGTACCCGTGATTATATTTTAAGCAAAGGCTTGTCACACCTATATTTTACTTTGCTTTATAAACTACTGTATTTTTGTTTCTACTGTGTACTGTATAGTGCTTTTGAACCCAGATACTTTGCTTTATAGAAGTTTTTGCATGTGCCTAAGACTTTGGCCTAGTGTTATAAAAAAAGGATAATCTAAGCAAAAAAAAAAGAAATGATGATCTCCTGAATCTCTCTGTGTTTTTCATCATGTTAAACATATTAAAAGTATGTTTTGCTATGCAGGGTAAATAGATATAACATGTTTTCTTCCATTAGCTTTCTATAGTCCTGGGTGATGCAGTGAATTCTACTTTGTCACCTCAGAAAACCAACTTCTGGTATGTAACAAAGTAATTTCTTAAATTTATCTTTGGTAACATTACACTGAATTACAGACATCTAATACATAATTATCTTATTTACAGGAGCATATCTAATCAGATTGTTGGGGAAATGCTGTACAATATTCAAGAAGAAAACATTACAAAACTAATCAGCTTGCTCAACCAATCATATGCAAATGGTATACCTAATTTAAATTGTCTAACTTTATACAGTGGAACCTTGGATTACGAACATAATTCGTTCCAGAAGCAGCTCGTACTCCAAAACACTCGTAAACCAAATAGAATTTTCCCATAAGAAATAATGAAAACTCAAATTATTCATTCTACAGCCCAAAACAATAAATACATAAAAATAATTAATACAATATATAAAGTAAAAATAAAACAAATTAATCTGCACTGAATATTTTAAAAAAGGAAAAATAAATCCCGAAAGATAAGTGTTTCCATTTGTGTCAAAATACACGCGCGCGCACACAGGAAAGAGAGGGAGATGTTGATTATACCAGTAGGAGACGAGCACTAAGACGCAGCAGGGGAGAAGATTAACCATAATTCCACAGCGCAAGAGAGAGAAAACTCATTGGCTCAGTTGTGTTCACTTGCCGCTCGGTGTCAAAATAAGAGCCGCACGAGTGATACATGATACTCGGCACTCATAAACTAATACTTGCTCAGTTTCCAATTAAAAATGTATTAAAAATCTTTACTTGGTTTGCGGAACACTCGTAAACCACGTTACTCTCAATCCGAGGTTCCACTGTATAATTAAATTTAATGTGTAAATTGCATTTTACATTTACTTGCAATATATCTATAAGATAGATGTTGTTTTTGTAGGTTTGACACCAACCACCCCTGCGCAGGCTACTTCACCTCCAGCTTTGTAAGTGCCTTCACTGGGCATTATAAATTCATTTGTTCTAATATCATTAAAATGTGTCTTTCACTGAGTCAAGTCTTGTTGTAAGTAACTGGCTGTTATTCATCAATATTGTGCAAAAACCAATGTATATTTGAAACCATTAAATGATGTAGAAAACAATTAAACAGACAGTTGCGTGACAGGAAAATGATCAAGATAGTTTTCGCTGTTTAAAAATTAGTCAGCGTTCAGTGTAAGAGACTAATCCTCATCAATTATTTACATGACCTACATAAGCACGTAATATGACCCATTCTCAAGTCTCATACAACTTAATTAATAATTAAATAGTTTTTATAATTAACAAATTTTAATTAATTGTAAGTGATTATTTAAAATATTATTTAAATAAAATCAATGGGATGCAAATACTTAATAATACTACAGCATGATTCTTTTTTTTTTGGGTGCATGAAGCATCCCCAGATACAGTGAGACAATTACACCCATTCACATGGGTTCACAAAAGAAATAAACACATTCTTATTTTATATAAACAGAATTTTAAAGGGATAGTTCTGTTTTTTTTTCTGAAATGAAAACTGGAGTGCATACAAGGATGCCATATGTTTTGGTCATTACAAATAGTCCTGCTCTGCACACAGACCATGAAGGTTGACAAGCACAATGTGGTCCAAATCCCTCGTTCCATGAAAATAAGGCTGACTTGTAAGAAACATAGCACTAAGCTAATTCAAGTTGGGATATAAATTTAACTTCTATCTTCAGAACTAGCTTTATGGCTAATCAGGACTAACCAAATGGCTACTGCCAGGGAGAAAAACATTTTAATTCTGCACCTTAATTTTGACTGACTTGGGTAAAATAAAAACATGGTAACTAAAATATTATAATTTCTGTCTTAAGATCTGGTTCAGCTGTGGTTCGGACTCAACTGGTATTCAACTCATTCAGTCCTGTTCCCAGTGAGAGTTTGGTCCTCAGTGCCATCAAATCTCTCCTCAGTTCTCGATCCACCAACCTCAGTGATTCATTACATGTGTTGAACTTCACCTACCAGGGTATGTTTACTTTATTTATCAAACATTACCTCATCAACGGTTTACATTATTCGCCCATCTGTATGAGCTAATCCATTTACTGGATTATATTTGTTTCTCAGGTATTTCAAACTCCTCCTATGCAGTCATCTTCACAATAAGCATCGATAACATTAGTATACCAGAGAACCCTGAACTCAGCGATGACACCTACATCGATGTTGAGAACTTTATCAACAATGCTGTGAGTTAACCTGAGGAATGCACTTTACAGTTTGTTGTCTGTTGGAGCAACGGTGGCACCAAGATTTAATTGGTGCACTTCATATACTTGCCAAGCTTATACTTAAAATTACTCTGTTCTGGAATGTTAAACTGTATTTTTCAATCACATTAGATCCCAAACCAACATAACTTATTGGGACTTAACTACCCCGTACTCCTACAATCCATGGACAGAAAACTAAATTGTCTTTCTTAGACCTCCTTGTTCAGTTTTAGAATCCTACCTTATTGAACAAAATTTGTGAAAGTATTTTTCAGGAATTGAAAAAAGAAATTATTCAGCATGTCAAACATTGATTTTTTAGAAACAGTTACTATATTTTGAATATCTAAGGATGAGTTTACACTATAAAACTGTAAAAACATTTGCCATAAAAGTTATAAAATATATATGTATATATATTTATCTTCTGCAGATAAACACACTTCTCAATGCACCAGGTGCAGAGCCATTTGTACCCAATTCCTCCAACTTCACGTAAGTTTAAAGTAGCATTAATTTATGTTTTGAGAGTAGTCTTTACAGTTCTTGCTTTAAAGACTGTGTTTCTATTTTTAATCAGCACCTCAGAAAAACTGATTAACGGCAACATTGAGTACAGCTTCCAAAATGGAGATGCTAAAACACCAATCAGCCTTCTCAGTCAACTGAACATGATGTAAGCCACCATGTCATTTATCATTTGTCCACAAAATTATACACCTTAGCTAAAAATGATTCAACTATAAAATTATTTTTCATTTCAGATGTGGATCAGCCTTGGTTCAGGCAAGACTTCTGTTCAACACCTCATCTGTTGATCCCAGTGACACTTCGGTCATCAATGCTATCACCAATCTGCTAAACACTCGACTACAAAAACTCAGCGAGTCATTAAATGTGCTGAACTTCACTTTTGAGGGTATGCTTTTTGTATTTAACACAACTCAGCTTTGCAACTCTTGTTTGCAACTATTTGCATGATTGTGGTAGCTTCACCACAATTATGAAATAAACATTTTGTTTATTCCACAGATATTTCAGATATATCCTCTGCAGTCACCTTCACAATAAACATCAGTAACATAAGTATCCCAGGGAATCCTGAATTCTGGAACAACACTTACTACCAAGTGGAAAGCATCATCACTAATGCTGTGAGTGTACATGACACCTGTTTTATTGTGGTTAACACACACATGCACAGACACATCGTTGATCTCTTGGGGTTGCAGTGAAGAGAAGGGGTTCTTGAATGGTGAGATCAGTCTGGATGCGGTTGCCAGTAGCTGCGTTCAGGTGAGGCATGATGTGGGGCTGAGGTTAGGTAGGTTGAAGGTGATTGAGCTGAGGAAACAGCGGAGCGTTGACTCTCCCTTTTATTTGGCGGCTTTCTTTAGCCACGGATGACAGAACAGGATGTTAGTTGATAATCTGTGCTCAGGCCTTATGAGTTAATTTACCCCACCACTCCCTTGCAAACAAAAATTAAGATTAAACTTTTTATACTCACCTGTAAATAGCCATTTATCAGGTGATTAAGCATCATTACTACTATTATAAAATAAAGGCATGACGAATCCAGTCAGCCAGCTCAACTTGCTATAAGATGTGCTGGAAAAGACTTGTTGAGAATAGTCCAATCACATGAGCCCAAATATTTAAAAACAATATTGATTCTCTAAGAACAAAAGTGGGAGGGTTCGAGGTGCACAGTGCTGCGCCCCAAGGATGATTTGAAAAGATCCCATTAGAGCTCAGCCTCAGATCACATGCCTTTCAAAAATGTACGTGTCTTCATAGACACTCGTTTGTCCGGCGCCCCGCGTACATGAACACAAATGAACATAATACAGTTTATATTTTTTTTTTATTGCAAAGAAATTATATTAAGAAATACAGCAGAATATTGTGACTAAATGACTTTATTTCATTATTAAAATAACTAATTATTATGTTGAATAATTACATGTTAAAGTAGCATTCTGCTCTGCCTAACTTTAAGGTGGGCGGCGCCCCTACGCCTCGTATTGACCGGCCGCCACTGCCTGTTATACTACTGCACATTGACCATATAGTACACAATTATTACAATTATAAAACTGTTTTAATTATTATTCAATTGATTAAATTTAGAAAACTTTTAACAATAATCATTGTCACCAAGCAGCTTTAAATGAAAAAAAAAAAACAGATATAAATTGAAAAAAAAAATTAAGAAATGTATAATGTATAACTTCAATAACTATCAATTTGTCCCCAATAAGTTCCCTCATTGAGTTATACTAGATAGCATGACCATAAAAAAGCCGTTCTAAATTAGTGTGATATATGATAACATACAAGTTTTTAACAGAAAATATGTTCCAGTTAACATGAAGTCAACTTTGTTTACATAATCAACTGTTTTCTGATGAAAGCTTGACAAAAATATTTTTATCAAAGGGATTCCAAAGCCATGTCTGTGCTTCGTAAAATGAACCATCCTTAGCAGTTACATGGATATAAGCAGGCCATCCCCAGATGCAAGGAGTGGTCTAAAAACGTCAACCAGAAAGTTGGATGGATCAGAAAGGTTTAGTGAAATGACATTCCAAAAGTGCAATGCTCAAGAGAGACTTACGTATAGTCACAGTCACATAACATATAATGTGCATTTACTGCAGGGTGCAAGCAGGCAGGACTAACTATGACAGAATAATTAAAAGGGGGATCCAACACCCTCCCTGGGAAGTAAAGCAACAACTTACTTCACTGTGAACAAATCTCAGTAATCAATGAGATTTTTATATTATATAAATTTATAATATATATAGTATATGTACATACAGTATAATATATGTATTTCTACAATACTTCAAGAGTCCCAGAGATCTGCACCTTTATCTGTGACAAATCTTTTCAGGCTTAGCTAAATGAATAGGTTTTCAGCCTAGGCCAGCAAGACATTATTTGGAAGGTTATTCCATAACTTTGAGGCAGTAGTCATGTAACACTTACAGAGACTCGTGACTACACATAAAGCTTGTCTGAATATCATGAACCATGATATCTGTCTGCCTGCCAAAATCCCATAGCCATGGATATCAGCCAATGGCAACATGGTTGACAGAAGCTTTTGCTCAAGTTAACTAGTAGGAATGAAAGTTCGAAACACCATGAACGGTTCAGAGAGATGGAAATTTAGAATGATTTAGAAGCATTTAATAAGAAGACATGGTATTGTTTAAGATGACAATGTTATCAGATATTTTTGCTTACTCAAGGTGTTTCTATAGAAATAATCAATGCAAAAGTATCGATGAAAATAATGAGAATGGAACATTTTCAATAGGGACAGGCAAGACCAACTTTATCTCAGAAAAAGCACTGTCCTTTTTATTTATTAATTTTTATTAAGGTGTACAGTAAACACATCTACCCTTTCCTTTATGGAGTCTGCTTAGAAGTTCTGTCATCTGTAATAATTACCAACAGTGTCTGGTGTGTTGCTGTTATAAATTGTTATGCTATAGTCGATCAGTATTAACCAAGTGATTCAGAGATGCAGTTCATCTATCTAGTTTTCCAGAGAACATGCATTTGCAAAGAACATTATTATGTAACACTGGTCAGGGAGAGTTTTTCATTAGTCTTGCTAAACATAGCCATCTCATCTTGCTAATGCCCCTTCACAGCACTGCCTTTCTGGTTTACCTAAGCATAGTGTTCATTCATCTCTAGTGATAGGTGATGTGACAAAAGTGGTGTTTGCACAGTAATTTATGTCCTTGAATCAATTATCAATTGCAGAAAACTGCAAAAACATCTGAGATGCTAAGCACCCTGTTTTCAACATAGAAAATATTGAAAACACATTATATACTGTATATATGCAGACATATATGTAAGGAATGATTTTGTCTCCATCCCCATTAACAGGGGAGTAATAATATTCTGAATCTCTCTGTGTTTTTCATCAAATTAAACATATTAAAAGCTCAAGTATGTTTTGCTCTGCAGGGTAAATCCATTAAACTTGTTTTCTTTCATTAGCTTTCCATAATCCTGGGTGATGCAATAAATTCCACTTTGAGGCCTCAGATAGTCAACCTCATGTATGTAACAAAGTAATTTCTTAAACCTAACTTTGTTAACATGCTGTAAAACTGAATTGCAGCCATCTAATGCTTAATTATTTTACCTACAGGAACATATCTAATCAGATTGTTGGAGAAATGCTGTACAATATCCAAGGGGAAAACATTCAGTTATATGCAAATGGTATATTAATTTTAAAATGTATAACTGTTATATGGTATATATATAATCAAATTTCCTGTCTATATTACATATTATCTTTACTTGCCATACACTGAGTTACATCTTTATGTCTATGTAGGTTTGACACCATCCAATACTGGGCAGGTCACTTCATTACCACCTCCGTAAGTCCTAAACACCATATGTGCACTGTAAATTAATTTGGTCTTATGTCATATGCCACAAAGTGTCTTTAAGTACTGGCTTTTATTTATCATTGTTTTTCAAAAACAAATATATCCTGTATTCAAAGTCAGCCTATTCCAGGAGACGTAAGGCATGAGACAAGGAACACCCTGGACAGGGTGCAAATTCATTGCAGGGCATACATACACGCACTCACACGTTCATTCACACACTATGGGCAATTTGGGAATGCCAGCCATGTCTTTGGACTGTGGGAGGAAACCGGAATGCACTGAGGAAACCCCAAAAGTATGGGGAGAACATACAAACTTCATGCACACAGACCTTACTCACATGCATTACTCGAACCTAGAAACTTGAGGCGCAAGCCGACAGTGCTAAGTACTAAGACACTGTGCTGCCATAAATTGTTATATTTTACCCTTATATACATCTGATTTACATGAAACACACAGGTAAAGTGAGCCAGTGATAAGACGGCATACAACAGTCAACCCAAGATCAAAGGAATGAAAGCCTTTTTTTTATTCATGTTTCTTTTTTTATTATTTCTCGTTCACTTTGATATACGAGTGTTTTGATATACAAGCACACATCCGGAACAAATTAAATTTAAGTTTCCACTCTATCTATCTATCTATCTAACTATCGTACGTACGTACGTACACAGGCAGCCAAAAATGTATACACATCAGGAAAAAGGAAATTGTATGATGTATCTTATATTAATATAATACTCAAAATATTACCACATTTAGCATATAGCAATACATTTATTACAAAAAAATATTTATACAAGTTTTTTTTTTTTTTTTTTCCCCAAAGTGTGTGTACATTTATATATAGATGGTGGGGCAGGTACAAATGCTCAATAAATGTTTTTTGTCTATTCTAACCAGGGTGCAAAGGTGCAAATAGACAGTCCAAAAGTTTTTCCTTTGTTCATTTTTTTCAGTACCTAACTATGAGTATATTATTTTACACCTACTGTAAAATAACCACACATTATTTTCTGTCCTCTTCCAGAGTGGGGACTGTGCTGATTTATATCCATCTATTGTTTAAGAACTTATCCAATGTACCAAGTGAAGCTGATGTTATTAAAGCTGCCAATGCTCTGCTGGACTCTAGTATTAGATTAGCCAGAGATACTGAAACAGTAAAAGTGTATAATCCTGTCAGCATACAGAATGTAACCTATCAGAGTGAGTATCGTTTTAGCTTATGTAATTTTTAAAATAAGTTGAAGGTGTACTTACAATTAAAAGTTTATAATCCAAATAATTCCTTTTAGAACTTGCTGACAACTCTTACAATATTGGCTTTGGATTCAAAATTAGCAATGTGAGCATTTCTTCGAACAATGATCAACTGAACGAAACATATGATGCAATCCAAAATACAATAAATGGCTTGGTAAGTATGGCCAATCTTGCATTCCAGTATAGGTTATACTGTATAATAAGATGCAAAATGTTTAAATTAGCAGAAGCATTACAAGTGTATATAATCTTTTCATTTATTTTCAGCTTAACAGAATTCTCAATTCCCCAAACTCTAAACAATTTATCTTCCCAAGAGCAAGCTATATGTAAGTAATCTTTCAAACATTTCTTAAAATAAAACAATGTCTTAAAAAGTTTAAATTGCCCTGAGACTATAATTATTTTTTTGTCTTTCCTTTTAGGAGTAACTCGACCACCATTGTGGCTGATTCAGAGTATGTCTTTTCGGAAGGTGATCTCAATTTTGTACCAAGTGGATTTCTTGCTCAGATACTCATAGTTAGTGGTCTGAGTAGCCCACCTGCTCCCACAGAAGAACCCATTGCTTTTAACACTGAATTATTGGCAACCCCTGCTCAGAGCGGATTTCCAGAATGGGCATTAGCCATAATTATCCCCTGCATTATTGCCATTGTTCTCATACCATGCTGGATTATACTCTGTGTAAGTGCCACCAAAATGTTAGAGTTCAGCACGTTTACTATGAGTTTACAAAACATGATACAATAAAAACATTTAATAAATAACAAATAATATAGGTAACAAATGTCTAATACATTTTAAGAACCAGAGTCTCCTAATAATTTTCTCTCATTTCATTCTCTTTTTTTTTGTCTCTTTTAGTGCCTGCTATGTGGCTGTTGTGCTGCTGTAAGGCGACGCTACAGCAGAAGACGGTCCTACAACGTCCAATACACAACACGGAATGGTATCTTTTGAGAACAGACTGAAACCAAACATAGATCCTCCTCCTCCTCCAAAAAAAAAAAAAAAAACTAAATACAGAAAAAAAGTGTTCAAAATCTAATTAAATACTTTCGAAATAAAAAAACAAGAATATAATTTATATGTTTAACTAATTCACACTTTCCATATTAATTATTTCTTTGCCCCAAAATAATAAATTTTATCAAAGCATCATAAGCAGACATTATACAAAAATATATATTTTTCTAAACTCAAATGTTTGAATTGTTGAATGCATAATCAATAATTTCTTTAAGTTAAATTTTATTTATTCTTTAAATTAATGTCTTGGAAATAAATATATTCCAATGAACAAACAAACATGGATTTCTTGTTTCTTTTAGTATCACCAGGTATTTTCAATGGTAATAAAATGGTACACTTTACAATGTGATTTACAAGCAACAGGCTGTATGAGGTTTTTCTGTCTACTACAGATTAGCACACATGGGATCACACAAGTCTTGATAAAAAGTTTTTGAATAGTATTTGAATAGTCCAGGTGAGCTTTGACTATTTAACCAGGCAGCAGGTTGATAAATAATGTATTGCTTCAGTGAAGAACCTGTTGATGTTGGTACCACACCATTTCTGGTACCTTCTACATTTACAGTGATTAAACATAAGATACATTTTCTGTTATATTATGTTCAGACATATGGAAATGTAGTCAGAAAAAAAGAAAGAAAAACCTTGTGCATGTTTGAAGGGCTCCTCAAAAAAAAAAAAAAAAAACATAAGGGAAGAGGGCTGGGTTAAGAGATGATTAGATTAATAGCTCATTATAACAAGTAAATACATGGAACTGATTTGAGATGTATCCTATAATGGTATTTTTTCCTTTCACAGCATTATTTTAAGATGCCTTGTACAGATTCACATGGAGTGGCAAAATGAGAGCAGCTTATTGCTCCTCAGTTTGGTGCTTTTTAAATGTATTTTCTTGTTTGTTGCTGTTTGGTCAGTTTTGCTAAGGAAAGTAACCTTAAAGCTGATAGGACTTAATTAATGTTGGGCTACGATCCAGCACGGCTGTTACAGGTGACTGTCCAGGCATAAAACATACCAGGGGACATATGAAAGCTACAGTATAAAGTCTTTTAGTGTGAAATCGCATGCTGCTTAATAACACAAGTTTGGTTTGGTTAACCAATCACTTTTGCTATTGCTAGCAAAGCTGGTTAAAAGTATTTTAGGAAAGAGGATCTCGATATTCTGTGCCATTTTAACAGTAGGTAAAATGTCTCAATCTAGTCCTCTAACTTCTCACCTGAACTAACACCAGTAGTTAGGTTGTGAAGTCTGTGCTCTAGGCTTGAGGTGAAGGAAAACTAAATGATGAGTGACTTCTATGGTTTCATCTGCTCAGCTATTTTCTACCCTGTTGCTTCTGCAGAAGATGTTGAGGCTCAAGATGCTTCTCTACTCTCTCTCTTGTTACCCTTGTCTCCACCCCCACTCTTTCACATTCCCTTTAAGTAAATAGTTTAATGTAATAGAACAACAATGCATATTATCAAATACGTATTGTACAGTTTCTATAAATTGTTGTTAGCTGCAGAAGGAGGCAACAGTGTGGCAGAGAGGTGTAGCAGAAATGGGAAAACTTGAGAAAATAAGGATGGAGTTCTGCCAGGCTAAGGAAGCAAGTAGTTTGCTTGTCATGGCCAGGTCACTGACGTATAAAAATGAATAAAATTGAAATACAGTTAACTTGAGATACAAGCTTGGCTGTGACAGCTGTGTGATGATGACAGTTGAGACGTGGCTTTACCGGATGATTTCTAACATACTGTAGCAGCTAGCAGGCAGCACAGGCAGGAAAAAACTATCATAGTACAATCATCCTATCATTTGAAGCATGATATATTTTAAATACAGCTTTGGTCAAGAACTATGTGAATTAGAAGACAAATCCAACTGGAAAACTGTTGTGTAAGTTTAAATTAATAGTTACATTTAGGCATTTGGCAGATGCTCTTATCCAGAGCGACTTACAAAAGTGCTTTGAAGTTTCCATCATTAGATATATGTCTACACTAGGTTACTACATTACTAACAAGAAGTACCATGACTCAAACACTTTTGGGAATGTTTTTATATGTATTTATTTTTTATTTCTTTATTTTTTTGGAAAGTTAATCCAAATCTCTAAGAGATAGATCATCGCTTTAAGATTCGGCTGGACATCTAAAGGAGGTTGATTCCATCACCAAGCAGTCTGTATGCATGTCTTCCTCGATCCAAGAGAGATGGAGGGACATGTTGAACAGCACTGAAGGTCCAGAGGGTACATGGTACAGTCAGAGTGTGATAAGCGATTTGAGGTAAGTGGGGCTTGGACTTTTTTTTTTTAGCTTTGTAGGCAAGCATCAGTGTTTTGATGAGGAGAATGAATCACCTGGGATGAATAACTGTCTGGTTTTACTGAGATTAAGCTTCAGCTGCCATCCAGGATGTCTGCCAGATATGCTGAGATCTGGGTAGAAACCTACCCAGGGTCTCTAATTAGATTGGGTCTAATGAGCAGGTGATGGAATTGGAGGATGAGAAGGCATGCTATTTGAATGTTAGGTTGGAAAATTGTGGAGGCTAGGAAGGGGCCTAAAATTTTGTCGTAGGGGGTGAGTGGAAGCGAACGTCTTCGAAATTGTTGCGATTTTTGCACCATAAACAGCTCCAAGATTGTTGAGGAGGGATTATCATTCATTTGGCTGTTTGCACAAAACAGCGGCAGTGGTATAATGGTTATTACTTTGACATGCACCTCCAGGGTCTGTGCACCGAACTTGCATGCTCTCGTTATGCTTGGTGAATTTCCTCCTGGTACACTGGTTTCAAAGAAATACAGTTCAGGTTATTTGGTGTTCTCCAATTCCCTGTAGTGAGTGGGTGAGTGTATGTGTTTCCAGGATGTACCCTGCCTTGAGTCTCTTGGGAGAGGCTCTCAAAAAAGTGAATATCTCAAACATAGCTTTTCTGTGTTTTTTTAAGCCAATGTTAAAAAAGAAACAATTATTGATTATTCATTATTCAGTCAAGCAGCATTGAGCTTAAGTTCAAAATTTATTTGCAAATACCATTGTATAGTTAAGCACATGGGAAGAAATTTGGAATAGAACTTTTACCATTTGGAAAGGTGTTCTATCTAAAGTAAGGGGTAAAAATATATTTTAAATAGGCATGGTCAAAGTAAATGTTATTGGTTATTTTGGAACAGAAAAAAGGGGCTGTTCGTGTTGTTTGTTGATTCATATGGTTCACTCCACAGCTGAAGATCCTGAAATGGTCAAATTGCTTACTGTATACTGTTTTCACTCACTCCACTTTATCCTCTGTCTTTCAAATCATATGTTTTACTCCACAGTTGAAGGTCTTGCTGAAATGGTCTAATTGTTTATACTGTTCTGACACACTCACTCTCTTACTCACTCATTTTGGCAAAACCTGGATTGGGTGCCAATTGATCGCATGGGCGGAGGACAGCAGGCTTCGAGAACAACTGGGTGCATGGTCAAGAATGGAACTTTCGGAAGATAGTTCGGGTGAGGATGCAGAATAGCTTTGACTAGTCCAGCGTCAAAGTCTAAGCAGGATGGCAAAACAGCAACAACAGAGCCTGCAAATGCCCAATTCTCTTTAGAAAAGTAACGGCAATTAGGAAAACCATCTTAAGAGTCAGAAGCCTGAGAGGTGCTGACTCTAGTGGTTTGAAAGGGGTATCAACCAGACCTTCGAGCACAATAGCTAAGGCCCAAGAAGGGACTGTTGCTCTAGTGGGTGGCCTCCACCGCTTAGCTCAATGAATAAAGCAGGCAACTAAAGGGAGCTTTCCCACAGAAACCCCATCAGTCAGAAAATGACGAGCCGAAATGGCGGCTACGTATGTTCTGAGAGTACTAAGCCAGAGGATAACTTTTCTTGTAGAAACTCCAGCACTGAAACAATTTGCCAGTAAACTGGGTCTACATTTTTTTTGTTTTGCTTAAATTTTTAAAATTTTTTGACATGCACCAACTTTCAAATACACTCCATTTGAGGGCATAAGTTCTTCTAGTGGGGAGAGCCCTAGCACTTAGTTTCAATTAAACTGGCTGGAAAATCAGAATCTCTTAATTGGTCCTCTTCAGGGGCCAGAGGTGAAGGTTCCAAAGCTCGGGCTGGGGATGAAATATTGTCCCCTGCGCCTGAGACAGAAGATCTGTCCTCACTGGAATCACCCATGGTGAATGGTTGAGGAGAGATATTAGATCTGAGAACCACACTTTGGTCGGCCAATGGGGCGCTCAATACGATGCACAAGCCTTGTTGACAGACCTTTGCCAGGACTCCCGGGAGCAGAGCTACAGGGGGAAATGCATAAAGACGCAGTCTGGGCCACGTATGCGTCCATTGCATCCAGTCCCAGAGAAGCTGGAGGACTCAGAGGGCAATGAAGGGGACATTGTGCCTTCTCCTGCGAGACAAAGTGTTCCACCTCTCCCAGATTTGACTGACTACTTCAGGGTGGAGTTTCCCTGAATCCCCATGTGCCACAGCTTGTCTGGACAGCAAGTCTGCTCCCATATTCATATGCCCCAGAGTGTAAATCGCCCTGAGAGACAGGAATTTGTCCTGTGCCCAAAGCAGAAACACTAGCTTTTTCCAGCGACGTAAGCACAGTCCGCCCTGGCTGTTTATGTATGAGAATATCGTATTTTGTGTTGTCCACTCGCACTAGGACATGGAAGCCTCTTAACTGCTGAAAAGGAATATTTTAGGGTCAGAAATTGAGCCATCATTTCGAGGCAATTAATGTGCCATGCGAGAAGATGGCTTCTCCAGATCCCTTGGGCTGGATGGCCATCTAAGGTTGCACCAAAGCCCGTCAGGGAAGCATCTATCCTTAGCAACCTGCGACAACAATACGAACCTAGAGTGGGACCCAGAGTCAAAAACCAATATCAGCATAGCACCAAGAAGTATGAACCACATCCAACAGGAGTAACTGTGAACACAAGAGGAAGCTTTTTGAAAGGGATGTCCAGGTGTTAACCCGGATTGTATACTGTAACGGGTTCGACTCAAAGTTGCACGGGCGGCACCATGAAACACAGACACGAGGCGAGATCTTAGAGGAAAAGGGTAATTTATTTGGAATGAATAAGGGGAAGGAAAGGGTAAAAGGAGGGAGGACAGAAAGAAAGGGAAGGAATGATATGTGCACGTGCATGGTCCGAGGCAATGCCCAGCTGGCATGTGGGCACGTGGCTGGCGGCGGTGGGCAAAGTGGCAGAACAGAGCATGTGAAACAGCGCTCCTGCATGCTCCCTGGATGGTTCCTCCCTGCTGTCGATAACCGGCCTGGCCCCTCTCTTTGGGCGCGGCCTCAGGCGGGAGTCTTGCTTGGACGTCCATCGGCTGAGCGGCTTTCCTGGCTGGGATCGGTGGCCTTAACGCTGTCCTCCTCGCAACCTTTTCCTCTTTGGCAGCGAGGACGCGAAGGCGGGCTCGACACGGGAGCGAAGGATGCTCCACCGTGTTACGCTCTTCTCGGACCCCGGACTAAACTCCGCGCCTTGCTTTTATAATGCGGAGCAAGCCCGAGATCCTATTAACGTTAATCAATGCCAGCCGGCCCGCATAGGTGGCCCCGTCCCGTCGCACACCTGCAGAAGGGGTGCCGCCTACTTAGGGAGCCTACAAAGTGAGCGAGGGGCGATAATAGATTTGGGCGCACGCCAATCACAGGCGCACGCCGTGACAATACAAAAACATAAAACCACAGCAGCCCAACTCACAGCAGAATTAAATGTGCACCACAACTCTCCTGTTTCCACAAAACTGTTCATTGGGAGTGCCACAGGGTCAATAGCCAAACCTTTGGTCACTTGTGCCAATGCGAAACATTGGTTCCAATGGTGCCAGCAGAGAAAATGGGACTGTTGGCAATGTGAATGTAACATGTATTGTTCTCTGACGAGTCCACCTTCACTATCTTTTCCATATCACGGAGCGTTATGGTGTGGAAAGAAGCATACAACCCAGACTGATGCATGCCCATAGTGAAGCATGGGGATGGATCAGTGATGGTTTGGGCTCCAATATCATGGCATTCCCTAGGACCAACACTTGTGCTAGATGGGCACGTCACTGCCAAGAACTACTGAACCATTCTGTAGGTTCAAACATTATATCCTGAACATAATGCAACAATCCATAATGCACCAATACACACTGCAAGACTGGTGACAGAGTGGTTTGATGAACATGAAAGTGAAGTTGAACATCTCTCATGGCCTGCACAGCCACCAGATCTAAATATTATTGAGCCATTTTTGAGCTAAATATTATTGGGTGTTTTGGAAGAGTCAGGAAATGTTTTCCTCCACAAGCATCATGTAGTGACTTGGGCACTTTTCTGCAAAAAGACTGGCTCAAAATCCCTCTGGCCACTGTGCAGGACTTGTATCTGTCGTTCCCAAGACTAATTGATGCTGTATTGGCCGCAAAAGGGGGTCCTACGCCATACTAATGAACTATTGATTTATTGTGGTCTAAAACCAGGCGTTTTTGTTTCATTGTTCAACCCCTGTATATCTGCTAACCCAGAAGAGCCTTAAGATTAGAACTCCCAGTCCACATTCCCATGCCCATATAGAATGTTGTTGAAAAGTGGTTCTGGGCACAAAGGATTTGCTGAGTGTTTTGTAACAGAAGTCTTCCACTGAACACACTCTTCTGTTGGCCAAAAGCTCTGTGCTGTGGGTTTTTTGGGTTGACCATGATGGACAGCACTTATTTGATATAATCCTTTTTGCACTTCTGAGCATTTGCATGTGCCATGACTCTGAGTTGTATGTAAAGGTGTATACTAGTTGAGTACCATCTGCATATAGTAAACAGGAAGGGGTGAGGATAGTCCCTCAACTGCTGCTGATTATGATCTGAGATACAGTCCCACGGTGGTAATAGGCATTCTTGTTGACTACCTACTGTAAGTTAGTGATCCAGATTACCAGATTTTAATTCACCTGCATGTCAGTCATCTTTTTTCTTAATATTAGAGACTGGATTGTGGACCCTTATTGTGGTGGGACGGTGTCTGGTGGAGCTGGTAGAAAAATGGTGCCATCAACACCAACTTTCTCCCTGTAGGCAAACTGAGGTATGAGGTATTACATGAGGTATGAGGATATGAAGAAACAATACGTTAGGGTTTTCATATTGTTCCGGACCTCCCTCATGGTTTTACCTGCACCTTCATCTCCATGTTCCATCTGTATTTCTTCCTTCAGAATTTGAGTTTTTTTGAGGTCAGCCTTGTCACCTTCTTAAAAAGCCTTCTTTTTCAGGTTAAGTAGAAGCTTGATTTCACTGTTAACACAGGGCAGGAAGTGGGGCTTTAGGAAAAAGCTTTTTTTTTTTTTTTTTTACTATTTCTATTTTTTAAACTATATTTCTAAATCAAATAAACAAATAAAGGCTTGTTAGGGAAACAGTACATATTAATGGGTACAATGATGTTGTGGTGGTATGTGGTGTAGTGCGTGATCCCTTTAATGTCACCATTATGAAGCTTTGAAACTGTCATGGGTCTAGCTGGTGGTAGTGCTAGACCGGCTGATGGTGTTGCCGTGGGCATGAAGGTAGGCATGAAGGCAGAGGGGTGTGAACAGAAAGTCTTTTATTTAAACAGACAACTCAAAAACAGAACAAAGGAACTAAAACAACAAACTCAAACTAAAACTAGGGCTCAGGAAAAACACAGGAACAGGAAGGGATCTGCACACAGGGAACCAGGAGCTGACACAGGGAACCAGGAGCTGACACAGGGAACCAGGAGCTGACACAGGGACTAGGGATGAGGAAACATGGAGCTGGAGCTAACTAAGACACAGAGGGGAACTAAAGACAGGGACTGGAGGCACAGAGACAGGAGGCACAGAGACAGGAGGCACAGAGACAGGAGGCACAGAGACAGGAGACAGGGCGAGACAGGAGACAGGGCTAGGGGCACAGAGACTGACAGGAACTAGACTAGCTGGGTTAGTGAGGTTAGTAACTACATGTTGTACTGGGGACACTGGAGGCTGACCTAACCGGGTTAGTGTCTAATGGTGTTAGTACTGACCTAGGGGACCGGAAGACAAAAGGCAGGGCACACATGAGGCTATACCAAACTAGCGGCTAACCTACTAGTGACCAGAACCACTAGCAGTCACTCCCACTAGAGATTAGCCTACTGGAGGCTAACCCTACTAGGGGCTAACCCTACTAGCCATCAAGGCCTACTAGCAGCTAACCCTGCTAATGGCTAAGCCCTCATGTGGCTACACATACAAGGGAAATGACCAGAAGGCAAAACAGTACTTACACAGGACACAGGAGGAGACACAGCCTAACTACACAGTGAACAAAACAGCTCCATGAATCCACAGACACAAGGAACATCAAGAAAACAAAACTAGAGCCCTCTGAAAACTAAGGTTACAAAACGTAAATCAAATATAAACTCAAAGTAACAAAAAGGAATGCCCACATGATGGTAATCCAATCAGACACTCAGACAAACACAAACAATGCTCGACCCAGTTTCCCAGAACAAACTGCTATTTATAGAAAGTTTTAATGAGCCACCTCAGTTCAGGTGAGCCTCATCACCTGACTGAGGTGCCTTCTGGGAAACTGAGTCAACCAACAGGAACTACACAAAGACAGACAGGCATGAACAGTGACCTCTAGTGGAGGTTCCTAACAGAAACACACTTAAAACAGCCCTTTAGAATCTCCTCAGCCTAAGGAGACCATTTTATGAGTGTCAGTGCGGTTGTTGGGTGACATGGGGCTTGTAGTGGGGCTTAGGGAAGACATTCCTACTCAAGATTTTATTTTCTAAAACAATACTGAAGCTATCAAAACAAATAACACATTGGGTTATGGTAGATTTACTGCATGTGTGACGAGTGTTTTTTTTTTTTGGTGTTGCTCATATTAAAAGCATTTGTCCTATTGTACAGAGATTGACAGCTCCTGACGTCACAGCTATCAGGGGCCGGAAGATCAAAAGCACAAAATTGTCTCTCTGGGTGGGAAGGCAATTTTTTTCCCCTCATCCCTGTCAGTCATAGAAACAATAGATATTTGCAAGCGTCTGTTGGCTCATACCATGCAGAAGAGGGTGCACATGAAGCTATCTATCACACTTTTCATAAAATGATAATTAGAAAAAAGAAAATGTAAAAAAAATAAAAGAAAATATATTGCACACTTTTGGCATAGTGGCTATAAAATCATTTGTTGTTGTAGTGTGTCACTCTTTTTTTATACAGCATGTTTTCTTTACAAAATGAAAATGATTCACCCAATACTGGAATGTTGTTAGTGTGGTTTAGGCCTAATGTTTTTTTTTTTTTTTTTTACATTTTTGTTAAATGTATTCATTATTTTATGCAGAATTGTCTATTTAACATATGTTAAACACTTTTTCATTGGTTTTATTTTTTGTTTACCATTTACTTCCATATGTCATTTCCTAGTTTTGATGTGTTAGCATTGTTATAGAATTTAGCAAAAAAAAAAAACTTTGGTGATGTATGAATGAAATTTGACTCCTTTTGTAGATATGTTACACTAAAAAAACAGTGACCACAATTTTTTTTTATTTTTTAAAAAAGGTCAACCCCCCCTGATTTATGACCACTGAAGGGGTTGGGCTTTTGATGTAGTACGTGTGAGGCTTGAGACAATAGTTCAGGAGTGAAGGTGACAAAACAGGCAGTTGTTCGTGAAAGAGAGAAGGATAATCACCACAGCCTTATATTTTACACTTCTTCTTAAAGTCTGTGAGGGTTTTCATACTATCCCAGACCTCCCTCATTTTTCTTTTTCTTGTACCTCCATCTCCATGTTCCTTCTGTATACTTCCTTTTGAATGAGATCTTGTCACCCTTTTAAAAATCCTTCTTTTTTCAGTTTAAATAAAAACTTGACTTCGCTAGTAACCCAAAGCTTGTTAGTGAATCAGTGCACAGTACTATGTGTGTGGTCCCATTAATGTCACCATTCTGAGGCTTTGGAACAGCTTGAGTCAGCCAGGGTTGTTGGCTGACTCAAGACACAGGGCAGGTAGTGGGGCTTTAGGAAGACGTTTCCACTCCTTCAATAATATATATATATATATATATATATATATATTTTACTATTTCTATTTTTTAAAACTATATTTCTAAAACAAATAAACAAAAAAGTAACACATGGGGTTATGTAGATTTACTGGGAGCCAATGCATGCGTGATGAGTTTAATATGCCAAAAAAACAACAACAACAAAAAAAACAAGCACTTATCTTATTGTGCAGAGATTGACAGCTCCTGACGTCACAGTGGCCAGAAGATCAAAAGAACAAAATTGCCTTGCTGGCTGGGTGGGAAGGCAAATTTTTCTCATCCCTGTCAGTCATAGTAAAATACTAAACAAACAAACAAACAAACAAAAAAAAAAGCACAACATGTTTTCTCTACAAATTGAAAATGATTCAGCCAATACTGAAATGTTGTTAGTGTTGTTAAAACCTAATGTTTTTATTATTTTATTTTAAGCTAAATTTCTTCATAAAAATATTTAGTAATAATTATTTTATTTGTGAAGAAATTTCTGTTTGGGTTTTGTTTGTTTGTTTTCCATATGTCGTTTTCAAGTTTTCATGTGTTCGTATTATTGTACAATTTAGAAAAATAGTAACAAAAAATATATAAAGACAAAATACCTGTGGTGACATATGAATCGGAAGGTGTGTTCAATATTTTGACTACTTCTGTAGTTAAGTTGCACTACAATACAATACATTCTGAACTGAGAAACAGCTTTTCTGACAAACCACAGGAGGTCACTCTCCCCTGATCTCTGATGTTCCTTGCACACTTCTATCTGTGTACTCTAACTTTTTATTTTTTAATACAATGCTTGCAGCTGTTTTTACATAAAACTTTGCAAATGAATCCAAACCCAAGTACAGGTATTTGTTAGAGTGCTGTTACTGTAGGTCCATGGCCATGTAAAATCATGGCATTGTTAATATGACCCTTAATATTCTTGTATGTTGTGTTGTAGATGAGGGTTCTCTGGCATGATGTTGAAAGTGAAGGTGACTGTATGGGAGTCATCAAAAAATTCTGTCACTGATTTTCGTTTGTCAAACAATGAGGAACAAACTGGTAAAATATAAAACCATTCAGATAAGAACAACAGCAGAACCAGATCAGCAAAGTTAATTTACAGTATATCCACACATGCATGCATACATGCATGCATGCACAAACACACACAATATACAATGGAACCTTGGATTGCGAGAAACTTAGTCTGTGTACGTTTTGCAAGACAGGCAAATTTTTGAAATAAATTTTAACTTTACAAACGAGCAAGGTCTTGCCATACGAGTAGTACACATGCGCTTTATTAAGCGTCACATAATCAAAACTGAGCCAAAGGCTATTCTTTCTCTCACTATGGGATTATTAATTGCCTCCCATGCTTAGTCTTTGTGTGCATGCGCCACTCGACTGATGCAGACAGCTGTTCTCTGAAGACTTGTGACTGCAGTTGCTCAATAGTTTAAGCGCAGAATTTCCAACAGTCTACCCAAGTCTGCTAATAATTAACTCATTATTTATCTGGGGCGGCCACAGTCCTTCTTGATGTCCATCATCTGGCAGCTTTTCCGACTGGGATCAGGGGCTATAACGCTGTCTACTCGGCGGCCTTTTCCTCTTCGGCAGGGATGCGAAGGCGGGCTCTGTACTACGTCTATGAAAGCATAAACTAATGAATATTATTCTTTTAATGTAGAAATTTCTCTCTGGTTTGTGACAATGTCCTTTGTTAAAAGTGCTATACATTTTTTAAATTGAATACATTAGATTTTTTACGTCATGTCAGTCAAATTTCACATGTCATTTGTCAAATTATATGTCAGTTTAAGTTACGCAAGTGTTCATGCCCACATTTGTGCGCGCACACACATGCAAAGAAAAATGTAGTAATAATTAGATGTTGTTGAAGATGGGTCCACATGCCAAACCTTTTACTCTTTATGTCTTACGCACTTTAACACATTCACACACTGATAACACTGTGGGCTCAAGCAGGTTAGACAAGCAGTCTTGTTGCACAGCCTTTTTCAGGTCTCTCCAGAGCTCTCTTGTGTTCAGGTTAGTAGAACTGTCCAGTGAAATACTGTGCTGTGGCCACATCCCAATGAAATGTGCTGATATAGCTTACAACAGGTTATGGTCGCTGAAACAATGTATGTCCAGGTGGAGCTATTAATGTGGGCTTTATAGACAACTGAAGTACCTTTGATCCAGAGCTCAAGGCAACAACAAACTAGCTAAATCAAATAATCTGCTAGCTCAGGTTCAACCTTGCAAAACATGAGACTGTTTTGAACATGTCCTTTTACTGAGTGAAACAAAAATGTAGAAATACTAAGTATTGAGTAGTGATCTAATCAATATAAAATTTGACTACACCAAATACATGACCAGCACCGCAGCCTAGTTTTATATTTTCTGTATATACGTATAATCTTTCATATCTAAAGTGTTTATTGTTACTAAAATTATCACTGATCTGTAATTTAATATACAGTACTGTGTTTAATATGCAGTATACCACATTATGTTATTATTTATAGTGCAACAGTGGAACACTGGTCAGGATCAAATCAATAAAAGATGGTTTTTCAGAACATTTGGGTTAGGTCTTGAAGGGCTGTTACCAATAAGAAAAAAAAACAGTTGTGTACACTCAAATAATTTAATATAAGTATACAAAATGTATAAATAAATACAATTATTTTAATGTGTGTGACATTGATCATGCCTACAACTCCAGGAATGCAGCTTATGTTTAATTAATTTCATGCGATGTGGCATGTATGAATCTATAATGTGGCATGTATGAAATATGATCTGCGGTATTGTAAGAGAAGAGTTTATTTAATTATTTCCAATTATTTAATTGGATGCGTCACTTTTTCAAAGCTGCATCATCACTATTGGTAAAAAAACCTTCAGCTTTTGTCCAAACGTGTCTTTTTTTTTTTTTTTTTACTTCATGTCACTCAGTGCTACTAAAATATCTCTCTTCTGTCTCTACCTGAATGTCAATTCATCACTACTTCTAACCTGTTAGGACATCTCTGAAGCTCTCCTAAATTTTGGTGGACATAGGAGTAATTTCCTATTTTAACAATCTTCATAAATAACTCTTACCCCTACTCATAACGGTAGGACCAAAATGGCATCATTCTGAGAATTTTTGACCACAAGAGTTATTTCTTATTCTGAGACACTTAGTAAATGTGGCTGTGGTGTCTAATTTTTTGGAGTGGTTAGCACTGTCGCCTTGCACCGCCAGGGTCTGGGTTCGATCCCCGGCCAGGCTCGATTCTCATCTCTGTGTGCATGGCGTTTGCATGTTCTCCCCGTGCTTGGTGGGTTTCCTCCGGGTACTCCAGTTTCCTCCCACAGTCCAAAGACATGTAGGTTAGGCTAATTGGCGTTCCCAAATTGCCCGTAGTGTGTGAATGAGTGAGTGTGTGTCTGTGCTCTGCGATGGATTGGCACCCTGTCCAGGGTGTACCCTGCCATGTGCCCTAAGGCTCCTAGGATAGGCTCCAGGCCCCCCGTGACCCTGAATACAGGATTAAGCGGTATTGATGATGAGTGAGTGAGTGAGACTTGTCTGTCATATTTCGTAATATGAATATAATATTTGTAAGCTTTTCTTACAAAGCCTCAAAGTTATGGAATAGTCTTCCAATAAATATTCATTCCTGAAAAGGCTATCCTCTACAATCTTTTATAAAGAAAGAGGTTTTTATAAACCCATTTTTATACCCATAAATATATTATACAAGTATATAATGAACAATCTATCTAAATGAATAGGTTTAATAAATCTGTCTTCCAAAAAGGCTAAGGTAAAATTGGATTTTAACCAAGGTAGTGTATCTCACTCTATCTCACAGACTCTTTCTAAGCAAATAACAATAGACAGATAGTGATCAATGAGGATGAGAGTTTTCAAACACATATTCCTATTAATATTTTTTTATTCTGTAAAGCTGCTTTGCAACACTGACCATTGTTAAAAGTGCTATAATAATAAAACTGAACTATAGATAGGTTATTTATTGATTGTAAATGAAATTCCAAACAACGAGCAGCAAGTGTATATTTAAAACAAACAAATAAATGAATGATTGAATGAATAAATAGATAAATAAATAAATTCTGTTCCTCAATTATGTTGCATTAAGCCTTTATGATCAACTGTGTTGTTAAGTAATTAACTATTATGTAATTTGGGTGACAAATTGTATAGAGTTACATTACTACAACCGAGAGTATAAATGCATTTATAAACATAGAGATTATTTTTATGTGTATTTATTTATTTGACAGCTGGAGCTTTTCTCCAAGATTAATAATATTCCTGCCACCATTTAGCCCATGATTACCGCAACTACCACACTGCTGTTGCCAAACCTGTAGTGCTTTTTAAATTTTCCATATTCCACAATAATTAAAATGGTTAAATGGGAAAAGTGGAGAAAATAATTATTTCATGCCCTGAAGACTTTGTAAGTTTGCCCATTTATAAAGAGATTAAGGGTCTATAATTTTTTATCATAGGTTTATTGTAAATAGATCGAGACAAAATATCTATTCAATTCAATTCAATTCAATTTTATTTGTATTGTGTTTGTATGGTCATTGTTACAAAGCAGAACATTATGGAATTATGTGTATGAAATGAGAGAAAACATGTAATGAATCAAAATGGTCAGATTGTCTCTGATGAGCAAGCTGAGGGTTTCAAAGTTTTGTGGTTACACCAGCATACGCAAGCATGTTCAGCACCTTTTACGCCAGTTGAACCTGTATGTGCGTCAACGAGCAAAGTTTTACATGATCTGAATACAAGATGGGTGTGGCAATGTACCAAAATAGGTAAAACATTTTGAGCTTTAACCTTTACATAAAAGGGAAATGAGGCAACACCACTCCCAATGACAGAAATGCTGTTGAATGACCACAATGCCACAAAACTGCTGCACTGTTTCAACTACAACCTACATTCCATCAGACCTTTCAATATGCCTCAGAGAGTTGAAAGAGATCAATAAAAATGAGCTCAGGTGGGAAATCTTTTCTATTAGGACTATTAGTTCTAATAACTATTAGTCATGCACTTCACAAATATGTCCTTTATGGAGAGAGAAAGCCATTGTAAGAAAGTCATAAGAAGTTTCATTTGCTGTTTGCGACAAGCCATGTCTGGGATACAGAAAACATTTGGAAGAGGAGTCCAAAATGTAACTTTTTGTCCTAAATATAATATTATGTGTGTCAGAAAATTAACACGCACATCACCATGAATACACCGTGAAATGTTTTGGTGGCAATGAGGTCGATGGAGCCAAATATACTGAAACCTGTTAAAATCTGTAAAAGCCTTGGACTGGGGTGAAGGTTCACCTTCCAGTGGGAGAATGACCCTAAACATACAGCCAGCTTAAACAATGGAATAAATTTGAGAATCTGTGTCAAGATTTAAAAAAAAATGCTGTTAACAGATGCTGCCAATTCAATCTGACTGAGCTTTACCTTTTTTTGTGATGAAGAATGGGAAAAACATAACTCTGTACATTTGAAAAGCTAGTAGACACATACCCCAAATGACTTGCAGGTGTAGTAATAGCTAAAGCTGGTTCTATAAAGTATTAATTCAGGGGGGCTGAGCCACACTTTTAGATATTTATTGGTATTTTTTTTTTGCCATTTATCATTTTCCTTCCACTTCACTGCTATATGCCACGTTGTGTGCATTGGTCTATCAAATAAAATCCTAATAAAATACATTTATATTTATGTTTGTAACATAAACAATTTCAAGGGACATGAATACTATTGCTAGATACTGTAGGTCTTAAATTTAAAATAAAGAGATTTTGTATACTTTATTTTAAATTGCTGACTCAGTTGATGGAAAAATAATTTTTAATGATTTTAGCATGGAGAATTCGGGTAATATTGTGCTTTATGGAAAACTCCTAATATACAACAGGTTTATCAGCAGAAGTGCTTACAGTAGTTATGGGCTAAGAAAGGTACATTATTTTGTGATTGCACTAGATTTTTAAAAAATATTTTTTTTTTGTAGATTAGTTCACCAACAGGGGGGATTTACTTCTAGCAACCACTATGGAGGTAATGTAATTTTATGCAATTAGTCACTCTAATTACATAATAGATACTTAACAACATAATTGATATAATTGGAATTTTCAAAAAAATCAATAAGAATCTATATATAGTGCTTTTAACAATGGTCATTGTCACAAAGAAGCTTTACAGAATACCATTATGTAATAATAATAATAATAATAATAATAATAATAATAAGGAAATGAGTTTGAAAAGTCTCATTCTCATTGATCTAATTGGTCACTATCTATCTATCTATCTATCTATCTATCTATCTATCTATCTATCTATCTATCTATCTATCTATCTATCTAGTATTTATTATTAGTATTTTGAAGTGAGATAGATTCAGTACACTGGGCACAACCTTGTTTAAAAATGCATTTTTACCTCAGCTTTGTTTGCCAAGTGATATGACAGAATGATTAGGCTAAAATTACACATTTACACTGGTTTAACACATTTTTGTATATGTTAAAAACAAATTTAGCTTGTGGGATGAAACATGTATAAATCCTAATTATCAGATTGTTCCTAATGGCCAATAGGCAAGGACAATCCTTGGTATTTCTTTGTGTTTATACCTTTGTGCTTGCCAACAAGGGTTTTCCATCAAGTATTAAATTATGTTTTTATGGATATTTTTATCCATAATTTTTTTTATGGATATTTTGTCTTTATCCTTTACAATAAACATATGATAAAATTATAGAACCTTAATATTTTTGCAAGTTTGTAAATCAAATAATTATTTTCCCCACTGTATATTGGGAACTTCATTATGTCCAAATGTTCTTATTATAAGCCTAAATTACACCACTGCCAAATATGACTTCTTATTAAAACTTAAACTTAAAAATGAGATTTCTGTGGTTACACCGGCACACACAAGCCTGTGTATGTTTAGCACCTTTACGCCAGTTGAACCTGTATGTGCGTCAACGAGCAACGAGCAATGTTTCACATTATCTGAATACAAGATGGGTGTGGCAATGTACCAAAATAGGAGAAACATTTGAGGGTTAACCTTCGCATAAAAGGGACATGAGGCAACACCACTCCCAATAACAGAAATGCTGTTGATTGACCACAATGCAACAAAACTGCCGTATTGTTTTAACAACAAGCTATAATCCATCTGAACTTAAAATTTGTTTCTTGGAGTTGAAATCATGCTGTGTTGTAATTTGTATTGTTAACTGTAACTAATCCTTCATATAACCAGATAGGAAAAGAGCATTAGCCTACAAAGAAATCAAAAGAATAAGACAATGTAATCCAATTGTTCCAAAATGGCTAAGATGCAAAACATCTATTTTTTTGTAACGCCCAAGACCAAGAAAGGAAAAACAATAGGAAGAAAACACAAACAAGGGCACTTATAGAATCGCACTAGTATTATAATTCTTTTCATTTTATTTTGTATTAAGTTGTGCCATATCCATATTAAGTCTTACAGGGAAAAAAAATCCCTCAATTCCTACCATGGATGCCCTAAAGGCATTCATAAGAGCAATCCTAGTCTTCTAAACATATTTTATGTACTGCAATCACTGGCCATGCAATTACCCATTTATATATTATAAACCATTCTAACCATTCTTTTTTTATGACATTGTATGCCTTTTCCTCTTGCGATTGTGTAAAAACACACTAGAATGCTACAAAAGGTGGGGTAATCTATATCCCTGAAGACGCGATCACACAATCCAGAAATGTGGTTAATTTAGTGTGAACCTTGCATGTTTCAGCCTTGACAAATAAATTATTTTCAAGAAGTCTTTGCAGAACTTATATTGATGCTCCCCCAGGCTACAGGGGAAAAGGAACAGATGAGACCAATAGGGACTATGAGATACCCATAATATATTCAGTTGGTGTTTTGAAAGAGGTTTGAGAAGGAACAAATTATACCTGCGGTGAGGAATTTTGTAATATCCTTGTTCTTGTATTCCAATTCCTTACGCGATTCATCCATCCATCTTCAACCGCTTATCCAAAATCAGGTCGCGGGGTCATTATGTGATTCGATTCGAGTGTATTTGCTACTGAATGATGAGGTGAAGACATTCTTTGTCTGACCCAGACTCATCTGGGCCAGATAAAGAAAATCAGCTCCTTGAATGTATGAACATCATGTACGAGGTGTAGATTATATGGCTGAGAGAAAGAAATCACCTTTCCTGCCAGTTCAATAAAAAAGTAATCTGCTTGAAGAAAGTATTTGTATGTTGCAAATAATTATCTCTAAAAGAGTCATATTTACAATTATTAAATTATATTCAAAAGTCATGTAGTAGTTATTCTGTCATAATGTTTACTCTTGTTTCACATATACGTGCCAATCAGATTATTTAATTTAATATAAATCAGTTTTTATCATGAAATGAAACAGCAGACATTGTCATTAACAGGTTACAAAAAGCTGGATAGAGAGTCCTATATATGACAGAGTTTTTTACACTCTTCTTTCTTATGAAAGCATGTCAGTTTTATGGTCCTTTAAAATAGCATTTGTGTCAATGTGTGTGGTGGCGCATTTTTTTCATGTTTACGCAAGTTTTCAACCTTTATATACAAATTATTTTGTTGTTCATTTCATGAGGCAGATAGTATCAGGTAGTCTCACCTCACTTGACTTTATCCATAAAATCTGGGTGGATTACATAATTCTTTTGTTGGGTCAGAAGTATGATGTCAGAGAAGACTGTAAAGTTGTCAGCCACAGACCAATACAGATCCCCTGATTGTTCAAACTTGGTATAATATTCTACATCAGTAAATTAAAGAGAACATGGTGTTCTGACACGAAGGAGAAGTTTCTGTATTCAACAAAGATTTTTACAGTGTACATAGCTTTCTTTCACTGCAGCTTTTTACCTCTAGTATTTTCTAAACAGAACAATATGCACAAAGAAATAAACAAAAGTTAATCTTTAGCAAATAATTATTGCTATGTGCATTATTCAAATATCCAAAAGTCACACAATAGTTATTCCATTTACATTATTTAATGTAATGTAATAACATTTATTTATTATTTACTTATTACATTTATATATATTATAAAATTTAACAATATATTGTAATTAGGCAGGATACAAAAAGCTGGATATAGAATCATAAATATATCCAAGAAATATATATGTGTGTATATAAAATATATATGGAGAGAGAGAGAGAGAGAGAGAGAGAGAGGAGTTTTTTTGTTTTCTTTGGTGGCACATTGTTATTTTTACGCAAGTCTTCAACCTTTATATACAACTTGTTTTGCCTGTCTGTTGCACTTTTGACACACCCATTTTGCATTTAGATAATGCCGTCAATCTTTGTTTACACATGTACTTACACAAAGCAAATTGATTTATAAATATTTACTGGTAAGTATAAAAAAAACCCCTGTTACACTGCATTTTTAAAAAGCACACATGGCCAGGCATGACCAAGCTAGGCAGGTACACAACCTAGGTTAGTGGTGCATGGCTAATTACACTGCACTGAACATTGGTAAGACAGTCATAACTACTCAATAATAATCTATAATGGGACTCTAGTAGAAAGAGGGAACAGCTTTAAATACATATGTGTGACTTAAAACTAATGCTCATGATGAACATCTGGCGTTTTTTAAAACATGCCTCAATATTGCAGTGCACACTAACCCCAACTTGTTTGCACGATTATATAATGTACGATATATAATTATATATGTAGTTGTAGTAACTGTAGTAAACCAAGATTGAGACCCAGATGTAGACCTTTTGATCATCCTAATCCCAGTTTTAAGAACTGCTTTAAATGCTGTGTTTTAGGGCTCTAAATATATTTGTGTCCACTATAACTTTTAAAATTGACTCACACATTTGAAAATTTGAAAATTAAGGTTTGAAATAAGAGCCACCAATCATTATAGTTAAAATTCTGAAAGTAGTTAAACATTAAACAACACTATGTAAACTTCTTTGTGTAGTTTGTCATCATAATGACATAATAAGCACATTGCACAAGTTATTATGAAAAAAAAACTTCAGTACATAAATGCTTTTTTATTATTATTATTATTATATGATTATGTGATGATATTATTACAAGTGCTTAAATAGATAAATATTTATTCTACACTACCTGTTACACCTCAAGCTCTAATTATACTATAATTATAATTATAATTATAGGCTTTTTTGTAAACAAAGTGGTATGAAGGAAGGTTTATTCTTAAATGCCTCATTTACCTATACATGAATTTGTATTCTTTAGATATTCAGATGGAACTAGATCAAGACATCTAGTAACTAATTCAGCTGGGCAAACATGTGAATACATAAACGCAGCAATAGAAATAAAATAGGACAAAAACTTTAAATAACCAAGTTTATTAAACAAATAATAACCATATACACACAATAAAATATACAGTGTTGTTTTAACACTTTCGGAGACCATATGGAACTTTTTTCATTTTTGCAACTAAACCAAAGTCCTGACTTGTACTCAAACCTCAACAACATTCCTTGATGCTTACCGCTGGTCCACTAGAAAACCTGATGCTAATGTGAGTAAATGCTCTATATATAGAGTATAGTGATACAACGAAATGTGTTTGGTAGCTCTCAGAGACTATCAGCAATAATAAACATAAGAATAAACAAAAGAATAAACAAAACATAACAAATAAAGAATAAACACAAGGTAATTGCACTAAAATGTGTAAATATAACAATATATACAACAGAATGTATGTGAAGTGAGACCTGGATCTTGTGTACAGTAAATAGTAGGGTGCAAAAAAAGTGCACACATGATTGTCTGAGGTAAGAAATTATTGCACAAGTTATACTAATAGCTGGAGTAACAGTCCTGGTGTAAAGTGTTTGATGCAGGAAAGTGTATTGTGCATTAGCAGCAGCATGGGAAAGAGGGTCAAACAGCTGAGTTTACTATAACCGCCTTCAGTTGACAGCAGTAATGCGGGTGTTTCAATTCAATTTTATTTATATAGCGTTTTAACAATGTTCATTGTCTCAAAGCAGCTTTACAAGAATGTTTTAAAAAACATTTAAAAAAAGAAAATTTATGTAAGTGTGTATGTGTGAGAAAAATGTGTGTAGATAATAATGAGATGAATGTGTGAATGATGAATGAAATGTCTCTGATGAGCAAGCCAAGGGTGACGGCGACAGTGGCAAGGAAAAACTCCCTGAGATGGTAGTAGGAAGAAACCTTGAGAGGAACCAGACTCAACAGGGAACCCATCCTCATTTGGATGATAACGAATTGAAATTATATAACATCATATGTGTTATGCAGCTGAAAGTTCAATATAACAGAAGTTCTTTAAATTAACATGAAGTTCAGTTCAGCATACGAATGAGTCAGCAGGTGCAGAGGGCAGATGGGGTCGGGATCACTGGGAGCTCAGGAGCAGCATGTGTGGCTTCAAACCACCATAAAGCAGAATCCAGCTGGAGCTGGTCCTTCTCTGGATCCCTAAGGAACCTTGCAGGTTTGGCCTCTGTCTACTGAAGCTGGCATCTCCAGATGCCTTGGGATGGGTAGAAGATTACACAATAGATGGAGAGAATTAGCATAGTTGCCATTCAGGATAGATGTACTGGAGTATGAGGTTATGGGATGAGTTACGTGTATGCCAGATTAAACAGATGTGTCTTGAGTCTACTTTTAAACTGGGAAACTGTGTCTGAGCCCCGAACACTGTCTGTAAGGCTATTCCAAAGCTTTGGAGCTAGATATGAAAATGCCCTACCTCCTTTTGTAGATTTTGAAATTCTGGGAACTACCAGAAGTCCGGAGTTTTGTGATCTTAAGGAATGTGGTGGATTGTAGCGTATCAGAAAACTGGTTAGGTATGTGGGAGCTAAACCATTTAAAGCCTTGTATGTAAGTAATAGTATTTTGTAATTAATTCTAAACTGAACAGGTAGCCAGTGCAGGGATGATAATATTGGGGTTATATGATCATATTTTATGGAGTGAGAACCCTGGCTGCTGCATTTTGGACTAACTGAAGATTGTTTATTGTGGATGCAGGACAACCACCCAGTAATGCATTACAGTAGTCGAGTCTGGAGGTCATGAATGCATGAACCAGCTTTTCTGCATCAGATACGGATAAAATGTTTCTAAGCTTGGAAATATTTCTAAGATAGAAAAAGGCTGTTTTTGTGATATTGGAAATATGATTTTCAAAGAACAAGTTACTGTCTAATATTACTCCCAGGTCTTTCACTGTCGAGCTGGTGGTAACAGTACATCCTTCTAAACGCAGGCTGAATTGTGAGAGCTGCTGTGTACTGGCTTTTGGGCCAATAAGTAATATCTCTGTCTTATCTGAATTTAGTAAAAGAAAGTTATTGGTCATCCAATGTTTTATCTCCTGGACACACTCAGTTAATCTAGACAACTTAGGTATTTCGTCTGGCTTGTTGAGATATGTAATTGGGTATCATCAGCGTAAACTAATTCCATGTCTTTTAATGATGTTGCCCAAGGGAAGCATGTATATTGAGAACAGCAGAGGTCCTAAAACTGACCCTTGTGGGACCCCATATTTCACTGGCATTACACCAAACGGTTCACCCTTTAGATCTACAAAATGGTATCGATCAGATGGGTATGATCTAAACCATTTTAATGCCTGTCCATGAATACCTATGTGATTTTGTAAGCGATCTATGAGAATGTTATGATCTATAGTGTTGAATACAGCACTAAGATCACGTAAGACTAGTTCTGAGATGCAGCCTTGGTCCGAAGCTAAAAACAAGTCAATTGCAATTTTAACTAGTGCAGTTTCTGTACTATGATGGGGCCTGAAACCTGACTGAAATTCTTTGAGGATGTTGTTTTCCTGCAAGAATGTGCATATTTGAGCTGATACTACCTTTTCTAATATTTTTTATATAAACGGAAGGTTTGAAAATGGTCTGTAATTTGTTATTTCATTCGGGTCTAAATTTGACTTTTTAAGAAGAGGCTTAATAACTGCCAACTTGAAAGATTTAGGGACGTGACCTAGATATAATAAGGAATTAATAATATTTAGAAGTGCCTCCAACCGTATGCATCACTTCTTTTAAAAATCTGGTTGGGATTGGATCTAACAAGCACGTTGTTGATTTAGCCGAAGCGATGAGTTTATACAGCTCTTCCTGTCCTATACTTGTAAAGCACTGAAAATCGAAATGTGAGGCTTTAGACTGAACTGGATCATGAGATGCTATTAGAGGTTGAAACTCTGTTATTTTCTTCCTGATACTATCGATTTTTTCATTGAAGGAGTCCATAAAGTCTTCACTTCTAAACTGTGATGGGATACTCTCTGCAGGCATTTTAGGTTTTGTTAGTCTAGCCACTGTACTAAATAAGAATCTGGGATTATTTTGGTTTCTTGCAAAATAATAAGATAAGATAAGATGCTCGGCCCTAGCCTCTTTTAGAGCCTGTCTATAGCTGCACATACTGTCTTTATATGCAATTCTAAAAAATTCTAATTTAGTTTTTCTCCATTTTCGCTCTAGGTTATGGGTTGCTCTCTTTAGGGCGCGAGTATGACTGTTATACCACGGTGCAAGTTTTATTTCTGACTTTTTTTAATCTGAAGGGAGCAACAGTGTCTTATGTACTGGTAGAAATAGTGCCCATGCTGCTAGTCACTTCATCTAGATCATCTGCATTTAGGGGTCTAATATATCAGGGGGTGATGGTCTGTGATATCATCACTTTGAGGTAAGATCTCTATATTAGAGACAGCTATACCATGGGATATAATAAAATCTAGTTTATGATCAAAGCGGTGAGTTGCTCCATTTATATTTTGTTTAACCCCAAAGGAATTTAGTAAGTTCATAAAAGCGAGTGCTAAAGTGTCATTAGCATCCTCTACATGAATGTTAAAGTCTCCTACTATCAGCACTTTGTCAAAGTTAACCAATAGGTCTGATAGCAGATGTCCAAACTCGGCATATGGCCCCGGGGTCTGTACACAGTGGACAGGGCAAAATGTAGCAAGGGTTTATTATGTGTCTCTCTGAGTGCAACATTAATAATAAGCACTTCAAATGAGTTAAACCTGGGCCTTGTTTTCTGAGTAACAGTGAGTACATCATTGTAGATAGTTGCGACACCACCACCGCGACCAGTTAGACGGGGCTCGTGCTTATAGAAATATCCTGATGGAGTAGATTCACTCAGAGTAATATATTCATTTTGTTTAAGCCATGTTTTGGTGAGGCAGAGTGCGTGGAGACCGTAATCTGAGATAATTTCATTAACAATAAATGCTTTAGGTACAAGGGATCTAATGTTAAGAAGTCCAAACTTTAGAGGTAGATTTTGACTACTTATTTGGCCTTTTTCTGGTTTTCTGGTTATCAGATTATTTTGGTGAATTTAAAGAGATTATTCTTTTTTTCTCACTATTCGGGGAACAGACACAGTTTCTATAGGACAAGCTATGTGTGCGCATCTATCAGTATGGTGAGTAATGTGGCTATTATGTTTGGAATCTAAGACCAGTCAGATGGTTCGTAGTGTCCTGGAGATGTTGTCTGAGAGGACTGCTGCTCCAGCTTGGCTAGGGTGCTGGCCATCAGAGTGGTAGAGCCTAGGACGCTCCCAGAAAACATTTCAGTTATCAACAAAGGGTAACCTCTGTTGTTGACACCAAGATTGTAATCATTCATTAAAAGCAAACAGTCCACTGAACCTCTCGATTTCTCGCTGAAATGTGGGAAGCGGTCCAGATACGATGATTCTTGTTGTGGGTGGTGTGCTGCGGACCTTCTCAACCAGGGTCCTGAAGTCCTTCTTCAGGATCTCCGTCTGCCTCAGCCTGGTGTCGTTCGTGCAAGCATGAAGGACCACAGCTTCAAAATTCTCCCTCAAGGCCGCAGGCACCTGTGCAGCAACATCAAGAACATGAGCACCAGGTAAACAGCTAGTGCGCACCTTACCTTTAGCCGTGGTAGCACAGACGTGCCGGACGTTGGAGTCTCCGATAACCAGCGCGTCGTGTACCGTCTCGTGAAGTGGAGCGAAGCGGTTTCGGGTCGCGATCTCGAAGACGGGCTATGGTGGAGGGGGAGAGGTCCTCGCCCCGGGGCCTAGCGCATGTCTTCTGCTGCTGCTGTATCCAGGCTTCATGGTATCCCAGTGCCGGGGTGAAGGAAACCTGGACGGACTGCGTCCTTGGCGCGTTGGACCTGGGCAGAGAAACACGCAGAGTAGAGGTTGTCGGAGACTTTGTGTCACGCCGAGAATTTACATGGGACAGGTGAGCATCGGTCCGTGACAATTCCAGCGCGGTTTTCCTCTGTTGTACAGTAGCTGGGCCAGCTTCACCTGTAGGTCGCGGATCTGGTTCCTCAAGGTCTCCATCTCCAAATCCATCAAATGCAGCTCCAGTGTATCCTCACCTCAGAAGCAGAGACACAACCGACATTGTAAAATAACGTCAAAAAACTGAGATAATTGGTGTAAAAAAGCTTAGGTAGGTTGCAGGTTGTGATAGCCGGGCTAACGGGCTAGCGATGCTAATGGGATAGCCGGCTAGAGGCGGTGTGCTGGAAAACAATTAAAACTTAGCGATATAACAGGCATTTTGAGTGAGTATATTATAAAATACTTATCTGTTATACACATATGGACAAAATGTTGATACCCTTCGGTCAATGAAAGAAAAACTCACAATTGTCACATAAATAACTTTAATCTGACAAAAGTAATCATTAAAAAAAAATTCTATGAATGTTAACCAATGAAAGTCAGACATTGCTTTTCAACCATGCTCCAACAGAATTATTTTAAAAAATAAACTCATGGAACAGGCCTGGACAAAAATGATGGTACCCCAGGAAAATACTGAAAATAATGTGACAAAAGGGACATATTAATTCAAGGTGTGTCCACTAATTAGCATCACAGGTGTCTACGATCTTGTAATCAGTCAGTGGGCCTATATATAGGGCTCCGGGTAGTCACTGTGTTGTTTGGTGACATGGTATGTACCACACTCAACATGGACCAGTGGAAGCGAAGGAAAGAGTTGTCTCAGGAGATTCGAAAGAAAATTATAGACAAGCATATAAAAGGTAAAGGCTATAAGACCATTTCCAAGCAGCTAGATGTTCCTGTGACTACAGTTGCACATATTATTCAGAAATTTAAAATCCATGCCACTGTAGCCAACCTCCCTGGACATGGCCGCACGAGGAAAACTGATGACTAATCAAAGAGACGGATAATCCCAATGATAACGAAAGAGCCCAAAAAGACTTCTAAAGAGATCCAAGGTGAACTTCATGCTCAAGGAACATCAGTGTCAGATCGCACTATCCATCATTGTTTGAGCCAAAGTGGACTACATGGGAGACGACCAAGGAGGACACCATTGTTGAAAACAAATCAGAAAAAAGCCAGACTGGAATATGCCAAACTACATGTTGACAAGCCACAAAGCTTCTGGGAGTATGTCCTATGGACAGATGAGACAAAAATTGAACTTTTTGCCAAGGCACATCAGCTCTATGAGTAATATGAGTATATTATAAAATACTTATCTGTTATACACATATGGACAAAATGTTGATACCCTTCGGTCAATGAAAGAAAAACTCACAATTGTCACATAAATAACTTTAATCTGACAAAAGTAATCATTAAAAAAAAATTCTATGAATGTTAACCAATCAAAGTCAGACATTGCTTTTCAACCATGCTTCAACGGAATTATACAAAAAAAAGAACTCATGGAACAGGCCTGGACAAAAATGATGGTACCCCTAACATAATAGTTTGTTGCACAACCTTTTGAGGCAATCACTGCAATCAAACGATTCCTGTAACTGTCAATAAGACTTCTGCACCTCTCTGCACGTATTTTGACCCACTCCTTGAAGGGTGCCTTTTCCAGACAGCATGTTTCAGCTCCTTCCTAAGCTGCTCAATAGGATTGAGGTCAGGACTCAGAGAAAGCCACTTTAGAATAGTCCAATGTTTTCCTCTTAGCCATTCTTGGGTGTTTTTAGCTGTGTGTTTTGGGTCATTGTCCTGTTGCAAGACCCATGACCTTCGACTGAGACCCAGCTTTTTGACACTGGCCAGCACATTTCTCTCTAGAATCCCTTGATAGTCTTGAGATTTCATTGTACCCTGCACAGATTCAAGACACTGTCATGCACACTCATAACACGACCGGCACTAGGACCCGGAAGTAATACGGTCGGGTTTCAGGAAGCATAAAAGGAAACAAGATGACGCATCACATCGCTCAGTCATTGAGTTATGCCCGTGCTTTCGCCGTCGCCTCGCTCGTCCAAACGTGAGTACTCACTTTCTTGGGTTATCGCTTCTGATTGGGTGTGTGTACTTAGAACGCGGGTTTATTTGTGTAAACTCTTGCTCTCGCTTCGGGAGAGTTCTAAGAATAACTTGCGTGGTTATCCTGCCTACTCGCGCTACTTCCGCGTTTGGGTTTACCATCCACGCTACAGGGCTAACTGCTAAGTCTTCTGCTTCACCTCCGGTTAGTCCGTGACAGAATGACTGAGCCACCGGCAGTAAACCCAGCGGAGTTTGCTCACCTCTGCGATGTGGTTGGCCAGCATGCTAAGCTGATCGATCAGCTCCGTGGTGAGGTTGCATCGCTCCGCACGGAGCTCCAGGGCGTCGCGGCCTTGCGCCGCGAGGTGGCGGAGCTGCGACAGGAGAATGCGGTCCTCCGCGGGGCGGCCGCTCAGCCGGCTGTGGCCACGCCCATCGCAGCGGCTGCTGCGCCGCCAACTCCCTCTCCACCTTCTGATGGTTTCTTATCTTTACCGGATAAATGGAATGGCACGGATGGGAAGTGCAGTGTTTTTCTAACTGCGTTGGATCTTGTGTTTGAGTTTAATTCCACCAGATACTCCACAGACCGACTGCGCATTGCTCTTCTCGTCTCGTTGCTATCCGGGCAGGCAGCTGAGTGGGCCACGGCGGTTCTTCGTTCGGATTCAGATGTCGCCTACTCCTACACCGAGTTCACCCGCCAGCTCAAGCTCACTTTTGAACATCCAGCTGCTGAGGTGGAGACCGACTCCAAGTTATATCATCTAAAGCAGGGAGGGTCGTCCGTGAGCCGTTACACCGCGGAGTTTCGTCCTCTCGCCGTACAGACCGACTGGGGAGACTCCGCACTCCGGACGGCCTACTACGAGGGACTGGCTGCGCGGATAAAAGACGAGCTCGCCGGACGAGAGCTTCCAGCTACCTTGGAGGGTTTAATTCAGCTCGCCCTCCGGATCGACCAACGGCTGCTCGTTCGCCCCAAGCCAGCTCCTCGAACCCTGCCACCCACCATGACTGCACTACCACACACCACGCCCTTCCTCTCCCGCTCACCAGTTCCAGAAGTTCACGCCCCATTCACTGCAGCATCCACCAGGACCGTCGGTACTCCACCTCCCGCCGTGGTTGACACAGGAGTCGGGGAACCCATGCAATTAGGGCGCGCCTCCTTGACCGCTGCAGAACGGGAACGCCGATTCAGAGAGGGGCTCTGCGCGTACTGTGGTTCTTCAGCACATCATCGGGCCATCTGTCCTCTGCGGCCGGGAAACGCGCAGCCCCGGTGAGAAATGGGAGGAACTCACCGGGTCCCATGTCCCTCTCCACCACCACGACCAATGATTCCCGTCTCACGGTTAAAGTATATCTCCAGTTTGGCCACAAACGGGTCGGAAGTACCGCGTTCGTCGACTCCGGGGCAGCAGGTAACTTCATTGACTCTTCCTATGCCAAAAAATTGGGGATAAAGATTGAGGCGTTATCCCAGCCTGTAACCATTACATCAGTCGATGGTCGGCCTCTCTCCTCCAGCCCCATATCCTCTCAAACCCAACCTATCACCCTCATCATTAACCAACATCAAGAACAGATCCAGTTTTACACCACCACTATCTCCTCACCACCTATCATCCTCGGACACCCTTGGTTGCTGCAGCACGACCCGCTCATATCCTGGACCCAAAGCCGGATCCTCCAATGGGGGCCGACCTGCACTGAGCTTTGCCTACGGGCCGAGGCTGGGACGTGCTCTAGGGAGTCCGAGGCCCCCGATGTCGACACAGATAAAATCCCGCTAGACTACCGGGACCTGGCTGAAGTCTTTTGTAAGAGGCGTGCGACTCATCTACCACCTCATCGCTCATACGACCTGGCGATCGATCTTCAGCCAGGTGCGACACCACCCCGCGGCCATCTCTATTCATTGTCCAACACCGAGACGCAGGCGATGGAGGAGTATGTTTCCAGTGGACTTCGCCATGGTACCATCCGGCCCTCCTCCTCACCTGCAGCTGCGGGGTTCTTTTTCGTGAAGAAACGCGATGGTAGTCTACGTCCCTGTGTCGATTATCGGGGGCTCAACAATATTACCATAAAGAACCGACATCCATTGCCTCTTACCAACTCTGCCCTGGGCGCCCTCTCTGGTGCCACCATCTTCACTAAGTTGGACCTCCGGAGCGCCTACAACTTGGTGCGCATCAGAGAGGGCGATGAGTGGAAGACGGCCTTCATCCCCCCCACAGGACATTCCGAAAGCCTGGTCATCCCGTTTGGTCTCTGCAACGCACCTGCCGCTTTCCAACAGTTCATAAATGACGTTCTCAGAGACATGTTAGGCCGTTGGGTGTTCGTCTACCTGAACGACATCCTCATCTACTCCCGAACACTCAACGAGCACATCCAGCATGTCAGAGCGGTTCTAAAGAGATTGCTCGCCCACCAGCTGTACTGTAAGTTGTAGAAGTGCGCTTTCCACGAGCGCTCCACCACGTTCCTGGGTTTTGTCATCTCGCCCCAGGGTGTGGCCATGGACCCGCAGAAATTGGAAGTTGTGAGTCATTGGCCCCTACCCCAGACTCTTAAACAACTCCAGAGATTTCTCGGGTTTGCCAATTTTTATCGCCGCTTTATCCGGGACTACAGTACCGTTGCAGCGCCACTAACCGCTCTGACCCGCCCATCATCTCACCCTTTCAATCTCACCCCAACTGCTGTCTCCGCCTTCCATGAGCTCTGTCGCCGCTTCACCCCTGCTCCCATCCTCCTTCACCCGGATGCTGATAAACCATTCGTTGTGGAGGTGGACGCTTCGGATGTGGGCGCCGGGGCTGTTCTCTCCCAGCGAGGTCCAGGCCAAAAACTGCACCCCTGCAGTTTTTTCTCCAAGAAATTTGACGCCACTCAGCAGCGATACGGAGTAGGGGACCGCGAGCTGCTGGCCATAAGTGGGCCTTGGAGGAATGGCGACACTGGCTCCAGGGCGCCAGAGAGCCGTTCATCGTCTGGACCGACCACCAAAACCTCATTACAATCCGCACGTTAAAACAGTTGAACCCCAGACAGGCGCGATGGGCACTATTCTTTGAAAATTACAATTTCCACCTGTCATACCGCCCGGGGTCCAAGAACACCAAAGCCGACGCCCTCTCCCGACAACACGAGGAAGACGTCCCCCGGGCGGACCCCGCGCCTGTACTACCAGCCACCAAGATCCTCGCGCCGCTCAGGTGGGACCTGGAGACGAGGGTTCGCCAGGCACAAGCTACGGAGACCGCACCAGCAGGTGTGCCGCCTGGCCGACTCTACGTCCCCAACGCCATCAGGGCCGAAGTGCTTCAGTGGGGACACTCCTCTCCCCTTTCAGGACACCCCGGGAGACGGCGGACCCTAATGTTTGTACAACGTGCTTTCTGGTGGCCCAGTATGAAGAAGGACGTAGATGAGTTCGTCCAGTCGTGCCCAGTGTGTGCCAGGTCCAAGGACAGCAACAGACCATCACCCGGGGAACTTCAACCACTTCCGGTTCCCCGCCGACCCTGGACACACATTGCCGTTGACTTCATCACGGGCCTGCCGGTTTCGGAAGGAAAGGACACCCTCCTCACCATCGTCGACCGGTTCTCCAAGGCTGTTCACCTGGGGGCCCTCTCCGGACTCCCGTCAGCTAAAAGGACCGCCGAGCTGATATTAGAGCACGTAGTCCGCCTGCATGTTCCCAAAGGACATCGTCTCGGACAGGGGGCCCCAGTTCACGCCCCGGTTCTGGAAGGCCTTCTGCCGTCTGATCAATTCCACCTGCAGTCTGTCCTCCGGTTACCACCCACAGACTAACGGTCAGACGGAGCGAACCAACCAACAACTGGAGCGCTACCTGAGATGCTTTATTGCTGATCGCCAGTGCTCCTGGGCCCGCCACCTCATTTGGGCTGAGCTGTCACACAACCTCCACCTATCTTCTGCCACCAACCTAAGCCCATTTGAGGTATGCTACGGCTTCCAACCTCCGATGTTCGATCATCAGGAGCCGGAGGTGGAAGTGCCGTCGGCCCAACAGTTGGTTCGCCGGTGTCGACGGCTTTGGAGACAAGCAAACCCCGCCATTCAAAAGGCCAATCGCCGCTACACCCTGCAACATCGCCGTCGACACCCACCGGGACGAATGTACCAAGTAGGTGATAAGGTATGGCTCTCAACAAAAAACCTTCACCTGCAGACTGAGTCAAGGAAACTATCACCCAGATTCATCGGACCATACCGCATCAATCTCCGGATTAACCCTGTCACCTACCGGCTCCAGCTGCCTGCGGCGCTCCGGATCCATCCGGTATTCCACACCTCCCAGCTCAAACCCTTCACCACCTCACCCATGGTTCCACCCACCCACCCTGCTCCTCCTCCCCGTATGATTGAGGGTGGTCCCGCCTACACCGTTCGCCGGATCCTTGACTCACGTCCTCGGGGCAGAGGGCTCCAGTACCT
>QNUK01000921.1:44216-179037 GCA_013621035.1 Clarias magur | reverse complement strand
GAACAACACATGCCTCTCACACACTCCAACCAAAGTGTTAGAGAGGAGCAAAACACCAATTGGGTAGAGGAGGAAGAACAGGGCCTACATAAGAAAAGGCCACATACACATATCAATGTGAATACCAACAGAAAAATGACTAATCGGCTACTTACCTTTCCAAAAACATATAAATCCGTGTCACACAGACGGATAGGAAGACATAAAGCCTACACGGCACCTTAAATAGAATAACAAACCCATCCTCACCTGGTCAGACCTCTCCGGGAAACACGTCACACCTGGAACCTGCAGGAGAAAACAAAGAAAAATTTATCAAGAAATTAATTACTATAAAATCCCCCCTAAACCTTAAGTAAAGTCAAAATCTGACAGTCAGCAGCATAGATGGCCTGTGCATCTTTGGTTAGCGTGTTACTTCTATCTTCTACCTTTATCCCCTATCTTCCTTCCTAACCCTAACCATAACCCTTTATCTTGTCCCCCCTAAAATTTTAACCCCTCTTTTTCTTCAACCCTAAAAACTTAACCCCTCTTCTTCTTCAACCCTAAGACTTAACCACTCTTCTCCTTACCCTAACTTCTAACCGCTACCCCAAACCCCAAAACCTAACTGGCCCGTGCCTCATGCTGCATTCTGACTGAAATACTATCCATAACCCTTATCGTATACACTAATTTGGGGGTGCATCACTATCTTTCATACAATTTCATAACTATAACACTAATTTTCTGACTGGAAACTTCCTAAGAAATATACATGATTATCATACATGGATTCACATGGATTAAAACACCACATAATCTCTGGAGAAACCCTCTAAAAAATTACTAATTATTATTTTTCATACACGTTGGATAAAAACATCATATATATTCCTAAACAATTTTCTGAAAATTTAAAAATATCTTCATAACCCACAGAATTTATTATAAAAGAAGAAAACTCTAGAAAATTGAAAGAAGAGTCCACAATTTATAATTCAAATTCTTTATTTTATTGTTTAACACAAAATCCACAAAGCAGAACAGTGGTACAGAGAGCTATTTTTCTGATTGGCCAGCTCAAACTTAGTCCCGCCCCTAAGATTTGAAAAGGGACAGCTGAAAGTGCAGCCATTCAGACAGCATTCACACACACACAGAGAGACACACAGAGACAAAACCTTAAACCCTGTTGCTTTCTAAGCTCTTTTCAGACAATTTCATATAAATATTTTAGAACAAGCCAGCCTGAAGAAGATTGTAAAAGAATCGAAACGTTGCAACGGCTTGTTCAAAGTGCATTTTTCAAAAAAATTTCAAAAAATAACAATTTCTTCATTCAAACAATACTTGAGTATTTGACCTACAAAATCAAACAAACATGGTTCTGCTTGATAATGATGGTTGGACAGTGGTGACACACAGACGCAGGCGTCCCACTCAGGCCCCTAACAGACCTAGGGCCCATCCAGAACACAGCAGAGCATATCATACACAGCAAGAGACATTCTGCTCATATGCAGATGCTGTGAAATATGGTCGCCACATGAGGGCAGCACCTACCCACTATGAAGGTACTTACCTGAATACTTACCAACGGTCTAATAGACCACAATTTTTTGAACCGCAGACCCGAGCAGGGCCTGCTTCATTCAGATCTGGCCAAAATGCCTCCACACCATGGCACAAAGCACAATATCGGACACGAGCTTGCCATCCAAACCTGCAAAAAAAGACAAACACAAATACAACTCAGGAGGAGAACACAAAACCCAAACACTCAGAGGAACCCTATTTCATTACTAAAACAGTCATCATGTTCAACATCATCAAAGTGATACATCATGCCAACAATATAAATCAGGGACAGCCTCCTACAATAAACCGAATTGAACAATATCTGTCAGAGGTTATCAGACCGTCCATGTCACAATCTGTAGTAAGGGCCCTTATAGATGGTAATGCCCGAAACTGGGCCTACACTACCATGCTCATCCTCAAACAACACTATCACGAGGCACTGATTGAGCAATTGGGCAACCTGGAGGATTACTCTTACACTGACTGGGAGCAATGTTTCGACACTGCCATCCTATGGGCCAAACGCAGATTTGGCAAAAGATTCACAGAACAAACAATACAAGAGTGTCACAAACAAATAAAAGAAGTGTGCTTGTCCTGTCTATCCTCTGCTGAAGAGGAAGAAGTAGCAACCATACACAGTGAAGTGGAGGAAGTAACAAACACACACAGTGTCCTCCCCACTTCTCCTCCACCCCCAGAAAACACGGAGGCTACACACACAACAGGACAGGCCTACATACACCCTGAGATCAGTACACCACCCATTCCAAAAAATCTCCCCCAGTCAAAAACACAAACACACAAAAAAACTACATCCACTATGACGGATCCATTCACTGTGGGGTCCCCAGCTACATCCTCGGTCAGAGATGGGGATTCAGACAGCGACACTGACAGTGCCTCTGATTTCCCTTCCACCCAAAAAGAACAACACATGCCTCTCACACACTCCAACCAAAGTGTTAGAGAGGAGCAAAACACCAATTGGGTAGAGGAGGAAGAACAGGGCCTACATAAGAAAAGGCCACATACACATATCAATGAGAATACCAACAGAAAAATGACTAATCGGCTACTTACCTTTCCAAAAACATATAAATCCGTGTCACACAGACGGATAGGAAGACATAAAGCCTACACGGCACCTTAAATAGAATAACAAACCCATACTCACCTGGTCAGACCTCTCCGGGAAACACGTCATACCTGGAACCTGCAGGAGAAAACAAAGAAAAATTTATCAAGAAATTAATTACTATAAAATCCCCCCCTAAACCTTAAGTAAAGTCAAAATCTGACAGTCAGCAGCATAGATGGCCTGTGCATCTTTGGTTAGCGTGTTACTTCTATCTTCTACCTTTATCCCCTATCTTCCTTCCTAACCCTAACCATAACCCTTTATCTTGTCACCCCTAAAATTTTAACCCCTCTTTTTCTTCAACCCTAAAAACTTAACCCCTCTTCTTCTTCAACCCTAAGACTTAACCACTCTTCTCCTTACCCTAACTTCTAACCGCTAACCCAAACCCCAAAACCTAACTGGCCCGTGCCTCATGCTGCATTCTGACTGAAATACTATCCATAACCCTTATCGTATACACTAATTTGGGGGTGCATCACTATCTTTCATACAATTTCATAACTATAACACTAATTTTCTGACTGGAAACTTCCTAAGAAATATACATGATTATCATACATGGATTCACATGGATTAAAACACCACATAATCTCTGGAGAAACCCTCTAAAAAATTACTAATTATTATTTTTCATACACGTTGGATAAAAACATCATATATATTCCTAAACAATTTTCTGAAAATTTAAAAATATCTTCATAACCCACAGAATTTATTATAAAAGAAGAAAACTCTAGAAAATTGAAAGAAGAGTCCACAATTTATAATTCAAATTCTTTATTTTATTGTTTAACACAAAATCCACAAAGCAGAACAGTGGTACAGAGAGCTATTTTTCTGATTGGCCAGCTCAAACTTAGTCCCGCCCCTAAGATTTGAAAAGGGACAGCTGAAAGTGCAGCCATTCAGACAGCATTCACACACACACAGAGAGACACACAGAGACAAAACCTTAAACCCTGTTGCTTTCTAAGCTCTTTTCAGACAATTTCATATAAATATTTTAGAACAAGCCAGCCTGAAGAAGATTCTAAAAGAATCGAAACGTTGCAACGGCTTGTTCAAAGTGCATTTTTCAAAAAAATTTCAAAAAATAACAATTTCTTCATTCAAACAATACTTGAGTATTTGACCTACAAAATCAAACAAACATGGTTCTGGTTGATAATGATGGTTGGACAGTGGTGACACACAGACGCAGGCGTCCCACTCAGGCCCCTAACAGACCTAGGGCCCATCCAGAACACAGCAGAGCATATCATACACAGCAAGAGACATTCTGCTCATATGCAGATGCTGTGAAATATGGCCGCCACATGAGGGCAGCACCTACCCACTATGAAGACACTTACCAGAATACTTACCAACGGTCTAATAGACCACAATTTTTTGAACCGCAGACCCGTACAGGGCCTGCTTCATTCAGATCTGGCCAAAATGCCTCCACACCATGGCACAAAGCACGATACCAGACACGAGCTTGCCATCCAAACCTGCAAAAAAAGACAAACACAAATACAATTCAGGAGGAGAACACAAAACCCAAACACTCAGAGGAACCCTATTTCATTACTAAAACAGTCATCATGTTCAACATCATCAAAGTGATACATCATGCTAACAATATAAATCAGGGACAGCCTCCTACAATAAACCGAATTGAACAATATCTGTCAGAGGTTATCAGACCGTCCATGTCACATTCTGTAGTACGGGCCCTTATAGATGGTAATGCCCGAAACTGGGCCTACACTACCATGCTCATCCTCAAACAACACTATCACGAGGCACTGATTGAGCAATTGGGCAACCTGGAGGATTACTCTTACACTGACTGGGAGCAATGTTTCGACACTGCCATCCTATGGGCCAAACGCAGATTTGGCAAAAGATTCACAGAACAAACAATACAAGAGTGTCACAAACAAATAAAAGAAGTGTGCTTGTCCTGTCTATCCTCTGCTGAAGAGGAAGAAGTAGCAACCATACACAGTGAAGTGGAGGAAGTAACAAACACACACAGTGTCCTCCCCACTTCTCCTCCACCCCCAGAAAACACGGAGGCTACACACACAACAGGACAGGCCTACATACACCCTGAGATCAGTACACCACCCATTCCAAAAAATCTCCCCCAGTCAAAAACACAAACACACAAAAAAACTACATCCACTATGACGGATCCATTCACTGTGGGGTCCCCAGCTACATCCTCGGTCAGAGATGGGGATTCAGACAGCGACACTGACAGTGCCTCTGATTTCCCTTCCACCCAAAAAGAACAACACATGCCTCTCACACACTCCAACCAAAGTGTTAGAGAGGAGCAAAACACCAATTGGGTAGAGGAGGAAGAACAGGGCCTACATAAGAAAAGGCCACATACACATATCAATGTGAATACCAACAGAAAAATGACTAATCGGCTACTTACCTTTCCAAAAACATATAAATCCGTGTCACACAGACGGATAGGAAGACATAAAGCCTACACGGCACCTTAAATAGAATAACAAACCCATACTCACCTGGTCAGACCTCTCCGGGAAACACGTCATACCTGGAACCTGCAGGAGAAAACAAAGAAAAATTTATCAAGAAATTAATTACTATAAAATCCCCCCCTAAACCTTAAGTAAAGTCAAAATCTGACAGTCAGCAGCATAGATGGCCTGTGCATCTTTGGTTAGCGTGTTACTTCTATCTTCTACCTTTATCCCTATCTTCCTTCCTAACCCTAACCATAACCCTTTATCTTGTCACCCCTAAAATTTTAACCCCTCTTTTTCTTCAACCCTAAAAACTTAACCCCTCTTCTTCTTCAACCCTAAGACTTAACCACTCTTCTCCTTACCCTAACTTCTAACCGCTAACCCAAACCCCAAAACCTAACCCTAACCCTAACCCTAACCCTAACCCTAACCAGAAATGATTTCACTTTTAATTCCAAGACCTATTTACAGGTGCAGGGAACGGCCATGGGCAAAAAATTCGCTCCAGCCTACGCCAACATCTATATGGCCGAATGGGAGGAGACGTTGTTTCAAAAGTGCCCTTGCTTACCTGTTATTTATGTTCGGTTTCTGGATGACATCTTTGGGGTCTGGCAACATGACAAACAACAGTTTGACACCTTTATTCATTTAGCTAATTCACATCATGAACATATTAAGGTGAAAGCTACCATTCATCCTTCAAGCATCAATTTTCTAGATACCACAGTTTTCACTATGCCCACAATAAATAACTCAAAGACATTGCACACAAAAGTTTATTTTAAACCTACAGATTCCCATGCATTACTCCATAAAACTAGTTTTCATCCTAAACACACTTTCAAAGGTATCGTCAAATCACAAATTATCAGATTTTACAGGATTTGCTCATTTGAACGACATGTCCATGAAGCTATCCAAGTTCTGTTTGGATCTCTTAGAGAACGAGGTTACTCCAAGAGAGCACTGCGGTCCATCAAATCTAACACACTTAGAGATTTACGGTACAACACAACTTCATGTGTGCCAGACAACAAGGATGTCATCCCCATCGTTACAACTTACTCACAAACTTCGAAAACTCTCAATAAGCAGTTAAAAAAAGTATTTCTTAAAACACAACAAACATACACAACACTTCAACCATTCAAGATTCTGTCAGCCTACCGGAGAAACAAAAACATTCGTGACCTCCTGGTTAGGGCAGATTTAACAATAACACGGCGGAACACACAACACACTGCAGAGACATTTTTTCAACCATTCAGCCAGTTAGGGACAGGAAGCAAACAATATCCCACGGCAGACATGACAAATAGTAAAACAACAAATGTAGTGTATGTCATCACATGTACACATTGTAAAAAACAATACGTTGGTGAGACCAAACACAGCATTGAGAAGAGGTTAAAACAACACTTGTACACATTTCAAAAAACTACATTCAATACGTATCTTGCCACACATTTTAAATCAGTTGGGGTACACAATCTCAGGATCTCGGGGTTGGAAGCTAATTTAGGGTGGGAGACTTACCAAAGGAGGAGAAGGGAGGCTGTTTGGATTAGAAAACTTGGAACCGAACATCCGATGGGCTTTAACATGAGACGGGATGAGGTTTGATGGTTTCAACAACAATTGTTTTAAGTGGGAAAATTTGAAGAGGGATATAAGGTTTTTTATCAGATCTTTTTAGACCTTTCCATAGGCAGTAAGGTTACTTCTTTCCCCCTTCTCCCGTATTTATTTATGTGTTTATTTGTTTGTTTGTTTATTTATTTATTTATTTTCCTTAGTCATGGTTCATACTCATATTCACATCTGGCCAACACATCTTACTTGAGTTGAAAATTAAAAACTTTTCCTCTGTGTGTGTGCATTGATTTAATACACCACATAACAAACACAACACAATGGATATGAGGTAGGTTTGAATACTTTTGAACAGAATACCGGGTCTTTATTTCATTTTATTTTATTTTATTTATTTATTTATTATTTATTTATTTATTTATTTTTTTTATTTTATTGATTGGAAATTGTATTTATTTTGTTTCAAAGTTTCTTTAAATACTCTATATTTCTTTTTAAATAAAAGAATATTTACTATAAATTTGTATCTTTATGCACACTTATGTATATAGTGGTTTTGGTTTTTTTTCTTTACACGTGTGGAGAGTGATTTCTATTCAACACAGGCACTTTAGGATTGTTGGATTGAGAGTGGACACATATAGCACTTAATGATTACACATTTAATAGTGAATATTTATTCTCATAGCACTTATATTCCTTCTATAATGACCTCTTGTAGGTTTCTTGTCATTCACTTTGATGCATGTTTGGTGTGGAAATTTTACTTGTACAGGACACACAAGATTGTGGTTTTTTGAGTCGCGTTGCACTTTTTTGGAGCACTTAATTGTTGAAGCACTTATATATTCACATTTTTCTTCTCTTTTCCTCTTTTAAAATAAATATATAAAAAAAAATTTCTTTTAATTTAATTGGTTTTTTTTTTTCCTTTAATTATTATTTTTTTTTGTTTATTATTATTATTGTGTGGTTTTTTTTTTTTTTGTTTTTTTTCTCCCGGTTTCACAAAATAATGAACATTACTAAATTTAAAACAATATAGATTTATTACTGCTGAAAGTTTAATTATATTCATATAGATTTTTAATTAACCTTATCCAGCTTCCCTGACCTAACCCTAACCATAACCCTAACCCTAACCCTAAACTTATCCAGGTTACCTGCCCTAACCCTAACCATAACCCTAACCCTAACCCTAACCATAACCCCTAGTGCTTTACCCTAATCATAACCCTAACCAGAACCCGAACCCTAACCATAACCCTAATTATAAATTCAACCCTCTTACTCTTAAATTTAACCTACCCTGACCTTGACCAATTCCTAACCCTAACCTTTCCTAACCCTAACCTTTCTTAACCCTAATCCTTATCCCTACTTGCTGTCTCAAGTCCATCCTTTTATATTGCACTCCCTTACTTTATGAAGGGAAAATAGAAATTCTTTTTAAATAAAATATATTTTATCTATTTTAACCTTCTCCTCCAGGCCTCTTCAGAAAGTCTCTTTGGAAACACTATGATTCTTCAAATAAAACAGGATTCCAACACGGGGAGTCTTGAGATTGGCGTCCCTTCTTTTAATATTAATTAATGGGGTGTAGATCTTTTTTAACTTCTTTTATAAATTTCTACAGGGGACAGATTTTCTTTTTTTCCTTTTTCATTACTTTCTTTTTTTGAGAGGAGTCTTTCATTACTCTTCTTTTTTTAATTATCTAGTTATTTGATTTTATTTAGTTCTTTTTTACATTCTTTTATAATTTTACATTTTAAAGTATATTTTATATGGTTGTTTTAAAATAACTCGTTTTATTTTAAAGGATCTCCTATTTTGTTTTTTAATTTGTTCTAAAACAGAAACATGGTGTGCCAGTGCTTTAAGGAGCAAACGCTCTATTTTACATGATATTTCCCCTAACCTAACCCTAACCCTAACCCCAACCCTAACCCTAACCCTAACCCTAACCCTAACCCCTAACCCTAACCCTAACCCTAACCCTAACCCCTTAGCCTAACCCCTAAACTTAACCCCTAAACTTAACCTCTATAACCCTACGCCTAAATCTAACCTCAAAACCTAACCTCTTTACCCCGCTCCAACCCCTAAACTTAACCTCTAACCCTAATTCTCAAACCCAACCCCTACGTCCTACCCCAAACCCTATTTTCCAAACTCAACCCTAACGCTACTCCTTGCCTCGGACTTGGACTTGCTCGGGGCCTCGGCCAATTTCCCCTAACCTATCCCAGCCAGTGCCACCCTAAGTTTCTCTATTCACTGCCATCCCCACAGTTCCTGAAAACAGAAAAACATTCTAAATAAATCAATAAATGATAAACAAACACAAAAAAAAAAAAATACTTACCTGGATCACTCACCTTATGGGACCTCATTGGACGAGCACATCTGGAACATGTCTCACCTAATCTGGAGCTCTTAATTATTTCACTAAAACCAAAAAGACACAACAATAACCACCAAAAGGATTTTTCCGAAAAAAAAAAAAAAAAAAAAAAAAAACCACACATTTTATTGGACAAAATTCATCTGGAATATGGATCAACCAATCCTGAGTTCTTCATCCTCTCAATGGAAACCTGAAAATACATCAAAACATACACACAAAAAAAATAGACAAGATTAAAAATACTTACCTGAACCACTCACCTCTGGGATTTTATCGGACAAGCACATCTAAAACCTGAATCAACTAATTTGGACTTCTTCATCCTCTTCAAGGAATCCTCAAAATATAAATAAACAATGAAAGAATTAAAAAATTACATTTTAAATTGATTAAATAAATAAATATATAATAAAAATCCACCTATAATTCATATCAAATTTAAAAAGAAAATGTACCTGACATTCCACAATTTAAAAAAATAAAATAAATAAATAAATAAATAAATAAATAAATAAATAGAACCTTTTATTTTAAATCTTCAACCTTTTTCACATTATTTTCCTCCGTGCTCAAGAACAGCATTTTTCAAAAAAAAAAAAAAAAAAGGAGGAGGAGCCTCACCAGTTTAGAACTGGAGCTGCAGCCATCTCATTCACTTGTGAGACAGAGCTGTTAGGAGAAACATCCAGAGATAGTCAAACCCACTACTTACTCAGAGATCTTTCACATATATATATAAAAAACATTTTTTCCATTTTTCTTACACTTTACATTGCTTACATTCAAAAAAAACTTTACTTGTTTACATTCAAAAAAACAACTTCTTCCAGTTTTTTTTCCTTTGTTTTGATTCAAAATATTTAAACTAAAAGGAATCAATAACACCCTCAATTCAGAGGTTTTTGAAGATTCCTGTATCAATTTTTTCTAGTGGCAAGTCAGTGCCTGATGAAGGTTTACACAAACCGAAACGTTGCAACGGACTTGCCAACCAACATAATGTTTTACCATGGTTTACCACACTACAGACAGGGGAGAAAACACCCCCAGTCTTGGGAATATTACAAATACAATCCAAGATCCAACAGGCATAATTGGCCTGAATCAACTAAAGTCTACAAGACCGATGGTCACCATAGATCATACCAGCAAAGATTTATGGATAACATACCAAGTCAGTTTCCTCAAAGTAGGAACAATAAACACAATTTTTTGAAAACCCAAGTAAGCCAGCCATGGCATACTTACCAAAGGACAGAAAATTACTCCTCCTTCCGAAACCTCAGTAGAGAACCTGTCAGTTTTCCTAGAAAAGGAAACAGACAAAGCTACATTTCTACGAGGAGCATTTACACTGAACAACCCTGGAAGTCTGGGGAACGTCAATCCCGACACATTCGGTACAACACATATGATGTCCCTACATTCCGGGCAAATGATTCCAGATATTCCACTGTTACAAACAATAGAACAATTCCACACAATTTCAGACCAACTAACAAAAAGAGGGACACACTGACAAATAAACAGAGGGAAATGGATCATGTAGACACAGAAGTTGCTCACAATCACAAAGACCCCGAAAATGAAAAATTTAGAACCTTAGTGAAAAAATTATTTGAGATCCTACGCTCATATCATCACTTGGAAAGGATTTCATCAGACTCAGATTCTGAACCTCGCCCCTTCTCAAAATTGACACGTTTTCTAACAGAGATTGTGAAACCTGCCAATAATACACCCCAAACAAAATCACTCCTAGAAGGGAACGCAAAAAACTGGGCTTACACTACACGCTTGATCCTACAAGGCCATTATGAAACACACATAGATCAGGAGAGTGAGACACTACTGGAAATAATGATAGAAAATTGGAGCGATGCGTTTGACACAGCAGTAAAATGGTATCGAAGGAGATACACAAAGAAATGCACAGAGGAACCTGTCAAAAGACTACAAGCTCTCCTACAGGCCTTCGCCGATAGACCAGCGGCTAGGACAGATGTTGAGGTAGTGGAGAAAACACCAGAAAAGGAAAGACTCCCACAGGAAGAAGAATTCCCGCCCTTAGAACGGAGTACGGGCCATTCCTCACCAAAGCCTACCCGGAGAAAAGTTCCTCCAGCATTACCACAAAGACCCCCAAAAAAATCCAACAGGAACCAGGGGACCTCTGAACAGGATCCAATACAGGATAATTCGGCAGTCATGCACACGACAGACCATCCCAAACTCACAGACATTCAACCTTATCCTGAGACGCAGGACACAGTTTCCCCATCGCTTACCAATGAGCCACGGGCAGATAAATCCAACATTTCTCCCCCAGCAGTGGAGGTTCACATTGAAAATTACAAGCCTGCTGCAAATGAAATTCCCCATCCAAATCCTCCATCCTCACCCGTTGAACCAACAGTACAAGTTGATACCCCATCACCAGCGCACTCCATAAGCTCCATCCTAAACATTGATTCAGAATGTACCCTTTCACCGGAACCCCAGACCAACCAAAGCAATGAACCCAACAATCCACACAACAAAGAACCTAAGACATTTAAACCAGTGAAACACTTACCCACAAACAGAAAGATGGTTGTATGGGGACTTGAGATCCAAAAAAAGTGGTGCATATTGGGAGACTCCAACCTGGCCAGAATTACAGAACATCATTTTGAAAACATTCAGATCCACAGTTACCCAGGGGCAACATTCAACCACGCAGAGACTCTAATTAACAAAGCGCATGTTCAGACTAAAGTTGAAACGGTAATCTTAGCCTTTGGTATCAATCACCGTAACCAAAAACTTAAAGAAACCGCCATTAAACAAATACAGGGGGCCCTGAGAGCAGCAAGAGAAAAATTCCCCGGAGCCCTGATCAGAATCCCCCTAATAAATTTTTCAGAAACCCTAAACAAACAGGAACAGGCCATATTAGAGGGAATAAATGACCATGTGCAGAAAAATATGCCTTACCTGCGCAAACTTCCCAGTGCACAATTCCAAGTAACCAGTGACGGCATTCACTGGACACCAACATGTGCGAAAGCAATGCTCCAACACTGGACAGAACAATTAAACTACCCAGCCCTTTAAACCCGAAACAGGGATTAGAAAAAGGTACAGGAGTGGTCAACCTTTCCAAACACTTCGTACCCACAGACAGTCAATTGCAACTACTCAATAAGGGCTTAACATTTATCCCCACACCAAACACAAACCAAGACACAAAAAAGCAACTTACCTTTGATGTCCAACAATACCACAGGAAACTGTTACTGACGACTTTCTTCAGGCACAAGGCAGACACCGAACCTCTTCCCTTCACATTTAAGTCCGAATGGACCCCCAAACTCTCCCAGGTTCCTAATGCAATCAGGAAAGCAATTAGAGCTGACAAATATGCAGTCAAAAGATTACCCTGGAATTTTAGAGAAACACAAAACCTTGACAAGGAGGAAAACCGTGCTCTGCGCCATCTACGCCAGAACAAAAATATTGTTATCAAACCAGCGGATAAAGGAAGTGCAGTTGTGATCATGGACAGAGAAGCATATATAATAGAAGCTGAACGACAATTAAACCAGACACAATATTACAAAAAACTTCACCAACCAATTTTTCTAAACACAATTCCGGAAATAAAAAACATTCTCTCTGAACTAAAAGAACAGGGCTACATAAATAAGAAACAGGAAACTTACCTAATGGGTCCTGACAACCCACGCCCCAGATATTTCTATCTTCTACCCAAAATACACAAAGAACCACAATCATGGAGTATTCCTCATGAGATGCCACCAGGCCGCCCAATCGTCTCGGACTGCGGCAGTGAAAGCCATGCCACTGCAGAATACATTGAGCATTTTCTAAATCCCATTAGCATCAGACATCCTAGTTATGTCAAAGACACTTATGACTTTATAGATAAAATCAAGAACATAAAACTTCCTTCTGACTGCCTCCTATTTACTATGGATGTAGACAGCCTCTACACAAACATTGACACACCATCTGGACTTAGAGCAGTCCAAGATTGGTTTGTGAGATACCCAGACAAAAATAGGCCAAATGGAGCTCTAATAAAACTATTGGACATTAATCTTAATAAAAATGATTTCGAATTCGACTCAAAATATTATCTTCAAATAAAGGGCACAGCCATGGGAAAGAAATTTGCCCCTTCTTATGCAAATATTTTTATGGCACAGTGGGAGGAAGCAGCATTGGCGGCCTATCAAATTAAACCTCTCCACTATTATAGATTCCTGGATGATATCTGGGGAGTCTGGACCCAAACAAAAGAGGAATTCCAGAAGTTTGCCCACCATCTTAATTCATTTCATGAATCCATTAAAATTAAATACACCCTACATGAGACAGAGGTCAATTTCCTGGATACCATAACCTACAAAGGACCAAATTTCAAGGACTCTCAACAATTGGACATAAAAGTTTTTTTTAAAAGTACAGACACACACGCATTGTTATTTAAATCCCGCTATCACCCCAAACACACATTTAGGGGCATCGTCAAATCTCAGTTACAAAGATTTTATAGAATCTGCACTCAGAGAGAAGAATTCTGGAATGCAACCAAGATTCTCTTCCAGGCGCTCAGAGAAAGGGAATATTCCCGTTCCTTTCTCAGGAACTGTTTAAAGACATTTCGCACCAAAAGGCAGGAAACCAATAAGGGAATCATTCCGTTAATAACAACCTTCTCAAAAGGAAGTGTAGCGCTAAACAAAAAGATCAAAGATAACTTTAACACTCATTTGACCAATTCCCAAATACTAGATAACCATAAAATCATCTCAGCATACCGGAAGAACAAAAATTTGAAAGACATATTAGTGCACAGCAAACTACCCACATTACTCCTAAATAAAAGAATACTCACCCCGTTCAGCGAATTCAAGCCCAAACGTTGGATTGCAAACCCACAAACCAAAGCCATTTTCAGCATCTGGCCCACACTAAAACACAATATCTGCAACTGTATATATTTAATTTACTGTACAAAATGTGATCTACAATACATTGGGGAAACCAGCAACACCTTATCGACCAGAATGGCACAACACAGATACAATGTTAAAAATAAAAAAGAAACACATACATTAATAGTTCAGCACTTTATCCAACATGGGATTGCTTCTCTGAAAGTCATGGGACTTCAGCACAATAAATCATGGACACACACAATTCGGAAAAAATTGGAGAGGGAATGGATCACCAAATTAAGTTCGGGACATCCATGGGGACTTAACGAACAAAAGAGGACAATAACATAACATGGTTATCTCACCACTGAATGGGAATGAGAGGAAAGGATTGTGAATGGAAACTGGGGTAGGCCAGCGCATAACGCAGGTTCTGGACTGGTCCTGGTCTGGGCAGGGAACCTAAACTTAACCCCTTAGCCTAACCCCTAAACTTAACCCCTAAACTTAACCTCTATAACCCTACGCCTAAATCTAACCTCAAAACCTAACCTCTTTCCCCCGCTCCAACCCCTAAACTTAACCTCTAACCCTAATTCTCAAACCCAACCCCTACGTCCTACCCCAAACCCTATTTTCCAAACTCAACCCTAACGCTACTCCTTGCCTCGGACTTGGACTTGCTCGGGGCCTCGGCCAATTTCCCCTACCCTATCCCAGCCAGTGCCACCCTAAGTTTCTCTATTCACTGCCATCCCCACAGTTCCTGAAAACAGAAAAACATTCTAAATAAATCAATAAATGATAAACAAACACAAAAAAAAAAAAATACTTACCTGGATCACTCACCTTATGGGACCTCATTGGACGAGCACATCTGGAACATGTCTCACCTAATCTGGAGCTCTTAATTATTTCACTAAAACCAAAAAGACACAACAATAACCACCAAAAGGATTTTTCCGAAAAAAAAAAAAAAAAAAAAAAAGAACCACACATTTTATTTGGACAGAAATTCATCTGAATTGTCAACCAATCCTGAGTTCTCATCCTCTCAATGGAAACCTGAAATAACATCAAAACATACACACAGAAAAAAAATAGAACAAGATTAAAATACTTACACTGAACCACTCACCTCTGGATTATCGACGAAGCCACTAAAGACCTGAATCAAACTAATTTGGACTTCTTCAATCCTGCTTCAAAGGAATCCTCAAAAATAAATAACAATCGAAGAATTAAAAAATTACATTTAATGATTTAACAATAAAGTAGAGATATATAATAAAAAATCCACTATAATCATATCAAATTAAAAGACAATGTACCTGACATTCCAAGAGCAATTTAAAAAATAAAATAATAAATAATAAATAAATAAATAAATAAATAAGAAACCTTGTTTATTTTAAAATCTTCAAAGCCTTATTCACATTTTTCCTCCTGCCTGCAAAGAAACAAGATTTTTTCAAAAAAAAAAAAAAAAAAAAAAGGAGGAGGAGCCTCACCAGTTTAGAACTGGAGCTGCAGCCATCTCATTCACTTGTGAGACAGAGCTGTTAGGAGAAACATCCAGAGATAGTCAAACCCACTACTTACTCAGAGATCTTTCACATATATATATATAAAAAACATTTTTTCCATTTTTCTTACACTTTACATTGCTTACGTTCAAAAAAAACTTTACTTGTTTACATTCAAAAAAACAACTTCTTCCAGTTTTTTTTCCTTTGTTTTGATTCAAAATATTTAAACTAAAAGGAATCAATAACACCCTCAATTCAGAGGTTTTTGAAGATTCCTGTATCAATTTTTTCTAGTGGCAAGTCAGTGCCTGATGAAGGTTTACACAAACCGAAACGTTGCAACGGACTTGCCAACCAACATAATGTTTTACCATGGTTTACCACACTACAGACAGGGGAGAAAACACCCCCAGTCTTGGGAATATTACAAATACAATCCAAGATCCAACAGGCATAATTGGCCTGAATCAACTAAAGTCTACAAGACCGATGGTCACCATAGATCATACCAGCAAAGATTTATGGATAACATACCAAGTCAGTTTCCTCAAAGTAGGAACAATAAACACAATTTTTTGAAAACCCAAGTAAGCCAGCCATGGCATACTTACCAAAGGACAGAAAATTACTCCTCCTTCCGAAACCTCAGTAGAGAACCTGTCAGTTTTCCTAGAAAAGGAAACAGACAAAGCTACATTTCTACGAGGAGCATTTACACTGAACAACCCTGGAAGTCTGGGGAACGTCAATCCCGACACATTCGGTACAACACATATGATGTCCCTACATTCCGGGCAAATGATTCCAGATATTCCACTGTTACAAACAATAGAACAATTCCACACAATTTCAGACCAACTAACAAAAAGAGGGACACACTGACAAATAAACAGAGGGAAATGGATCATGTAGACACAGAAGTTGCTCACAATCACAAAGACCCCGAAAATGAAAAATTTAGAACCTTAGTGAAAAAATTATTTGAGATCCTACGCTCATATCATCACTTGGAAAGGATTTCATCAGACTCAGATTCTGAACCTCGCCCCTTCTCAAAATTGACACGTTTTCTAACAGAGATTGTGAAACCTGCCAATAATACACCCCAAACAAAATCACTCCTAGAAGGGAACGCAAAAAACTGGGCTTACACTACACGCTTGATCCTACAAGGCCATTATGAAACACACATAGATCAGGAGAGTGAGACACTACTGGAAATAATGATAGAAAATTGGAGCGATGCGTTTGACACAGCAGTAAAATGGTATCGAAGGAGATACACAAAGAATGCACCATAACCCTTTATCTCTTCACCCCTAAAACTTAACCCTTCTTCTCCCTCAACCCTAAAACTTAACCCCTCTTCTCCCTCAACCCTAAAACTTAACCCCTCTTTCTCTCCAACCCTAAAATTTAACCACTGTTCTCTTTCTTCTAACCGCTAACCCAAACCCCAAACCTAACCCTAACCCTAACCCTAACCCTATTTAACAAAGAAACCCCACCTCTATAACAACACGCCTAAATCTAACCTCAAAACCTAACCTCTTTACCCCGCTCCAACCCCTAAACTTAACCTCTAACCCTAATTCTCAAACCCAACCCCTACGTCCTACCCCAAACCCTATTTTCCAAACTCAACCCTAACGCTACTCCTTGCCTCGGACTTGGACTTGCTCGGGGCCTCTGCCAATTTCCCCTAACCCTAACCCTACAAGCCTGCTGCAAATGAAATTCCCCATCCAAATCCTCCATCCTCACCCGTTGAACCAACAGTACAAGTTGATATCCCATCACCAGCGCACTCCATAAGCTCCATCCTAAACATTGATTCAGAATGTACCCTTTCACCGGAACCCCAGACCAACCAAAGCAATGAACCCAACAATCCACACAACAAAGAACCTAAGACATTTAAACCAGTGAAACACTTACCCACAAACAGAAAGATGGTTGTATGGGGACTTGAGATCCAAAAAAAGTGGTGCATATTGGGAGACTCCAACCTGGCCAGAATTACAGAACATCATTTTGAAAACATTCAGATCCACAGTTACCCAGGGGCAACATTCAACCACGCAGAGACTCTAATTAACAAAGCACATGTTCAGACTAAAGTTGAAACGGTAATCTTAGCCTTTGGTATCAATCACCGTAACCAAAAACTTAAAGAAACCGCCATTAAACAAATACAGGGGGCCCTGAGAGCAGCAAGAGAAAAATTCCCCGGAGCCCTGATCAGAATCCCCCTAATAAATTTTTCAGAAACCCTAAACAAACAGGAACAGGCCATATTAGAGGGAATCAATGACCATGTGCAGAAAAATATGCCTTACCTGCGCAAACTTCCCAGTGCACAATTCCAAGTAACCAGTGACGGCATTCACTGGACACCAACATGTGCGAAAGCAATGCTCCAACACTGGACAGAACAATTAAACTACCCAGCCCTTTAAACCCGAAACAGGGATTAGAAAAAGGTACAGGAGTGGTCAACCTTTCCAAACACTTCGTACCCACAGACAGTCAATTGCAACTACTCAATAAGGGCTTAACATTTATCCCCACACCAAACACAAACCAAGACACAAAAAAGCAACTTACCTTTGATGTCCAACAATACCACAGGAAACTGTTACTGACGACTTTCTTCAGACACCGAACCTCTTCCCTTCACATTTAAGTCCGAATGGACCCCCAAACTCTCCCAGGTTCCTAATGCAATCAGGAAAGCAATTAGAGCTGACAAATATGCAGTCAAAAGATTACCCTGGAATTTTAGAGAAACACAAAACCTTGACAAGGAGGAAAACCGTGCTCTGCGCCATCTACGCCAGAACAAAAATATTGTTATCAAACCAGCGGATAAAGGAAGTGCAGTTGTGATCATGGACAGAGAAGCATATATAATAGAAGCTGAACGACAATTAAACCAGACACAATATTACAAAAAACTTCACCAACCAATTTTTCTAAACACAATTCCGGAAATAAAAAACATTCTCTCTGAACTAAAAGAACAGGGCTACATAAATAAGAAACAGGAAACTTACCTAATGGGTCCTGACAACCCACGCCCCAGATATTTCTATCTTCTACCCAAAATACACAAAGAACCACAATCATGGAGTATTCCTCATGAGATGCCACCAGGCCGCCCAATCGTCTCGGACTGCGGCAGTGAAAGCCATGCCACTGCAGAATACATTGAGCATTTTCTAAATCCCATTAGCATCAGACATCCTAGTTATGTCAAAGACACTTATGACTTTATAGATAAAATCAAGAACATAAAACTTCCTTCTGACTGCCTCCTATTTACTATGGATGTAGACAGCCTCTACACAAACATTGACACACCATCTGGACTTAGAGCAGTCCAAGATTGGTTTGTGAGATACCCAGACAAAAATAGGCCAAATGGAGCTCTAATAAAACTATTGGACATTAATCTTAATAAAAATGATTTCGAATTCGACTCAAAATATTATCTTCAAATAAAGGGCACAGCCATGGGAAAGAAATTTGCCCCTTCTTATGCAAATATTTTTATGGCACAGTGGGAGGAAGCAGCATTGGCGGCCTATCAAATTAAACCTCTCCACTATTATAGATTCCTGGATGATATCTGGGGAGTCTGGACCCAAACAAAAGAGGAATTCCAGAAGTTTGCCCACCATCTTAATTCATTTCATGAATCCATTAAAATTAAATACACCCTACATGAGACAGAGGTCAATTTCCTGGATACCATAACCTACAAAGGACCAAATTTCAAGGACTCTCAACAATTGGACATAAAAGTTTTTTTTTAAAGTACAGACACACACGCATTGTTATTTAAATCCAGCTATCACCCCAAACACACATTTAGGGGCATCGTCAAATCTCAGTTACAAAGATTTTATAGAATCTGCACTCAGAGAGAAGAATTCTGGAATGCAACCAAGATTCTCTTCCAGGCGCTCAGAGAAAGGGAATATTCCCGTTCCTTTCTCAGGAACTGTTTAAAGACATTTCACACCAAAAGGCAGGAAACCAATAAGGGAATCATTCCGTTAATAACAACCTTCTCAAAAGGAAGTGTAGCGCTAAACAAAAAGATCAAAGATAACTTTAACACTCATTTGACCAATTCCCAAATACTAGATAACCATAAAATCATCTCAGCATACCGGAAGAACAAAAATTTGAAAGACATATTAGTGCACAGCAAACTACCCACATTACTCCTAAATAAAAGAATACTCACCCCGTTCAGCGAATTCAAGCCCAAATGTTGGATTGCAAACCCACAAACCAAAGCCATTTTCAGCATCTGGCCCACACTAAAACACAATATCTGCAACTGTATATATTTAATTTACTGTACAAAATGTGATCTACAATACATTGGGGAAACCAGCAACACCTTATCGACCAGAATGGCACAACACAGATACAATGTTAAAAATAAAAAAGAAACACATACATTAATAGTTCAGCACTTTATCCAACATGGGATTGCTTCTCTGAAAGTCATGGGACTTCAGCACAATAAATCATGGACACACACAATTCGGAAAAAATTGGAGAGGGAATGGATCACCAAATTAAGTTCGGGACATCCATGGGGACTTAACGAACAAAAGAGGACAATAACATAACATGGTTATCTCACCACTGAATGGGAATGAGAGGAAAGGATTGTGAATGGAAACTGGGGTAGGCCAGCGCATAACGCAGGTTCTGGACTGGTCCTGGTCTGGGCAGGGAACCTAAACTTAACCCCTTAGCCTAACCCCTAAACTTAACCCCTAAACTTAACCTCTATAACCCTACGCCTAAATCTAACCTCAAAACCTAACCTCTTTCCCCCGCTCCAACCCCTAAACTTAACCTCTAACCCTAATTCTCAAACCCAACCCCTACGTCCTACCCCAAACCCTATTTTCCAAACTCAACCCTAACGCTACTCCTTGCCTCGGACTTGGACTTGCTCGGGGCCTCGGCCAATTTCCCCTAACCCTAACCCTAACCCTAACCCTAACTCCTAGGACCCAGCATCCAATAGTAGCAAAGTGCAAAAAATTAATTCTTATTGGAAAATAACCAACTATTGGCACAAGTTGGATACCAAATTGTGCAGCCTTGAACACTCAGCTGCTCCAAATTAAGTATCAGAATCTGCTTGAGAGCAGCATCCCACTTCTGATACAGATGCAACTGACTGACTGACTTTGACCAGTCCCCCCCCCACCGACACAACTGACATGACAAACATTTGTACAAATTGTATATGACAACGATTCATGTCATCTATGTTGTATAAGTGCATTGTAATTTCCTCAACAGGAAAAGTGCACTGGAAGGAGGCAAGCCGTAAACGAATTTTGACAATGTGTAATGCCATTAAACAACTTTCTGTTTCATTCCAGGTACAGATAGTTCATTGGAGCAGCTAATGGTCGACTTTACCATGTCTGATGAAATTTATGTTGTTTATATCTAACCAAAGGTTTTCTAAAATTAACAGCATTCCTTAGTAACAACAGACAAGGATGAGTCTTTGGGTGCAATCATCAAAGATATCCCTAACTCACCCATACATAACTCTAATCTGAGACTTTACTGATTCATATGTGGATGAGTATCTTCCATACCAAAGGGCCCATAATTAAGTGCTAATAAGTATCTGAGTCGAAGATGTTTATAGTACAATAAGGACATTCAAAATGGTGCTGATTTTAATCTAATTAAAATCAGCACCATTAAGTTAAGTTATGTACAGATGTGTGAAGGGGAGAATGTCTATTACCGTCACGACAAAACGACAGCGGCCAAAATAAATCAGTTGCATTTCAAGGCAATTCGTGAAATGACCGCCAGGTGGCGCAAAGTGACATTTTCTGTCATCTCAGTTTTTAAAATTAATTAAGTCATAAAGTCAAAACAATATGCTGTATCGAAGAAATACTACAGTTATGGTAATTTCCACATCTGTATATTTTATACAACAAGCACGAAAAATCTTAATCAGAGCTATTGATATTTGCTGTACAATCGTGTAATGAGTAAAAAAAAAAACATTGAAGTTGAACATTAAAACAAGTACACTACACTGTAAACCCTAATGCTCAAAGTAATTAAACACATTGAGTACTGTTAACCTAAATAATTGAATGAATAATAATTTTGAGTACGTAAGTAACAATAACTTAATTAAAACTTCCACCAGTGGAAACTCTATAGATCTCTTCTGGTGCAGTGGTTACCTGTCTCGCCTGCCATGCGGAAAACCCCCAGTTTGATTCCCGTGTTGGACAGTTTGCAATATTTTTTTTTATTTGTCCAACAAACTCAAAAATTGATAGTTCTGTTTACTTAAAATTGGAAACATGATTAATTAAAAAAAATATGTAACTGATTACCTCAAATATTTGGCGTTTTGCCAACTTAATCGGGTTTACAGTGTAGGGTTTTGGGTCATCTTAAATGTTGTGTTCTTTAAATTTGTAGTAGATAATACCGAAATAAATTAAACTAAATTACTATAAAATTAAAGCATTGTCAGGACGTGCTACTGCGTAAGCAGATGTCGTTGTTATTCAGCCCCGCTTGTGTTTTTGCGGTAGTATGGGAATGAAATGCAGTACGATGTTATGATCATCATAAGTTTCTTTAATAAATAATGACCCCGTTGCGCTGTACCACCGCTGGCAAAACCTTAGAAAATATAATCACAGTATTAAAATTATAATAATACATATAGCCGTTTCTTATTTGCATCAAATTTAAGCAACGTAAATGTATACTTTTCACGCCGTGCGCCTGTGATGGGCTGCGCCCAAATCAATATCGCTCCTCATTCATTCCGAAGCTCACTAGGTAGGCGGCCTAAGTGCACACTGCAGGTATGCGAAGAAGTGGGGCCGCCTAACGAGGCACAACTGGTGAGCTATCGGCGCTAATGATACCGAGCTTCTCTCCGCGCTATCAAACACAGCGAGGAGTGTTTCTCGGGGTCTGTTGTGGGAAACTGGACTTTAAAAAGCATCTCGTTGTTTACTTACAATGTAAATGATTATCTCAACTTTGGAGTTTTGCCAACTTAATCGGGTTTACAGTGTAGCAGTCAAAAGTACTGTGTTGTTTTTGTAAACACATTGTTGGGTTGTTTATGCTGGGTTATTTCAGGTACTTTAAACATATTGTTGGGTTGCTCATGTTGGGTCAAATGAGATGTAGTCATTTACATATTAACACCTGGTTGGGTTATTTTGACTCAACAATTGGTTTATTCTTTATTATCTGTTTCCTCCAAATGGCAGCCTGCAAAACGTTCGAAATATAATTGTTATTGTGTTACATGTTGTCACGCCGTGCGCCCAAATCAATATCCCTCCTCACTCAGTAGCTAGGCGGCCTCTCCTCCTGCTGGTGCCACGGAATTAGACACGGCTGGTGAGCTATCGCAGCTAATGATGCCGGGCTTCTCCCCACGCTATAAAATACAGCGGGGAGTGTAGCTCGGGGTCTGTTGCACTGTAAACCTGATTAAGTTGGCAAAACTAAAAAATATTTGAGGTAATCAGTTACATCATAATTTTAAGTTTGTTGAATTTGTTCAGCTAACTTGGAAAGTGTCAGTTCTACAAACTTATAAATGCCAAAACGTTCCAAATACTCAATTATTACTCATTCAATTATTTAAGTTTACAGTACTTAGTGTGTTTAATTACATTGAGCATTAGGATTTATTGTGTAGTGATGAAGATAATCATGTTTTAGGGTTACTGTGTCTGCTTTACAATGTCAGAAACATTCAAATGCAAATAATTTACCCCTCCCCAGGTGTGAACCTGCAGTTCTCACCTATATATTCAGAGAAACTAAAATGCACCCCTTCCCACTTTAAGACCCTCTTGCATCTGAGGCTCTTCTGAAGACCTGCAGTGCTTCAGGCCTCTTTTTAATCTTCATTTTCTGAATTCCAGATTCTAAAATTGAAATTACCGTTTTTAATCCCTGGAATGGAAGACATTGAGATTTTCCTTATCATAACATGAATTGTATTGTTGTAATCACTCTATACACAATTTTCTTGGGTATTTATTTTTAAATAAAATATAAAAATTGAATACAAAATGAAATAAACAAAACAGACCATTTGTATTTTCATTTGTTGTGTATAGAGTGATTAAAAACAGTACAAGGCATGTTACGGTGAGGAAACTTTCCATCTCTTCCACACTGACTGATGTGCCTAACTTTTGTCAGCAGAGCCTCTAATCCCCCCCTCCCACACACACCAAAACACATAGAAAGCAGACCACTACATACATAAAATTTACAAATGTATAATTTACATAAAAGCAGACATTTTGCTTTTTATATGTATATATTTTTCACGTCTGTGAGGCAAGTACAGTTATAATTTCGGTTCATTTTCTGACGCGCTCAAGTTAGTGCACCCTGTTTACTTTCATCATTTAAAAAATCATAAGGATTTCAACGAAAAAGAACGAAAAAGTCATTGTGAGGGCACTTAAATAAAAGTGGAGTCTTATAAGGCTTGTTCACACACTGTCCTCTCGCGGAGATCAAAGGCGGCATTCCCCTTTTTAAAGTCTCTGGGGCACGTCACATCACCCCGCTCGCGTGCCACTCTCCTTAGTAAACTCCACAGTGAGATGCTTTTTAAAGTCCAGTTTCCCCCCAACAGACCCCAAGAAACACTCCCCGCTGTGTTTGATAACGCAGAGAGAAGCTCGGGATCATTAGCACCGATAGCTCACCAGTTGTGCCTAGTTAGGTGGCCCCGCTTCTTCGCATACCTGCAGTGTACACCTAGGCCGCCTACCTAGTGAGCTTCACGCATGCCGTGACTCAAACAATTACTCAAACAAATAATTATACTCAAACAATTATTTACATAAACAGTACTCTGTGTTTAATTACTTTGAGCATTAGGGTTTACAGTGTACATGCGTAAGCTTTCTAATTACACATGATAAAATCTAAAGGCTCACTGTATTAACATTTACTTTGCTTAAATTTGATACTAATAAAATTTAATTCTACATTTGTACTGTAATTTTAGTATTGTTATTATGAATTCGTTTAAGTACAATGTTACACTTGATTTTATCCGCTACTACGTGCAGCTCTAAAGGAGCTGCGGCTCATTAATCCTTGAGAGAATGAAATAAGGTCTGACGCGTCAGTCTATAGTTATATAGCGCCACTCAGTGGTCAAAGCCAGCAACTGCATACCGTCGCCGTTAGGTGATTATGATACAATTTGGTTATGATGATACATACAGTAAGTCAATCATGGAAAAATGCTACACTAATTATATACTTGTCTTATTTCACCATGTATGGGACAAAAAAAAGTTGAATTTGTAAAGCTAATTACACTGCTATGGGGTCGAGAATCTAAATAAAGGTTACTATTATTTACTTCCGGTGTAATATGAGCTTTGCAGATCAAGTAAAGATGCGACACAACAACAAATACTAAACAAACCCAAAGTGTATTAAGTGAAAAATATAAACAAAAAAAGTGCACTGAAGAAACCAATATATACAAAATATTGACAAAATATATACAAAAAGAAAGAAAGTGAAAAGGTGTGTGCATGTATGGAAGTCCAGCGTCCGTGTTATTATTTGTCTGTGTCTGATGATGGTGGGGAGAGATGGCTCGGCCTCATCAGTAGAAGATGGCTAATCCGGGAGCACGAGAAAATGGAGTGAGAGGGTATTGTAAGTGTCCTGAAAAATTAATCCCCACTGCGAAATGTAATCCTTTTAACGGCAACAAACAATCTCACTCTCTTAACGACTGCGCAGTAACTCCTCATCTCTCTACCCCGAATCCTTTACCAGTTCCGCTTTAATGCTGGCCCTCGTGAGCCGACACGTGATCAGGGTCCCTCGCGCTGCAAGTGCGCATGCAAGAGCTTCACCACCTAACCAAAACCCAGTCTGTTGGGACACTATAACCATATCAGGGTTGTTGATAAGGCCCAGTAGTTTTATATTTATTTACCATCTACATGTGGCCTATATGCTCTGGTCCCATCCCAATGAGACGTGGCGACATAGCTTACAGCAGGTTATGGTCGCTGAACCGCTGGATGTCCAGGTGGTGCTCCGAAAACAACGTGGGCTTCATTGACAATTGGAAGACTTTTGAGGGCAAAACTGGCCTGTTAGGGCGGGACGGTGTCCATCCCACTCGGGAAGGTGCTGCTCTCATTTCTTGTAGTATAGCACATAGTCTCAGAAGAGGCCTAGTTAATCGGTGACAATCCAGAGCCAAGGCCAGGGAGCAGACAGACAGGCTAAACCAACCGTCTGCTAGCTGCATAGAGTCGTCACTCAGGGTTCATCAGATTGAGACTGTGTCTGTTCCCCGAGATAAACATAAACATACATTTAGAAAGACTCAGAAAGTCTGTTTTAGTAATTTAATTAACATAGACACCACAAACCCAGATCACACTGAATGCGCAGCCAGCACCTCTGATCTGAAGCTAGGACTGTTAAATATTAGATCTCTCGCATCTAAAGCAGTTATTGTTAATGAAACTATCACAGATCAGGAGTTTGATATATTATGCTTAACAGAAACCTGGATTAAACAGGACGAGTATGTGGCTCTAAACGAAGCTAGTCCTCCTGGATACAGCTACATACACCAGCCTCGGCTAACTGGTAGAGGAGGAGGAGTCGCAGTTATTTATAACGATAATCTGTCTCTCGTACAAAAACACAGTTTTAAATCTAATGCATTTGAAGTTCTCTATAGTAACATAAAGTCAGCTCAGTCGATCCTGCTAATCATCATTTACAGACCCCCTGGGCCGTACTCGGAGTTTCTCTGCGAATTTGCAGATTTCCTTTCAAACCTTGTTGTTTCTGTAGATAAAGCGTTAATTGCTGGAGACTTTAATATTCATTTTGAGAATCCAGAAGACCCTCTGAGAACAGCATTCTTGTCCATACTGGACTCAGTAGGAGTAAATCAGTGTATAGTAGGACCCACTCATAAAGCAGGTCACACTTTTGATTTAATATTATCCTTCGGATTAAGTATAGGAAATATAACCACAATTCCACAGTCTGAAGTTATCTCAGATCACTACCTTGTCTCGATTAAAGCGTGTTATAGTAATAATGTACGCACAGCACCGCGCTTCCACCTTAAACGTTCATTTACATCAAATACCGCACAGAGCTTTATCAATAATCTTCCAGAATTATCTACTTTGATTGGATCGCCATCTGACTTCACAGAACTCGAACAGGCGAATGAATATCTAGAGTCAGCACTTCGCTATAGCTTAGATAATATCGCTCCAGTTAAAAGGAAAATGATTAGAGATAAGAAACTCGCTCCTTGGTATAATGACCACACACGTGCTTTAAAACAAACCGCTCGCAAATTCGAACGTAAATGGCGCCAAACTAAATTGATAGTATTCAAAATAGCTTGGAAGGAGAGCATCCTGATCTATAAAAAAGCTCTCAGTGATGCTAGATCAACATATTTCTCCACTCTAATAGAAAATAACAAAAACAACCCGAGATTTTTATTTAATACCGTAGCTAAATTAACTAAAAACAAGACCACTGCAGAAATCTCCACATCATCATCATGCAGTAGTGAGGATTTCATGAACTTTTTCAATAATAAAATCATAAATATTAGGCAAAAAATTCAGGCTTTGAAACCAGACAATTTAAATAATTCAGATGATCTAACCACATCACATCAGAACTTAGAACACTTTACTCCCTTGAAGCGAGGGAACTAATTTCACTCATCTCTTCTTCAAAATCGTCAACCTGTATATTAGATCCTATACCGACACATTTTCTCAAGCAGATAGTACCAGCAATAATAGAACCCCTGTTGAAAGTAATTAACTGTTCACTCAGTAGTGGGTATGTCCCCAAATCCTTTAAATTAGCCGTTATTAAACCGCTAATCAAGAAACCTGACCTTGACCCCTGTCTGCTTTCTAATTACAGGCCGATATCAAACCTTCCGTTTATCTCCAAGATTTTTGAAAAGGTAGTATCACAGCAGCTATGTTCACATCTACACAGAAATAGCATAAATGAACTGTATCAGTCAGGATTTAGGCCTCATCACAGCACAGAGACAGCACTTGTTAAAGTAGTAAACGACCTCCTATGGGCCTCTGATCAGGGTTGCGTCACTATACTTGTGTTACTGGACCTCAGTGCAGCTTTTGACACCATTGATCATAGTATTCTCCTTCACAGATTAGAAAAGGTAGTTGGAATTAAGGGAACTGCCCTCTTGTGGCTCAGATCCTACTTGACTGATCGTTATCAGTTTGTAGATTTAGATGGTGACCATTCCTCATGTTCTCAAGTGGAGTTTGGTGTTCCACAGGGCTCAGTTTTAGGCCCACTGCTTTTTTCCCTTTACATGCTTCCTCTGGGCAACATAATTCGTAAACATGGTATTAGTTTTCATTGTTATGCTGATGACACACAATTATATGTCTCAGCAAAACCAGATGAGAAAAACCAGTTTGCTAAAATTGAGCAGTGTGTGCAGGACATACGAGATTGGATGTTAATTAATTTTCTTCTGCTTAATCCTGATAAGACAGAAGTTCTAGTCATAGGACCACAAGTAGCTAGAAGTAAGCTTTCTGATCAGACTGTAACTTTAGATGGCCTTTCTGTTCCATCAAGTGCAACAGTAAAAGACCTCGGTGTGATTATAGATTCCAGCCTTTCGTTTGAAGCTCATGTAGATAATATCACCAGGATAGCTTTCTTTCACCTTAGAAATATTGCCAAGATAAGAAACATAGTCACTAAATGATGCAGAAAAACTAGTTCATGCTTTTATCACCTCTAGGTTGGACTATTGTAACGCCTTACTGTCTGGTTGTTCAACTAGGTGTATAAACAAGCTTCAGTTAGTCCAGAATGCAGCAGCGAGAGTCCTCACTAGAACCAGAAGATACGAGCACATCACCCCTATCTTATCTACACTGCATTGGCTCCCTGTGAAATTTCGCATCGATTTTAAGATACTACTTTTGACATTTAAAGCACTAAATGGTCTCGCGCCACAGTATTTGAGTGAACTGTTAGTGTCTTACGATCCGCCACGCCTACTTCGATCAAAGAATGCAGGCTGCCTGTCAGTACCACGTATTATTAAAACTACAGTAGGGGGCAGAGCTTTTTCTTACAAAGCCCCAAAGTTATGGAATAGTCTTCCTGTTAATGTTCGGGACTCAGACACAGTCTCAGTGTTTAAGTCTAGGCTAAAAACTTATTTATTTAGCCAAGCATTTTTGTAAATAGATTAACCTTAGGTAAAGGAGCAGATCTGGGGGACTCATGGACGTAGAGTATTCTGGTGAACTTGTATGTTTAGATGCTGTCCTCCCCACTCTCATTGTTCACTCAGGTTTGTTGACGGTGAGGTGATTGGTTGCTTTACATCTCAGGGAGCCCTCATGTGTTTCCTTCTGGCTCCTCCCTTTTAGTTATGCTGTTATAGTTAGTCCTGCTGGAGTCCCTGCTTGCACTTTGCACTAATATACATTCACCTTATACATGTTGACTGTGACCAGACCTAACTGCCATCTCTCCTTATTTTCTGTTCTCTCCTGTTCTGCTCTCTCTCTCCCTCTCTCCTTTCCCTCTCTCTGTCTCTCTGTCGAGCTATACATGTTCGCTCCTGAGTTGCCAGTGATCCAGACCCTGCCCCTGGCCGCCTAACCCGCCCTGAGTCCTGCTTGGTTGAGATCCTGCCACATGGATGCCCCCAGTGGTGGTCTGCCTGGCCATGCTTTGTGGCTAGGATGGTTTATGAAGATTGTCCTATCATCATGATGCCTGTGGACCTAGACTTCAGTCGCTCGATAGCTCAGGACTGGAATCTCCTAGAGTCTACCTGAGCCTCCAGGAACAAACTGGACTCCTTTTAATTTTAATTTTAACACATCTCCTGTTACACTGAACTTCCAGTACACATTATTATGCTGATCATTCTCTGCTATCCGCTATCACCCAGATGAGGATGGGTTCCCTGTTGAGTCTGGTTCCTCTCAAGGTTTCTTCCTATTACCATCTCAGGGAGTTTTTCCTTGCCACCGTCGCCCTCGGCTTGCTCATCAGGGACAATCTTATCATTTTGATTCATACACATTGCATAAAAACTTACTTCTTTTTATTGTGTAAAGCTGCTTTGCGACAATGTCAATTGTTAAAAGCGCTATATAAATAAAATTGAATTGAATTGAATTGAATATCAACAACCCCATTATGTGGCTGTGCTACAGTACAGTGAAAAGTATAGGTTTAAAAAGTTGTGGAGGATGAGTCTTTTACTCCTTTCTAGTCAAGTGTGAAAAGGAGAGGTTTGGCCGATTCTACACTAGAGTGCGAATACATAGGTTGGTCATTGATAAAAGTCCAGTGATTTGATTTAATCACCGATAGTGTAAGGAAGACTGGCACATGGAGTTGCACTCTAGATAATAATTCATGTGGCACTTATAAGCCCCAGAGGGGGGGTATGGGAGTAATTTGAAAGTAATTTAAAAGTGTATGGGAGTAATAGTGAAATAATCGGAGATGTGCATGCAAAGGTAAGCTATAGGCCTCTTGGAATGTGCTTGCACAGGAAATCTGAGTTATACATTGGAGCGCCTTCATTGTGCGCTGAAGAGGGCCCCTTAATAGGAAACAGATGTTGATGAATGTATAGCATATATAATGAGAGAATCCGACGAGAGCTTCAGCTCTTCCATGGACCAGCTGGCGGGCAGTGGTGGCTCAGAGGGCTAAGGCACTGAGTTACTGATCGGAAGATCGGCAGTTCGATTCCCAGCTCAGCCAGGTTGCCATTGTTGGGCCCTTGAGCAAGGCCCTTAACCCTAATTGCTCCAGGGGCGCTGTACCATGGCTGACCCTGCGCTCTGACCCCAGTTACGCTGGGATATGCGAAGAAGGAATTTCACTGTGCTGTAATGTATATGTGACAAAAATAAAGCCTTAACAGCTCCGGCCATTATTACTGGATAAATAAAGGTCGTAATCTTCTGGAAACAAAGCCTGACTATCAGTATTTTTCCACAACATGTTAGGTGGCAGGCAGTTCAGTATAACAGTTGATGTTAATTGATGTTCATATGGAGTACAGGTAGCTATTGGTGGCTCAGGTGAACTTGTAGGAAATTCCAGTACTAAACTATTGTTTATGCATTGCTCAACTTTAGCAAGCTGTTTTTTCTCATCTGGTTTTGCTGAGATGTATAACTGTGTGTCGTCAGCATAACAATGAAAACTAATGCTTATGGATTGTGTTGCCCAAAGGAAGCATGTAAAAGGAAAAAAGCAGTGGGCCCAAAACTGAACCCTGCGGAACACCAAACTCCACTAAAGAACATGCAGAATAATCACTATTTAAATCTACATACTGATAACGATCAGTCAAATAGGATCTGAGCCAGGAGAGAGCTGTTCCCTTAATTCCTACTACCTTTTCTAATCTGTGAAGGAGAATACTATGATCAGTGGTGTCAAAAGCTGCACTGAGGTCAAGAAACACAAGCATAGTGATGCAACCCTTATCAGAGGCCAACAGATAATTTACTACTTTAACAAGTGGTGTCTCTGTGCTGTGATGAGGCCTAAATCCTGACTGATACAGTTCATTTATGCTGTTTCTATGAAGATATAAGCATAGCTGTTCCACTACTATCTTTTCCAGAATCTTAGAGATAAAGAGCAGGTTTGATATCGGTCAGACAAAGTATTCTAGGTTCTGATCTGACATGGTTAGTTTAATATCTGCATCAATTACATTGTCTGGTTTCAAAACCTCAATTTTATGCCTAATATTTAGAATTTTATTATTTAAAAAGTTCATGAAATCCTCACTACTGCATGATGATGTTGTGGACGGTGCATCCCACTCGGGAAGGTGCTGCTCTCATTTCCTGTACTATAGCACATAGTCTCAGAAGAGGCCTAGTTAATCGGTGACAATCCAGGGCCCAGGCCAGGGAGCAGACAGACAGGCTAAACCAACCGTCTGCTAGCTGCATAGAGTCGTCACTCAGGGATTATCATACTGAGACTGTGTCTGTTCCCCGAGATAAACATAAACATACATTTAGAAAGACTCAGAAAGTCTGTTTTAGTAATTTAATTAACATAGAGACCACAAACTCAGACCACACTGAATGCGCAGCCAGCACCTCTGATCTGAAGCTAGGACTGTTAAATATTAGATCTCTCACATCTAAAGCAGTTATTGTTAATGAAACTATCACAGATCAGGAGTTTGATGTATTATGTTTAACAGAAACCTGGATTAAACAGGACGAGTATGTGGCTCTAAATGAAGCTAGTCCTCCTGGATACAGCTACATACACCAGCCTCGGCTAACTGGCAGAGGAGGAGGAGTCGCAGTTATTTATAACCATAATCTGTCTCTCGTACAAAAACACAGTTTTAAATCTAATGCATTTGAAGTTCTCTATAGTAACATAAGTCAGCTCAGTCAATCCCGCTAATCATCATTTACAGACCCCCTGGGCCGTACTCGGAGTTTCTCTGCGAATTTGCAGATTTCCTTTCAAACCTTGTTGTTTCTGTAGACAAAGCGCTAATTGCTGGAGACTTTAATATTCATTTTGAGAATCCAGAAGACCCTCTGAGAACAGCATTCTTGTCCATACTGAACTCAATAGCAGTAAATCAGTGTGTAGTAGGACCCACTCATAAAGCAGGTCACACTTTAGATTTAATATTATCCTTCGGATTAAGTATAGGAAATATACCCACAATTCCACAGTCTGAAGTTATCTCGGATCACTACCTTGTCTCGATTAAAGCGTGTCATAGTAATAATGTACGCACAGCACCGCGCTTCCACCTTAAACGTACATTTACATCAAATACCGCACAGAGCTTTATCAATAATCTTCCAGAGATATCAACTTTGATTGGATCGCCATCTGACTTCACAGAACTCGAACAGGCGAATGAATATCTAGAGTCAGCACTTCGTTATAGCTTAGATAATGTAGCTCCAGTTAAAAGGAAAATAATTAGAGATAAGAAACTTGCTCCTTGGTATAATGATCACACACATGCTTTAAAACAGACAGACGAGCCCTACAGAGGGTGGTGCGATCAGCTGAGTGCATCATCCAAACTGAGCTCCCTGACCTGCACTCTGTCTACAGCAAGCGGTGCTGGACCAAGGCCAGGAAGATCATGAAGGACCTCAGCCACCCCAGCAATGGACTGTTCTCTCTGCTGCGATCTGGGAAGCGCTTCCGCTCCCTCAAGGCCAATACAGAGAGACTGAGAAGGAGCTTCTTCCCGCAGGCGATACGGTCTCTCAATCAAACCAACACAATAGACTAAACACCTTTTCATTTTCTTGCACACACAGAACGGACAATTATGTCAATGCACATTGCACATATATGCACATATGCACATTTTGCACACTTCAAGGACTTCTTTTCACACCCCCCTCATCTCATTAAAAAACTACCTCAAGTTTTCACAGACTATAGTCGCAATATATTACATCACATCCCACTTCTGACAAGAGCACATTTTTTTTTTTCATACTCCAGATTTTATGTATATATATATATTTTGTAACTTTGTTGGAATCTGTTTTATAGGTTCCTTTTGAAAAAATATTTAAGGTCACGGAGCGGTCGTATAAGCATTTCACTGCATATCGTATTGTGTATGACTGTGTATGTGACAAATAAAATTTGAATTTGAAAATTTGAATTTGAAACAAACCGCTCGGAAATTCGAATGTAAATGACGCCAAACTAAATTGTTAGTATTTCAAATAGCTTGCAAGGAGAGCATCCTGAAGTATAAAAAAGCTCTCAGTGATGCTAGATCAACGTATCTCTCCAGTCTTATAGAAAATAAAAACAACCTGAGATTTTTATTTAATACCGTAGCTAAATTAACTAAAAACAAGACCACTGCAGAAATCTCCACAACATCATCATGCAGTAGTGAGGATTTCATGAACTTTTTCAATAATAAAATCATAAATATTAGGCAAAAAATTCAGGCTTCGAAACCAGACAATTTAAATAATTCAGATGATCTAACCACATCACATCAGAACTTAGAACACTTTACTCCTCTTGAAGCGAGGGAACTAATTTCACTCATCTCTTCTTCAAAATCGTCAACCTGTATATTAGATCCTATACCGACACATTTTCTCAAGCAGATAGTACCAGCAATAACAGAACCCCTGTTGAAAGTAATTAACTGTTCACTCAGTAGTGGGTACGTCCCCAAATCCTTTAAATTACCCGTTAAACTGCTAATTGAGAAACCTGACCTCAGGATATCAAACCTTCCCTTTATCTCTAAGATTCTGGAAAAGGTAGTATCACAGCAGCTATGTTCACATCTACACAGAAATAGCATAAATGAACTGTATCAGTCAGGATTTAGGCCTCATCACAGCACAGAAACAGCATTTGTTATTCAATTCAATTCAATCTTATTGTCATTGTTAAACATAACAAGTATAGATAACAACGAGATATCAAGTGCAACTATAGTGCAGCAAAGGAATAACCATAAAGGCTAAAGTAGTAAATGACCTCCTATTGGCCTCTAACGAGGGTTGCGTCACTATACTTGTGTTATTCGACCTCAGTGCAGTTTGCTCAAATTTGAGGTGTGTGCAGGACATAAGAGATTGGATGTTTATTAATTTTCTTCTGCTTAATCCTGATAAGACAGAAGTTCTAGTCATAGAACCACAAGTAGCTACAAGTAAGCTTTCTGATCACACTGTAACTTTAGATGGCCTTTCTGTTCCATCAAGTGCAACTGTAAAAGACCTTGGTGTGATCCAACCTTTTATTTGAAGATTCCAACCTTTTATTTGAAGCTCATGTAGATAATATTACCAGGATAGCTTTCTTTCACCTTAGAAATACTGCCAACATTAGAAACATATTGTCACTAAACGATGCAGAAAAACTAGTTGATGCTTTTATCACCTCTAGGTTGGACTATTGTAACGCCTTACTGTCTGGTTGTTCAACTAGGTGTATAAACAAGCTTCAGTTAGTACAGAATGCAGCAGCGAGAGTCCTCACTAGAACCAGAAGATACGAGCACATCACCCCTATCTTATCTACGCTGCATTGGCTCCCTGTCAAATTTCACATCCATTTTAAGATACTACTTTTGACATTTAAAGCACTAAATGGTCTCGCGCCGCAGTATCTGAGTGAACTGTTAGTGTCTTACGATCCGCCACGCCTACTTCCATCAAAGGATGCAGGCTGCCTGTCAGTACCACGTATTATTAAAACTACAGCAGGGGGCGGAGCTTTTTCTTACAAAGCCCCAAAGTTATGGAATAGTCTTCCTGTTAATGTTCGGGACTCAGACACAGTCTCAGTGTTTAAGTCTAGGCTAAAAACCTATTTATTTAGCGCAGCATGTTTGTAAATAGATGAGCCTTAGGTAAAGGAGCAGATCTGGGGGACTCATGGACGTAGAGGATTCTGGTGAACTGGGATGTTTAGATGCTGTCCTCCCCACTCTCATTGGTCACTCAGGTTTGTTGATGGTGAGGTGATTGGTTGCTTTACATCTCAGTTCCCCCTCATGTCTGTGTTTCCTTCTGGCTCCTCCCTTTTAGTTATGCTGTCATAGTTAGTCCTGCCGGAGTCCCTGCTTGCACTTTGCACTAATATACATTCACCTTATACATGTTGACTGTGACCAGACCTAACTGCCATCTCTCCTTATTTTCTGCTCTCTCCTCTTCTGCTCTCTCTCTCTCTCCTTTTCCCTCTCCCTGTCGGGCTATACACGTCACTCCTGAGTTGCCAGTGATCCCAACCCCTCTGCCCTCTGGACCTGCCTAACCCGCCCTGCTTCTGGTTGGAGATCTCGTCGCATGGATGCCCCATGTGGTCTGCCTGGATGCGCGTGGTGGCTGGGGATGGTTTCCACGAAGACTGTCCTGTCCTCGACTGATGCAGACAGCTGTTCTCTGGGGACCTGTGACTTCAGTTGTTCAATAGCTCAGGACTGGAATTTCCTACAGTCTACCGGAGCCTCCAGGAACAAACTGGACTCCTTTTAATTTTAACACATCTCCTGTTACACTGAACTTCCAGTACACATTATTATGCTGATCAATCCCTGCTATCCGTTATCACCCAGATGAGGATGGGTTCCCTGTTGAGTCTGGTTCCTCTCAAGGTTTCTTCCTATTACCATCTCAGGGAGTTTTTCCTTGCCACCGTCGCCCTCGGCTTGCTCATCAGGGACAATCTTATCATTTTGATTCATTCACACTCACATTTCATACAAACTTATTTCTTTTGATTGTGTAAAGCTGCTTTGCGACAATGTCAATTGTTAAAAGCGCTATATAAATAAAATTGAATTGAATTGAACTTTATGTTAATTAAATTATTAAAACAGACTTTGAGTCTTTCTAAATTTGTGTTTAGTTCGGGGAACAGACACAGTCTCAATATAATGAGCCAATATAATGAACACATGCTCAGAAAATGATTGGCTGTCCTCTCCCGTCCTTCAAGGATCTGTACAGTTCCCGTTGCCTCAGGAAGTTCAACCAGGCACGTGATGTGAGTCCTCAGGAAGATGTTACAGAACTTTTAAAGCATGAATAAACAGACTGAACAACAGCTTCTATCCTAGAACCATCATTGTGTTACAATGTTTGGGTTACTTTTAAAAATATTAGAACATCATAGGGTTGTAACATACAGTAAATATGCGTGCAATACAATCTGCTAAGTGCAACATTACCGTGCAGTGCAAGGCAGAATGTTGTAGCTTGCCTTTTTGTGTTATTAGCACTTTGAGCTATTGTGTTTATGTAAGTAGTTTTTGTTAGTTGTTAACTTTTAGTTTTATGTTTAGTAACATCATCTTTCTTAATTTATTGTTTTAATTTTTATATGACTTTTACTCGTTAATACTGTGTGCGTGTGTGTGTGTGTGTTAGTATTCTGTGTTCCTGTTTTTTAATGTGTGGTCTTTCCTTTGTGTCAGCTAACACGGGTCTCGCACCATTTGGGGATTGCATTAAGTTAAATTAAGTTACGCCTTTATTTGTTACATATACATTACTGAACTGTGAAATTTTGTTGTACAGGCACAATGACAATAAAGCAAACATTGACCTTAACCTGAAAATAGAAGAAAAACATGTTGCTATTGCCCTCATCTGTGTAGGCATTAACACGGTAATTTCACAACCACGTGTGTCTCATTTGAGATCAACATCTTAGCTCATCTTAGCGGTGTGTATGCCTTCTAGCGTTTGGCCACATGATGTCGCCAGTGAGCTGTGTTTAGCGGTCTGTAGGTGAAGCGCCTAAAAAGCTTTAAAAAAACGTTGTTCCTCCTATCAACAACACAAGGTACTGAAGAATATAACGTATTTTTTTCGAACGGCTGTGCGATATTCGTATTATATCTATTTACAAATAACAGAAACCATAACGAAACGTCCAGCCTCGATCATCAGTGCACGCATGCGCAGTACAAGTGGAGTGGCACAGGCGCTACCTGAAGTGCTTCTCGTGCCCAGCTCACACAGCGCATGCGCACACATGCGCAGCGTACATCAGGCAGGGTGCAGCCTGGGCAGCGGCGCCTCCGCTCTGTTCGAGGTAAAATCTAGAGATTTATTACTGTGTGCTGATGACGGAGCGACACGTACAGGACTGTACAGCTGCTCACTCTGGCATGGAAATATTACGGAAGCATTTTATTAGTCAGATCGAGTACAAATAAAAGTCTGTGTGTGTGTGTGTGTGTGGAGAGAGCTTTAATTCTGCTTTAAGGTTAAACGCAGGCTGTTAGCTGAGCTGCTAATGTTCATACAGCTGAATCCCAACTGGATATTTAACTCCTGTTTAATGCACAGTCTGAATAAACACATTAACTTTATGTTTATATATACAGTACAAATCCATTAAAGCAGGAGATTTCTGTATAAAGGTGTATGAATTGTGTTTTGATTGTCAAGTCAAATAGATTTTATTGTTATTATTCTGTATAGATTGTGTAGACACACACACACACACACACACACGAGTGGCTCGTGTATTACTGCACGTGCTACAGTCATTTGAATAGATGAAGAAGGTGAAAATTGTTTAACATGACATTGAATTTCACTTTGTTCTGCACTAATCATGAACCTGGAACGACAGGGCAGAAATAAATCATCAGTCTTAGGGGTGTATTAATTAATGATAAACCAGGTCCTAATGTATTTCTTTATGTTTTTATTCACATCCCACCGAATAGAAAACACCTGAACTGTTTACATCCACACACACTGTAACAGTGACAGAAATGTAGATGTTTTGGAAGCTTTTTGATTCTAATTGCTAGGGTTTAAATGTCAGAATCCACAGGTAGTTTAGATTCTCATAGAACAAAATTATGATTTACAGATTTTTTATGACGTTATATTACACCTTGTCTGATATTTTAGGATGTGTTTGGACCTCCAGCAGGGGTGTAGCAGACATTTTAAAAGTGAGAGACCAACAGCTGTGAGTAAGTAACACCATCATTAATATCTCAAATCATCTGTAACGTCAAACTGAAACCCAACACTGCCTTCATTTGAGCTCTCACATGTAAATATTCTAACGTGCCAATTCCTCTACGAGTGCTTCCTCTCATCACCTCCCCTCATCTCTATCAGCATGCAAGTAATACATATTTTAAAGTAAACGTAATCAAAAAAATGTTAGAGAGAAGGTAAATGTAAATATTCAAATGAGTTCAGTATAACCAAATAGACATGAGCACTGTGATTAGATGAAAAATGAGGAGTGCAATTGTAATAAAAGACCTGTAGCATTGTGCAGGTGAGCAGCTCTGTATCCATCCCACTACCTGCTGCACTTGCATGATTGTTAAAGGAAATGAACAACACAAGCCGAGCTATAAAAACTCTATAAACTCTATGAAGACTGAGGACAAATTCGGTATTAATACCCCCAATAACTGACCTTGTTCTTTGCTTTGTAAGGATGTAGAGATGGAGACCTGTACGACCTCAGGTGAGGGGACATCCAGCTTTCTAGGACGCATCATCATCGTGAACGAAGAGAACAATGGATCCCAGACATCTCTGAAAGAAGAGCCTAAGGACGAATATTACCTCTGTAAGAGAGCAGGGTGAATCTTTAACCCTATTTATAATCCTATCGTCTATTCTAACCATAATTTACTTTTCACTGGACACTTTCTCTGTTTTTTTTGTGTTCTGTATTTCATGACAACTGTATAAATATTAAAAATCATGAACATGCAGGTGGAGAAACATCAGACTCTGTGGACCAACAGAATGAAGAATTCCAAATTAAACTTATAAAAGAGGAAGAAGATGAAGCTGAAGATGAGGACTATCTCTGTAAGAAAACAGGTTTCCCACAAACTTAATGTTTAAAGTAACTCATTGGAGACACTAACAAGCTCTAGTGTCCTGCTTGGTGTAGCGATATTAAACCTGAGCAGAAATAAGCAAGGGACAAAGTGAATGATCGAATTAAACAAAACATGATCTTGTACATTTAGCATAGAGGCATCTGTTTCATGTGTACATAAATTATATTTTATTTGGATAGTTTTCTAATCATTTCTTTGCCGTGTTTTTATCTCCAGACTGTGAGATTTGCAGATCTTTCTTCATCAATAAGTGTGAGCTTCACGGTCCACCCCTCTTCATCCCTGATACACCTGTTCTTATCGGGGTTTGGGATCGCGCTAGACAAACACTTCCACCATTTCTGGAAATTCGGAGGTCTGATCTTCCAGACGCAGGTCTGGGAGTGTTTAATACAGGGGGCACGATGCCAGTAGGTGTGCACTTTGGGCCATATGAGGGAGAGCTGGTGGACCAAGAGGAAGCCATGAACAGCGGCTACTCCTGGGTGGTAATTACTTGTCTTAACTGCTCCAGATTAATTCAAATTAAAAATGGATTTTCATTAGTGAACATATAGAGGGATAAGTCATGGTTTAGAGGATCTCATCTGTATAAACAATACTGTGTTCAGTTTCCGTTCCAGACAAACTGCTAATTATGTTTTACTAGGGTTAAGTATGATTTAAAACAGTACAAAGCAGAGGGATAAAGCTTAGGACATGATTTTCTCTTTCCACAGCATTTGATATTAATCACTCATTCATTTTCTAGAACTCTAAGATGTTTGTCTGCACCCGAGTCCAAAACATTTTCTTTTTTACACTAAAGATGTTAAGCTTTTACAGAGACTTTGGCCATCTTATACAGTTTAGAAACACATTTAAATCTAAGACAGGCAAACATACATAGAACTACAATATACTGTATAGCCTAAAATTTGTGCACCCCGCCCATCACACCCACAATTGCTGCTTCTCCAAACTGTTACACACACTCTGAAGCACACAGTTATACAGAACGTCTCGGTGTAATGTTACAGTTCCCCTTCACTGGAACTAAGAGAAACTTACCAAACCGTTATCAAGCATGACAACACCCCTTTGAGATCCACAAATCTAGCTCCATGAAGACATTGTGTGTGAAACGGAAGAACTCGGGTATCCTGCACAGAGCCCAGACTGAAATCAACCTCACTGAACCGTCGGTTTTGGGATGAACTGGAACTTTCTCGACATCAGCACCTGTGCTCACTAACGCTCCTGGAGAGCTCGTGTGTGAATGAACACCAATCCATACAGCCATGCTCCACCAAATAGTGAAAACCCTTCACAGAAAAGTGGGAGCACATTATAACAGCAAACACAGGGATGAACATCTGGAATGAGACACACAGTTGAATCACAAGTTTATATCCATTTGGGTGAAATTAAAACTGATTTTTGAAACACTCCACAAATTTCATGTTAATTGTTTGCGCTTCGCAAAATAGATGGTATTACAGGGAAGGAAGATGTGGATGTATATCTCAAGACATCAGCCAGGATGTTAAAGTTTGAGCACAAGTGGATTTTCTCATGGATAGGAAACCCAAGCATACTTTCCAAATTGTGGGAAAATGACTTACGGACAATAAAGTCAAGGTATTGGAGCCCTGACCTCAATCTAATAGCCTAGAAACATCTGAAACATCTTAAGGAACATTGCTAAATACTAACTCAGTGTGTGTAAACTTTTGACCCACTGAGAATGTGATCCAACTAAATCTTTCTTCCTACTATTAATATTTCACATTCAAAGGTTACTCAGATTAAATGTCAGGAGATGAAACAGTTTGAAGGAAATGTGAAAGAAGTTTTAAGATTTGTCTAAGGTGTGTGTAATTTTTTTTATATGAACAGTATACAGGTTTTACGGTTGGAGTGCACATAATTTTGCCCTTATAGAGTATTTATATAATATCTCACTGTTTTTTTACAGATATCTCACAGAAGACAATGTGAGCAGTACATCGACGCTAAGAAAGAGATGCATGCTAACTGGATGAGGTGAAAAACTCACCATAAATCTATTTTTCAAACCTGATTGAATATTTCTACAATAATTCATTATATTTATTTGGAATCTAATCGATGTCTCTAACTATGTGCTCCTCGCTATTCCCATTTTCCCGCTGTTGCTCTGACTCGTCCTCACAGGTATGTGAATTGTGCTCGTAACGATGAAGAACAGAATTTGGTGGCTTTTCAGTATCGAGGGGGGATCTTCTACCGCTCCTCTCGACCCATTGAACCAGGACAGGAGCTGTTGCTGTGGTATGGAGAGGAATACGCCAAAGATCTCAGCATCGCATTCCACTACCTCTGGAAGAAAAAATGCTTTGCAAATGGTTACGTACAAACATTGCGATTTCATTACGCTTATTTATTTGCAAGACAAATGTTGTGGAAAGTTTTCAGATGCACTTCCAGATGCAGTGTAGTCATCATGTTGTTTACTTTATTTTTATGCATTTTATTCCCTATACATTTTTTTTTTATTCTTTCTGCAATCATTTTTTTGTTTCAGGAATGAACAGCACACAAGTGTTCTCCTGCTCTTTGTGTCCAGCATCCTACACTTCTCAAGTTTACTTTCACAAACATGTTAGAAGATGCCACTATGAGGAGTATTTGAGACTGCTGAATTCAGGAGAGATTAAATTTGAGACTCTGATGCCCACGAGGAGCTCCAGTAGTCAGCAGACCTCGTCTAGTTCTCTGGACACTAACACTTCTCATGAACAAAAGCAGGAGGAGCTCCATCCCTGCTCACACTGTGGGAAAAGTTTTACTCAGCAGAGTACTCTCCAGTTACACCAGTGCGTTCCCACTGGGAAAAAAACACACCAGTGTTCATCATGCGGAAAGATTTTTAGCAACAAAGGAACTCTCGTAAGACACGTGCGCATTCACACCGGAGAGAAGCCGTTCCACTGTGCGCAGTGTGGGAGGAGTTTTACTCAGAAAAGTCACCTTCAAACACATGAGCGCATTCACACTGGAGAAAAACCGTTTCATTGCTCACACTGTGGGAAGAGTTTTAATCATCAGAGTCATCTCCAGCAACACCAACGCATCCACACCGGAGAGCGGCCGTATCAGTGCTCACAGTGCGGTCGGGGTTTCACTCACCTCGGGCACCTCCAGCAGCACCAGCGCACACACACTGGAGAAAAACCCTTCCAGTGCTCGGAGTGCGGGAAAAGTTTTAATCACCAGAATAATCTCCAAACTCACCAGCGCATTCACACAGGCGAAAAACCGTATCACTGCACGCTGTGTGGGAAAAGTTTCACTCACCAGAGCCATCTCCAGTTCCACCAACACATCCACACAGGCGAGAAGCCGTTTCAGTGCTCGGTGTGTGGGAAATGTTTCAATCGAGCCAGTCACCTTCAACAACACCAACGCACTCACACAGGCGAGAAACCGTACCAGTGCACCGTTTGTGGGAAACGTTTTACACGAAACACTCATCTGCAAAAACACCAGCGCAAACACACATCAGAGACGGCGTATTAATGCTGCGGCACAGGGCAGACTGTGCATGTGCACTCACACAGCCACCAGGCTCAACACAGAAGTATAATCATCTTCAGATTAATGTGATAAATGACATGAAGCAGGTTTTAACTGTAAGCTTTTATGTATGTCTGACCTGTTGAGTGACTAATTGAAATGATGTTTTAGACGACACTGACACTTGATTCTGCCCACGTGAGAAATGTGTACCGACAGCACCATGTGAGGAACAAGAGTTCTGTTAATGTGCGCCAGAGGTCCACAGCTTTAACCATAGAGAGACAAGAAACTTTCTGTCTAGAATAAAAATCTGCAGTCATAACAGCTCTTCTTTTTTGGATAAAATTGTATGATGAACAACAGCATGTCCTTAGATCTCGTCTATTTATGAGTTCCTCCATGGGTCAGCAGCAGTCTCCAAATTCTACACACACAAAAAAAAGAAACCATAAAGGCCAGAATTCACCCATTCCCTACTTTCTAGATCATAGCCGTGTCCATGTGATTACTGGGAGATATTGATCTGTCTGATTATTAGTCAGTGAGCTTCTGTGCATCTCTGTGTTTCTGTTTGAGTTCTGACAAGGACACAATTTTTAACACTACAACTGCCACCAAAAATTATGGAGCCAAGTTGTAGATTTTTTAACTACCAACTAGAGAGCAAACCAAACACGGATATAACACAAAACAGTTTTTCTTTAATAGCTAAATCTTTCTGGAGTAGTGCATCACACCTCAGAATAATTACATTAAATTAGATACAAGTAGAGGGGGAAATAAACACTGAATTGAACATAAAGCAAGTTAAAAGAGAATGCTTACAGACGTAAATCAGCTTAATTTTAACTTTGACATCTAAACTGAAGAACAAGTTTGTGTTGGACTGAAGAGAAGTGATTATGGAGGATCAGGTGAGAGTGATGTTCAGTAATGACACACTGCATTGACCATGAAGATGATGCTGGAGCTTCTGGTCTGCTTATGTATAAAGATGAAATATATAAAGATGACTGCCTGAAGAACGAGGTGTAATTTTCCACAGTGTAGTTTATGAGAATTTTTTTTCTCATTCCAGAGACAGAAAATAAGTTTGGAAATGAAGTGATTTTTTTTTTAGGATGGAAATAAATCTCACCACAGAATAGAGTGTTAAAGCTTTTCTCCAGGAAAGTTCAATCATCTCAACCCAATGACCAATGTAGATCTCAATCTGATTAAACATTAAAAATGTTTAAACAAACAAACAAAAAGTCGACATTACACAGCCTGCAGAGCCAGTCTGTCTGGAGTTATTCGAGAAGGTTGGACCAGGCTTCATGGGGAATTCTGCTTTTCATTAGCAAGGTCTCAGAGTTTAGTCCAAGGAGCAACAACAAATTTCACTGTCTTTGATTCCATTGTCTTTGCCAGGCCAGGGGTTGTACACACACTGTCCTGCCACTTTATGTTCAAGCGTATTCTCCTGCACTCTGGTTCCTTATAAATTCTACTGTAGTTTAATTGCATGAAATGTTCATTCAAATTAAAAATGTACTTTCTATAAACCAACTGCTTTAATTAAATAGCTTTAAATATTCTATATTAAGTTTTTTAAAATTTCAACAAACCTGACTGCAAAGCAGTTACAAAATCTCAAACTAACTTTAAAATGTTCAAATTAAACAGAATTGTAGTGATTTGGATAAAAGATTTCTTTTCACCCCTTTTCAAACAGAAAACCAAGGTTTTTTTTTTAAGGTTTTCTTAGTGTTGCACATCTGAATGTTTGTTTACTTTATATATTATTTATTGGCTCCGATTTATATTTTTTTTCTTCCCTGGCAAACTTTGCTTTTTATAATAAAAGACAAATAAAATAAAAGCTCATTTGACTCATTGTCCTGTAAATAACAGCCATGACGTCAAGACCCACGAGTTTAGGCACAAAGTTCAGGATAAAACCGCGTGACTTCTGATCCTTTAATATTCATCCCAAAGCAAGAAAATACATTATGGACAACAAACATTTCACTTTCATGCTCTTGTGAGGAATAAGGGGCGTTGTAATATGTGGGGTACGAGTGAAAATCCAAGGATTAAACACACTAAACAATAGTGATAGTCGTTCATGCACGATTGGTTCTTTAATGTGACTCAGAAGAACGAGTATCTCGGAGAGTGATTCGTTCATTTTCTACTGGGCGCGTAAAGCATCTAAAGCATCGCAAAAACTCTGTAGGTTATGTACAGGAAACAGAAATGAGTCGTTACCTTTGAGTCTTTTGTCACGAGTCTCCCATAGACGCTATGCAGTGCAGTACACAGGAAACAGAATTGAGCGATTCTTCTCATGAGTCTTCTACTCCTAGTCGTTCGCTTTTTTTTACTCCTATAGACGCTATGCAGTGCAATAGATTCAGAAGAACGAACAACTCGGTCCAGAACTTATGACAATGAGCTGCTCATTATGTCACTAGCTGCATTGTAATGTTTTCATTAAAAACATTATTGTTGTTTGGGGGTCTGTTTATTAAAAGTGTAACTTTTTATTTTAATTCTGATCAAAAGAACGAAATTAACTAAATGACTCAAAAAATTAATCAAAGAACCGAGTCACTAAAATGATTCTAACTTCCCATCACTACTAATCATCAGAACACCTGTGAGAAAACTGTGAAGCGGGAAATTGTTAGCTTTTTAAAATAGAAGTCCCAAGCTAGGTCACTGCATTAATAGTCCCATGAAGGAAGAGCGCCCCCCTGAGGATATCGATTAAAGATCTCCCTGACTGAGGAATTCAAATTTTATTATAATTACCATCAGAAAGTTAAAGCATGTATAATAATACAAAAGAAATTTAAAATAAGTCTGAAGTCATATAGTGTCTTATAACTTTAACTTTTATAATTTAATCAATCAGATTAAATTTGATTTAAAAAATTTAATAAAGTTCATTCATTTTACTGGCAGTTTATTCACAAAGGTATCAGTTTTTCTTTTTTCTTTTTTGCTTAGTACTGCTTTAGAGCTATGACAACATTAAGGTTAACGGTCTCTCTCTTAACACACAGAGAGAGAGAGAGAAAATATTTGCACTTTGACCTCTCAGTCAATAATCTAATTTCAGAAGCTTTCACCCCTACTCACACTGTTCTCAGCTAAAACTGGGTCTCTCTCTCTCTCTCACACACACACACACACACACACACACACACACACGGAGTCACATACACTGAAGCCAACCGAGCAGCCGTTTGGACATAACATCACAAACATGGGACATTGGTGTGGAGTGTGTCTTTCTGTTGTTCTGCTGCTGTGTTCAGCTCCAGCGAAGGCTGGTGTAACTGAAGGGACATTTTCTGGCAATTTGGATAATTCTGAGAAAATCAGTGCTTCTGAAGGAACAAGCAGTTTCGGAAGCTTTCAAGGCACAGCAGGACCCAGTAAGAGAAACGGAACCGGCCGGCTGCTGGTGGTGCCGATGGACGGTAGCCACTGGACTGTGATGAAGGTGGTGGCAGAGGAACTGGGCCGCAGAGGCCATGCCGTAATGGTGCTGATGCCGGAGGTCAGCATGCGCTTAGGCTCTGGGACGCACTATACAAGCAAAAGGTTTCCGGTTCCGTACACTCAGGAGCTGTTTAACCAGCTGACACAAGATTCCCAACAGCTGATTGGCTCTACAGCAGGCCTGTTTGAAAGGATATCAGGGAGACTGAAACACATGAGAGAGATTATGAATCTGATCATCTCCACTAGTGAGAGTTTGTTACTTAACCATGAACTTGTGGAGTTTTTACGGAAGCAGGAGTTTGACGCAGTACTGACAGACCCTGTAATGCCAACTGGAGCCATTTTAGCCTTTAATTTGTCTCTGCCTGCCATCTACATGCTGCGTGGGTTGCCATGTGGAATGGATGCCGTCGCCACAGGCTGTCCTGACCCTCCTTCCTACATCCCCCGCTTCTTCACTAAAAACACTGACCGCATGTGCTTCACTGAGCGCGTGTTAAATGTGGTGGTGTATATGCTGGAACCAGTGATGTGTAAGTTGGTCTTCTGGTGGTTTGATGATGTCGCATCACGGTTCCTGCAGCGCAGTATCAGTATAGCAGAGATTCTAAACACAGCTGCAGTGTGGCTGCTGAGATACGACTTCACCATGGAGTTCCCCAAACCGCTCGCACCCAACACCGTGCTAATCGCAGGACTCAACTGTGCTGCTACTGGCGCTCTGGACCCGGTGAGTCTTGCACCCATACACACATTCTCTCCTCTCTTAAAACTGCAATCATTTTCATTTATTCTATTAGAAAATTTAAATTATTAAATAAAGCTATTAATTAAATGCATCTAACCTTTTCAACAACTAGAAAAATTATAAAAATATATGAATGTATATACCAGTTTAAAATAGCAAAATATGACTTAAACTTAATACATGGACTCCTGGGGGAAATAATCAACATATTAATGTAGTTTGGCAATGTACAGGATCAGTCAAAAGTTTGGATTTATTTTCTACATTCTGTATTTTGCAAAAACTATGAAATAACACACATGGTATTCAGTAAGTTTTTTTTTTTTTTTTTTAATATTAAGTTTTTAAAAATTTCAACAAACCTGACTGCAAAGCAGTTACAAAATCTGCTTTAAAATGTTCAAATTAAACAGAATTGTAGTGATTTGGATAAAAGATTTCTTTTCCCCCCTTTTCAAACAGAAAACCAAAAATAAATTGGTTTTTTTTTTAAGGTTTTCTTAGTGTTGCACATCTGAATGTTTGTTTACTTTATATATTATTTATTGGCTCCGATTTATATTTTTTTTCTTCCCTGGCAAACTTTGCTTTTTATAATAAAAGACAAATAAAATAAAAGCTCATTTGACTCATTGTCCTGTAAATAACAGCCATGACGTCAAGACCCACGAGTTTAGGCACAAAGTTCAGGATAAAACCGCGTGACTTCTGATCCTTTAATATTCATCCCAAAGCAAGAAAATACATTATGGACAACAAATATTTCACTTTCATGCTCTTGTGAGGAATAAGGGGCGTTGTAATATGTGGGGTACGAGTGAAAATCCAAGGATTAAACACACTAAACAATAGTGATAGTCGTTCATGCACGATTGGTTCTTTAATGTGACTCAGAAGAACGAGTATCTCGGAGAGTGATTCGTTCATTTTCTACTGAGCGTGTAAAGCATCTAAAGCATCGCAAAAACTCTGTAGGTTATGTACAGGAAACAGAAATGAGTCGTTACCTTTGAGTCTTTTGTCACGAGTCTCCCATAGACGCTATGCAGTGCAGTACACAGGAAACAGAATTGAGCGATTCTTCTCATGAGTCTTCTACTCCTAGTCGTTCGCTTTTTTTTACTCCTATAGACGCTATGCAGTGCAATAGATTCAGAAGAACGAACAACTCGGTCCAGAACTTATGACAATGAGCTGCTCATTATGTCACTAGCTGCATTGTAATGTTTTCATTAAAAACATTATTGTTGTTTGGGGGTCTGTTTATTAAAAGTGTAACTTTTTATTTTAATTCTGATCAAAAGAACAAAATTAACTAAGTGACTCCAAAAATTAATCAAAGAACCGAGTCACTAAAATGATTCTAACTTCCCATCACTACTAATCATCAGAACACCTGTGAGAAAACTGTGAAGCAGGAAAAATAGCTTTTTAAAATAGAAGTCCCAAGCTAGGTCACTGCATTAATAGTCCCATGAAGGAAGAGCGCCCCCCTGAGGATATCGATTAAAGATCTCCCTGACTGAGGAATTCAAATTTCATGAAATAACACACATGGCATTCGGTAATTAAGTAACAACAACCTCAGTTGCTATTTGAAGACATGTTCTGGAACCGTTCTTGCAAGTAAAGTATTAACAAGTGCATCTGCAAAACCCATCAAGCACCATGATGAAACTTACCTCTGCTGCAGAGAAGTTGTTTATTTAGCGTCACCCTTATCTGCTCCAGGGACACCATATGTTCGCTGACCCTGTGCTCTGACCCCAAACTAACAAGAAGCTGGTCTATGTGAAGAATAAAGGATTTCACTGTGCACTGTGTTTCACTTACTTATGTCTCAATATCAATTGTTTAAAGGAAATTATTGCATATTTTGGATGATTTCAGCATTGTTTTTTTTTTTGTTTTTTTCAGGAAAGACCATGGTGTTATAAGGAGTGTAGAACCTTTTGACTCGTCCTGCGTGTGTAATAATCTTCGGTATTTTCTAAATTCAAGTCAAACTTGTTCTTCATAAAACAAGAAAAATTTATTTTATAGAACTCGGTTTACTATTACAAAAATCTGTTGTATACGGGGTCAGTGCCGCTGATGACACACCACACTCATCTCTTCTGGTTCTGTTCTTCCAAACAGTATTACTTCACTTCATCCACAGAGCCTGAACAACTTAGTGTTCATATTAATAGCACTAATTGTTTAAAAAAAAACACACACACACACACGCAAGAAAACATTATTTAATAGGGAAAAATGTACATTTGTTTTTGTCCAAACTTTTAACTGATCCTGTACATTGCCTTGCTTGGTTTAACATGTAACAATTTATTTGAATAATAGTAAACTTAGCTCTTTTTCTTTGTTTGTGTGTGTGTGTGTGTGTGTGTGCGCGCCGTAAAGGAAGTGTTGGAGTTTGTGGAAGGATCAGAACATGGAGTTGTTGTTTTCACACTCGGCTCTTTAGTGCCATCGCTGCCCAAGGAGAAAGCAGCCATTTTCTTCCAGGCCTTCAGGAGAATTCCTCAAAGAGTAAAAAAACACACACACACACACACACACACACACACACACACACACACACACACACATTATCTACACACTATTTGCTCACTATGTACGGTGAACAGGCTCCCTGAACCTGTCCCCGATTCTTGAACGAGTTCTGTTCCAGGACCACGTTTGTAAGTTGGATTTGTTCATAAATCGGAGACGAAGTGAGTCTTATACACCTTTGACACAATTATACAATATAAAGTATAACCAATCCACTTGGCACACCCACAGAAAGTGTTAATGCATCAGTTAGGGTTAAATAACTTGTTGATCATGAACTTCCTGGAAATGTGTGTGTGTGTGTGTGTGTGTGTGTGTGTGTGTGTGTGTGTGTGTGTGTGTGTGTGTAGGTAATATGGAGATACACAGATGAAGTTCCTCATGAAATTCCTGGGAATGTGAAGCTGATGAAGTGGCTTCCTCAGAACGACCTGCTGGGTATGTCATAAGTGTTCCTTCACCAGTGTTCACTTGGTGTGTAGCAGTAGGGATGGGTCGCTCGACACCCAGTTTCGACACACGTCTCGAGTTTTCGACACACTAGTGCTTTGAAACAATGTTCCGGAGCGTTGCTCGAAATGAGGCTGTCACGTGACCTGTGGAAACGAAGCTTCATTACGTCACTGACACGTCACGCAGGGCTCAAACACAGAGCGCGTCTATTGCGCTGTCCCATACCCGCTGTCCAGTTATTCCAATCTTAGAATTATATCCATCATTGTCATGTCTATATGTTTTTGACATGGTGTGTTATTGTTTAAAAAAATATAATAAAAACAATGAAGTTTGATGTGAGTACAAATGAAAAACAGAAAGTCTTTATTGCCATTATATTGTCCAAAACAAAAAAGGGGCGGGGGATGTAAACTCTGCACACACACACACACCACCATCTTGCTAATTACATATGTTTATTAAATATACAAACAAAACCTTACAATGAACAAAACATGTGAATGGCACAGATGGTGTAGGGATTTTGTGTCAAAAAGCTTCAAAGAATCACCGCAGTTTGTTGTAAAAGCTTCACTGCTTGGGAAGCTTCATTCGGCGCATCCCTATGTAGCAGTATGTAACAGTCATGGTTTAATAGAATCTAATTTTTGTATGACTCAGTTATCTTCTCTTTTTTGACAGAGTAAATTAACAGTGAGTCTTTAATAATATAAAACACCACCACAACAGAGCTCAATTCTGGGTTTTTATTCCCAATTCCCACAGTGCCACAGTGTTTAGCACTATGACCTTACACCTCCAGGGTCAGGGGTCGATACCAGCCATGCCATTTCATGGAGTTTGCATGTTCTCCCCAAACCTGCCGGGTTTCCTCTCACCGTCCAAAGAAAGAGAAGGCTTATTACCATTCCCAAATTGTCCATAATGTGTGTGTGTGTGTGTGTGTGTGTGTGTGTGTGTGTGTGTGTGTGTGTGTGTGTGTGTGTGTGTGTGTGCCCTGCAATAGATTGGCACCCCGTCCAGGGTGTACCCTGCCTCATACCTAAAGTCTCTTGGGATAGGCTTCCAGTCCCCATGACCCTTTACAGGATGAACAGTATAGAGGATGAATGAATGAATAAATGAATTGCCAAGTTAAGTTAAAATAAAACTTCTTACCTTCACATGAGTTATACAACGTATACACGTGTTCGCTTTAGATTCTACATACAGGTGGTTTGTTTATTCTAAAACACTGACTATATGATTGACTGTTTGAGAAAGAAAATAAACGTCACTGAGCTGCCAAGTTTGTTGCTAAAAGAACCCAAATGTTCAGCTTCCCACCTCATCTGTAGAGGTCAGAAATGATGCAGTTCTTGCCGTGTTTCTAACATTTAAGTGTGCGGTGCTCTGAAGCAGTGTACGCTGTGCCAGGTGTGTATCAGGTTAAGAGGCCTGAGCTTTCACAGCATTCAGAATTCAGACACAGGACTTTTGTAATGTGGCTGATGTAAATATGTTAAGTTTAAAAGTTACACATGAATCTATGTCCACTGACACATACAAGAAAATATTTAGAATTTTGAACTTTAGCAGAAAAGCAGAGAAAAAAGAGAATAAAAAACCTGGCAGATTGTTGTGAACACAGAACTGAGTGTTGGTGTGTCTCCATAGCAAAACAACTAAATGATAGTTTAGTTCAGAAAGACCTGTTATTTGGGGTAAAGTGACTGATGTGAACATTTTTTAGCAGATCATTTTGATTCATACATTCACATTTCATACAAACTTAAATAATTCTTTTGACTGTGTAAAGCTGCTTTGCGACGATGTCGATTGTTAAAAGCTCTATCACATTTGCAAAAGACAACAGTTATTTAGCGAGTATATATTTCTGCTTTGTTTCATTTGTGGGGATTATTATTGATGTGAATTGATAAATCTGCTCAAACGCATATTCACAACCACATCCCCGCCATTCACACACAACGTGCATCGTGTTATGTTCTTTTTTTGTGATCTGACTGAAATAAAGCTGATCACACCGCCGCACGCTTTCACTTGGCAAAAGGCAGCATTTATTTAGCGAGTATATATTTGTGCTGTGTAGTTTTTCTGGGGTATTATTTTTATTTTACATTTCGTCTGCTTTGCAAAAGTTGCCACTCTTCAAGACTGAAATAAAGATGTTCATATTGGGTGCCGATGTGAGCAGCTTTATTTCAAAAGAGTGGAATCTTTGGAATAAACAGCTGTGTCCATAAGAAAATCACTTGTTAGTGAAACTCATCAGAAAAAAAGGCTTTTGTTTGAGTTTTTGGCAGGAGGCTACATGAGCATGTACAGACCACAGCACTAGTTAAATCTCGAGCGTATTTACTAATTACAGCCTGACCTGAACCAATTGTCCATACAGAGTATGAATATGCATATTCAATTTTCAATTCAACTCAATTTTATTTATATAGCTCTTTTAACAATGATCATTATCTCAATGCAGCTTCACAAAATGAAAAGAAAATAATGTGTTTAGATAATAATGAGATTGTCCCTGATGCCGTGGGTGTCAGCGACAGCGGCAAGGAAAACCTCCCTGAGATGGTGACAGGAAGAAACCTTGAGAGGAACCAGACTCGACAGGGAACCCATCCTCATCTGGGTGATAACGGAGAGCAGGGATTGATCTGCACTCATACTGTGTGTCAGGAGGCTGCAAGTTCAGTGTCACAGGAGAACATGGAGTCCAGTTCAGCACAGGGGCGAGTCAGCAGGGGCAGAGGGGGGTCTAGGTTATGGGATGAATTATGTGTATGCCAGATTAAAGAGCTGCGTCTTGAGTCTACTTTTAAACTGGTAGACTGTCTGAGCCCCGAACACTGTCTGGGAGGCACCTTGTGCCTGGTACACCTCTAGTGCTCGTTCATGATTGTTCCCTCCTCAGTGTGCTCTCTTTAAGTGTTCTTTTTTTGTTGTTGTTGTTTATTTTTTATTATTAAAGCTCACCCGAAGACACGAGCATTCATTACTCACGGTGGCTCACATGGTATCTATGAAGGCATTTGTCACGCTGTTCCCATGGTGATGATGCCACTCTTTGGTGATCAGGGTGACAATGTGCAGCGATTGGTCAGTCGTGGAGTGGGTCTAGTCATAAACTTTTATGACATCACAGCTGATGTGATAGTCGGTGCCCTGAATGCTGTTGTCAATGACAGCAGGTGAGTGTCAGTTTATACCTCTGTGAGACAAAGGTCTAATTAATCAGAATACTATCAATTAGATCTATGTCTTATTACGCCTGTTTGATTATTTAATTCTTCTTTTTTTTTTTGTAGTTTACATATACATATACATTTATATACATTGTAATTCAAATAATTTTGCTATTTATCTATTACTGTTGCAACTAACAATTACAATAATTTCTTTGCCTCATAAACTAACACTTGTACAGAACTGATTACTAGGGTTAGTTAAGTAACAGTTAATTCATGACACTAGAGCAGGAGAAAATCAAGCGCATATGTCAACCAAATTAGTCACCAAAAACAACACAAGGTGGCGCGATCCTGTACGTCTTACCTGCATTTCAGCTGATCAGATCAGTCCAATTCTAACTTGTTTTTGCTTGCTATGTGTGCACTGAATAAATCACTTGCAGCATTTGGACTCGAAACCAAAGCCTTGGTTTGCCAAGGTTTAGTCTTCAAATAATTATTAAATACAATGAAGATAATCTTGTTAGTTACAAATTATTTTAATAGTCACATCAGTAATCATATCAACTTTTTTAACTAGTTGTAAGCTCAGATGTGATGTGATGTTTGATTATCTCTCTCCTGCAGTTATAAAGAGAAGATGATGAAACTATCTGCTCTTCACAATGATCAACCAGTAAAGCCGCTGGATCTCGCAGTTTACTGGACAGAATATGTAATGAGGCATAAAGGGGCGGAGCATCTACGCTTAGCTGCTCTTAACCTTAACTGGTTCCAATATCACAGCCTTGATGTGCTTGGCTTTCTGCTGGTTGTCATAGTGATTGTTGTCACAGTGATGATAAAATGGTGCATGTTGTGTCTAAGATACTGCAGGAAGTTACAGAAAAGAAAAGTAGAGTAAAGTGTTTTATTAGCTGTTTTTGCAATCTACAATGTTTATCACAATAAAGCAAATAAACATCATCATGTGATCCATATTTAATACATAATAAATACTGAGTTTGCTTTCCTATTGCCTGGTTATTATAATTTTTATGTTAAAGATAAACTGCACAAAAATGTGTCACACATTGAACTTAAACAGTCTAATGGTTTAATGAAAGTAATTATTCATCTGTAGAGCAACACAGACTCTCATTTCTGAGCTACACACTGATCTACATCTCTGGTCTACTGATCTAACCCTCCGATCAACTGCTCATCACTGATCTACTGCTCCACATGTCCGATCTACTGATCTACATCACTGATATAATCACATAATTCGTAAGCATTATATTAGTTTTAATTGTTATGCTGACGACACTCAGTTATATCTCATCAAAACCAGATGAGAAAAACCAGCTTACTAAAATGTGTGCAGGACATAAGAGATTGGATGTTAATTAACTTCCTTCTGCTTAATCCTGATAAGACAGAAGTTCTGGTCATAGGACCACAAGTAGCTAGAAGTAAGCTTTCTGATCACACTGTAACTTTAGATGCCTTTCTGTTCCATCAAGTGCAACAGTTAAAGACCTCAGTGTGATTATAGATTCCAGCCTTTCGTTTGAAGCTCATGTAGATAATATCACCAGGATAGCTTTCTTTCACCTTAGAAATATTGCCAAGATAAGAAACATATTGTCACTAAATGATGCAGAAAAACTAGTTGATGCTTTTATCACCTCTAGGTTGGACTATTGTAACGCCTTACTGTCTGGTTGTTCAACTAGGTGTATAAACAAGCTTCAGTTAGTCCAGAATGCAGCAGCGGATGCAGGATGGGTTCCCTGTTGAGTCTGGTTCCTCTCAAGGTTTCTTCCTGTTACCATCTCAGGGAGTTTTTCCCTCAGCACCGTCGCCCTCGACTCGTTCATCAGGGACCATCTGATCATTCTGACTCACACACACTCACATCTCACACACACTTCAATAATTCTTTTGAATCTACTGCTCTACATCTCTGCTCTACTCTACAGCTCTGAGTTTAGTCATTGTAGATCCATCACTACTCTAAATTACTGAGTGACATCGTTGAGTTCCATCACTGACCTCCACTTGTGAGCATGACCATGAATCATTTAACTAAAAAAAAATGCATGTTTATATAAATATGTGCTGATATTTAATATCTATAAATAAGAATAAATAAAGTTTAATTAAAAAAAATAATACAATGTTAATGGCAGTGTTTTATATGACCAGGAGATCATTACATTCTGTGGTGTGTGTGTGTGTGTGTGTGTGTGTTATAGGTACAACCTTTTGCGTAGTGTTTCTGCAAATGTAAGGTGATGTATATTATCCGGATTTCTCTGGTTGTGTTCCAGTATCTCCCGGTTAACTTCATTGAGGGCATCGAGCACATGAAGCCTCCTAGGAACAAGTGCACAAGACAACAGCAGACAATATTAACAACACACACACACACTGCTTACACACAAGCCTGTATCTTGACGCACTCCAGCATTATACACACTAGTAGTACAGAGTAGCACACTAAAGCATCACACACACTACGTGTTATACACATGAAGATTATTGCACTACACACTACAGCGTCTCTTACACTCATGTAATTCTAGTGTCATGGGTCACATTTTGGTACCTGATGTGCCCTTGCAGTAGGGCGGAGCTTACTGCCCGCAGGTACACAGAGCTGTGTTCATTCTCATCTAGAAGCTCCACCCCTGTCTCACACACACTCCACAGCACATCCTCAGTGTTATGGATGGGATGTGTGTGGGGAACGTGTGTGTGTGACGTGTGTGTGGTGCAGGGCAGTGCGTCAGTCCGAAGGTTCTGATCTGATTTGATTGTATGACAGAAGAATAACTTTGGTTTCTCTTTTAGCATCTCACACTCCATACACACCTCCATTAACTTAATGTGTGTGTTCAGTGGGGGTGTGTGTGAGGCAGGTGTGTGTGTGTTCAGCAGGCAGCAGGTGAACACAGCGGCTCTTTGGAGGACCGAGCTCTGGGTGATGGTCTTCATTATTAAACGCACTTCACACGCTTCACACACTTCTGTCTGTGTGTAGAGAAACACGTGGAAGCCGAGCTGTGTGAAGGTGTGTGTCAGCATCTCTGCCAAACAGAGAACAGGACAGTGAGAAATGTGTGCATGCGCGCGCGCGTGTGTGTGTGTGTGTGTGTGGACAAACTTACCTCTTTCATTGCCAGTGCAGTCTATAATCACACACACACCCCGTAGATCATAGTTCATATTATATTTGTCTACAGGAACCTAATAAACACACACACACACACACACACACAATGTGAAGTATAGGGACTGAGGATGTAGAATATAGAGGTGGAGTGTAAAGGGGGATATGGACCTGAAGGTGTTGAGTTTCAGTCTCACACACAGAGAGCTTCAGCGTCTCACACACTGCTGAACACAACACACAACTTATTACGCTCACACACCACATGTAAAAAAAAACAAAACAACTTTTTAAGTTCTGCATGTTAAAAATAAATGAATACAAATTTTAAAATACATGAATAAAATAATAATAATAATTATTATTATTATTGTGTTGTGTGTGTGTGTGTGTGTGTGTGTACCTCTGTACGACTGAATTTTTTTGATCAGGTCATTTCTTCTGATGTTCCTCACACACTCTTCAATTAACTCCAACTTCACACTTGACACCTCTCCTATCTGCTCCAACACACACACCACATCCAGAAAACTCTACACACACACACACACACACACACACTTTTGTGAGATTCCATCCTGATTTTCCGTAAACAGGTGTCGGTCACTAAAGTTTATTTCCTGTGTGTCAGGTAAAGGAGCAGATCTGGGGGACTCATGGACGTAGAGTATTCTGGTGAACTGCTATGTTTAGATGCTGTCCTCCCCACTCTCATTGTTCACTCAGGTTTGTTGACGGTGAGGTGATTGGTTGCTTTACATCTCAGTTCCCCCTCATGTCTGTGTTTCCTTCTGGCTCCTCCCTTTTAGTGATGATGTCATAGTTAGTCCTGCCGGAGTCCCTGCTTGCACTCTGCACTAAATATACATTCACCTTATACATGATGTGACTGTGACCAGACCGAACTGTTGTCTCTCTCTCATTCCCCAATGACTCTGACATCTTTAGCCTGATACTTGGAGACTCCTCCATCTGAGCGCTTCACCTATGGAAGGTTCAATCTCCTGACGAACTGAGTGTTTTGTGTGTGTGTGTGTGTGTGTGTGTGTGTGTGTGTGTGTGTGTGTGTGTAGTGCATGTGTATCTTACAGTTATCTGCTTTGTTTTGGTTTTTTTTATCTTGTTCTGCAGCAGGAAAATGATTGACTGTAACTCGTCTGTCTCCAGACTCTCACTTAGATCCATCATTAGGACTCTGCGCGCACACACACACACACACACACACACACACACACACACACACACACACACAACTTTGGGTGGATCCAGAGTTTCTCACAGGTGATTTGTAACACTCATCATGATAGGATGAGACACGAGTGTGATACCTATAAGGTGAGATGACTCTGCCCCTTCCCAGTTCTTCCTCCACCTGCTGTCTGTTCTTTCCGAATATCTGTTTAAGAATGTCAAAACGCTTCAGGTGAAACAGGATCTCCATCATGATGACGCCAGCAGGCCGTGCTTGGCCACCGCATGTTGCCATGGCGATGAGCGCTGATCGCGCGTCCTCCACTTGTTGTCCAAAACGAAGGTTAGAAGTCAGAAACATCAGCGTTTTACACTCGTCTGCAGTTAATACATCAATCACACGGTTGACTGTGAACTCCCCTGCCATCACCAAGTGTGAGCTACACACACACACACACACACCAAATGCACAATAAATACACAAAAAAAAATGAATGCACCCCAAACACAGGCACACAACACACACGGACACACACCACGCTCTCACAATGCAAAAAAACACCAGGGACACACCATGGTGTGTAACACAGAGGCTGCTGGAGGTTTAAACAGCATACATATGGTGTGTATTACAGCCTCACACACTACTGACCACACCCTCACACATCTCAACACTTCAGAGGTTTAGATTTAATGTTGAGGAACACGAGTGAGACACGAGTAACACCCTCTCCTCACCTGCGTTACAGCAGAGATGAACGATAATCTCTCTCTCTGTCAGCGATAAAGGCGTTCCAAAGAAACCTTTGTGACCTTTACCTGTGTGATTAGGTGTGAAAGCTTTATTACTGAGCTGAAAAACCTGATTTATTTTTATTTTGTAAACACCAAACTCAGAAATAGTCCAGTGATTTAATTTAATGCTGAGAATCTGAGCTTTATGACTGAAATGTGTTTATCTGGAATTCTGGAGTTTTAGTGTCAGTTAGTTGAATCTAAATGCAGAATACCTGGAGTGTTTTTTTTTTTTTGGTATATTTTCTCGTGATTGATGGTTAAAACAACACACTGGGCAGAAATGACAGCTTACAGGGTGAGTGAAAAGTAACTAGGCATTAAAAATTGGTAATAAAGTCTATATTTCTAATATAAAAAATTTTTTTTTCTTGAAACGGATGAGGATGGAGGATGGTCTTCTGAAGGAAGTGTTTTGGGACATTACTGAGAACCTCCTGAATCTGTGTGTTAAAGTCCTCCAGTGGGCGAGTGTTTGTCCTGTACACCTCCTCGTTTGCGTCGCCCCACATGGAGTGAGATCTCGACTTCTTGGAGGTCATTCACGAGGTCATTCACGAGGTCCGTGTCGTCCCTGCGAATGTCCTGGGAAATCCTGCTGTAACCACACGCACAGTTACTATCGTCTACTTAAGAGACTTTTTTTCATTCATCATTTCATCGTCATTTTATACCTAATAAATATTGCCTAGTCATTTTTACTCACGCTGTTTTAGACACACTGCTACAGTCTTAAACAGGACAGAATTACATGTGATTGTATCTACAAATTGCAGCGAACGTATATACAAAAACACACACACAATACAATACTATTGATACAGTGAGTCCTCTACTTACAAACATTCGCAACGGAGCTCAATCATCTACAGGGAACTCAGGGTAATTACTGAACTACACAAAGTGATTCATACACACGCGTGCCGTTAGGGGGCGCTGCGGTACCACACTCACGCGCCCTCACGCGGTCAGCGCGGGAACTGCAGCTGTTTACACTCCGTCTAACTCGAGCTCGAGCGCAGGGTCGGACATTACTACTGCGTAGCGCGCGCGCACATTACTGTTACACACACACAGGGAGCGAACGTTACACTGGTGACGTAACATAGTGGATTCACTCCAGAAGAACTCGCAGGGATAGAGTTAACATTTTATGTGTGTGTGTGTGTTAAATGTCCGCGGTTGGAGTGGCGGTTTGCGCTCCGCGCGCGATGTTTATAAGCTCCCGTGCCGCAGCGCGCGCTTCTTCCTCATATAAACGAAAGTAAGGCTGACCGGAACCGGAAGAGGCCGTAAATAAACACTTGGCACGAGCCTGCTTCTAACTGGACGAGCGTGCGGTGTAGAGTTTCAGTCAGAGCCTCACGCTGTGCAGTGGGGGTGTAAACTTATTCACAACACCCCCTCTACAGGAGCGCCGGTGTGTGTGTGTGTGTGTGTGTGTGAGATATGTATATCATTACCTACAAAACCATTCAGTATTTTCAAACATAACAAATGAAGAAATGAATAACGTTACAGAAGAATATTTAATAAAAAGCAGTGTAATACATGGCAGCAGGTTTCAGATGAAAAGAATCGAGACTCCTGGCTTTTACATGCAGTGAGTAGAGCGGCCACGATTAACCCACGTGATGGACTAAAATCGATCATCAAAATAAGTAGCAACCAATAGAACTGTCGATGTGTCCATGACGTCATCGCGCTTGGTTCTCGTGCGAACAGTGAGCGCTCTGACGTCATGCAGGTGTTGGACTTACTGGAGTGAAGAGTGTAACACCGTCACGCGCAGAAATCTCCTCAGTGTGTGAACCTTTAATTGGAGGGGGAGCGGGGGCGTGGCCAAGCTTTGTGAAGGACGACTCGTGAGTGTGTGCGTGAGAGTCAGGTTTTAATTTCCAGTTCTCCTCAATCAACGCTTGAAATTAAATTCACACACATATTGCTGGCCTTTGAGCTCTGCACGCGATCTACAGGATTCATCTTCATTATCTAGATGCAAAAAAAACTAAATAAAACTAAAGCTAAATAAGAGCTATTAAGTAATTGTGACATTACTAATTAAATAATCGTTTCCATAATCGATAGATGAATTGGCGATCAAGGTAATTGTGAGTTAAAGCCCTAGCAGTGAGTGTGAGAGGAATTCCTCACAGCTGTGTTATGTTGGATGCATACAAAAAAACTACACTAAAGCACTAACGAGTAATAAAATAAACACAGACTGTATCTGGTGTGAAAGTTTTTGTCTGAAAATAATCAGTAGTGTTAGATACAGATGTGTGCAGACTTGTATGTAAAACAGCTGTTTGGACAAACGTTTAGACACACCTTCTCTTGAGTTTTTTCTTTATTTTCAGCATTGTACAGTAATACTAAAGACATCTAAACTATGAAAGAACACACATGGAACGACAAAAAAACCCAGAACATGTTTTATATTTTAGCTTTGTACTTTATACTTTGGCACGGCGCTCTCTCATCAGGTTCACGAGGTCGTCACCTGGGATGGGTTTCAGTTCACAGCTGTGCCTTGTCAGGAGTCCATCTGTGACATTACTGTCTTGTTAATACGCTTTAGACTGTCGGAGGGTACAGTGTGTGTGTACAGAGTCAATAACACCATTAGTGCTACTACAGCTACTGTACAACTGCTTATTATGGCAAGAAACATCCGATTAACTAAAGAGTAAAGAGGGGGCTTTATTAATTAATAAGATAAAGGTCAGTCAATCCAAAGAAATCACAAAAACTTTGAATATATCCCCGAGTGCAGTCGCCAAAACTATCAAACACTGTGATGAAACTGGCTCTCATGAGGACCGTCCCAGGAAAGGAAGCCTGAGAGCGACGTCTGCTGCAGAGGAGAAGTTTCTTGGCGATAAAGTGAAGTTCAGTTTTGTTGAATACATTAATTCTATATTTGTTGTCATAATTTCAAAGTCTTCAATTTATATTTATATATATATAGTTTTTGTGCTAGAAAATAAAAACAAGGCCACGGTTTAGAACAACACTGTCAACAGTCTTTAATACATCATGATCATGTGATAAAAAAAAAAAAATCAGATGACATTATTATTATTATGATTATTATTATGTTCTATAAAAGTTAAATCTCTATACATAACTCTCAGTAACTGTTCAGCTTTATCTCCCTTGCAGTGTAAAAATATTAACAATAAAAATTCCCACAATCACACAGACAGACAGACGGACAGACAGACAGAGGATAACAGTCTTCCGAGTGGAGAAGAGCACACCTGTCTCCTTTGCTCTCTGTCTCGGAGTCACTCAGCCAGACGGACAGATGGATTTGTCGCTCTCACAATGCAAAGAAGAGGATGAGGACGACGACGAGGATGAGGACAAGAGCACCTATAGCACACCACTGTCTCCGGCCTACACACACACACGGACACACACACACATTGATACAGACTCAAGATCATGAGATGCCATTATTTCTTATGCCAGATGCCATAGTAAAATAGAGTGTGTGTGTGTGTGTGTGTGTGTGTGTGTGTGTGTGTGTGTGTGTGTGTGTGTGTGTGTGTGTATACTGACTGCTGGTCATATGTGAAACTTTTTCCACTTTTTTCAGCACTGAATCCATTCTGGAACCCGTCTGCTCCATCTCCTCACTGAACTCCCCCAGCATACTACACACACAGACACACACACAGACACACACACAGACACACACACAGACACACACACAGACACACACACAGACACACACACAGACACACACACAGACACACGCACACATTCAGTTTCCTGTTCTTTAAACCACTGAAATGGGGAAATAGTGTTGGGAGTCAGTAACTGTTCCATAATTATTCATGGGTTTGAGTAAAACAATCACTGATCGATTAATGATGTCTTTAATCGCACAGTATGATGCTGTTTTGTTCAAGTCTGTTAATCAAATCTAAGTTTAAACTGAGGTGAATAGAAGTACATTACCACAGATCTCGGTCGTTATAAGAGCTCCTGCTGTGCACACCAGTGTGAAATGTGGAATGCCAGTACAATGTAAGTAATCAGGGCCAATTCCAAAGTCCAGCTGAGACTCGTACGAAGCTCCTGCGGCTCCACTGAGCTACATCGAACTGGTATCTTTTAACATTACTGTGTACTTAGCCCAAATGTAACTCTTTTGTTTTGCATATGAGCATGTGCAGTTCTGCTATACAGCAGTTAAGGATGTGCAGAAAAACATGCAACGTGGTGTGTTTTGGAAATTTTTAACAATTAAAATCAATCGCTTGAAATGCACGGAAATCAAATTATCCTTGACTATAGTGATGATCGTCAAAGAAGTAATATACACTGTGCCTCATGAACATGACATCGTTTTCATACAGCATGGGCTAGCGTCTCTCCTGCACTTCTTTAGCTTCTTTTATATTTTCTTCATTTGAAACGCTTTTAATCTTGTTTCTAGCTAAGTGTACGCTAAACGCTAGCAGCATGACAACCTTGATGACAGTGAGTGTTTCTGAGTCTCACTGATCGTCTGCTGACTCTCTGTCTGCGTGCTCAGGGCCTACGCCCTCAAGACCTGACACCTGTGAGGACGGATACACTCGTCTCCAAGACTGTCTCGTCTCCTCCTCCTGTCCTCCTTGAGGAGCTATCAGATTATCCCCTGTCCAGTCTGGTCTCCCTGTCTGAAGTAAATTTACAGATTTGTCACAAGTCGGTCCTCTTTGTTGGTTACACTTATAGATGTACACTTTATATTTCAGTGTTTAATGTTCAGCTTTTTCTCTGTCTGCCCTTTAAATTAATTATTATACTATTCTTAGTCTTATTCTTAAACTAACTTCATTATTACTGCAAGTGAATCTTTGTCATTCAGAATCTAAACTGTAACTCTAAACTCTAATTTCTATTCATATACATTTTATTTGTGTAGTGCTTTAACACTGGTCATTGTCACAAATCAGCTTTACACAATCAAAAGAAAATTATTGAAGTGTGTGTGAGATGTGAGTGTGTGTGAATCAGAATGATCAGATGGTCCCTGATGAACGAGCCGAGGGCGACGGTGCTGAGGGAAAAGCTCTCCGAGATGGTAATAGGAAGAAACCTTGAGAAGAACCAGACTCAACAGGGAATCCATTGTTTTGAATCGAGATTCTGCTGTTTTTTATTAATCACATATAGATCTGGGTCAGTTTCCTAGGGATTTCATATCAGCACTAGCAATAGCAGCTAAAGCGAGGCGTCTCCTTCTGGACCTCAACACACACGGCCGACTCGACGCTCGCCGTCCCCCCAGAGCAACACCCCAAGCACATTCCTGCTAAAAACACATCCGGTGTTTAAATTAAATGAGTACTATTAATTAGTATCGTCCCCAAAGATGCCTAGAACCCAGAGCACAGAACCCATGTGCTCCTCTCTGCCGACCCCACTGAGAGAACCCTGACCCCTGACCCCGACCACCACATGACTCATTTCAGCTGGTTGCACTGGAAAACACCACCCTGACTGAGAACATCTCTCTCTCTGGGAGACTCAGCAGCAGCGAGCCATCCCCCGTCCCTCTCTCATACACACTACACATTAATGATCACTGTGCTGTATCAATCTTAGTGTAGCATAAACTACATGAGTGTGTGCGTGTGTGTATGTGTCTTACACAGCCTGCTCATCCAGTTCATCCCCAATCCTGTTACTCATGTCTTTCAGAACACGGATGCTCCCGGAAACCAGCTCCAACTGCTCATCCTGCTCCTGAACTATCAGCTACACACACACACACACACACACACACACACACACACACACACACACACACACACACAGAAATAATAAAGAACTACTCCTGAACTATCTCTCTCTCTCTCACACACACACACACACAATATTACACAGGTTATGTGTACCTGCTGCTGCTCCTGTTGTTCCTGAATGTACCTGGAATTTGCTGATACAAGGTGAGGATCCAAACCTGCATTCCGCTGTGTGTCCAACAGAGCCTACACACACACACACACACACACACAAACATTAGTACGGTATATGATGGAAGTGGAAGCTCTTTGCAGTGTGGAAGAGAAATTATATGTATAGTGTGTGTGTGTGTGTGTGTGTGAGAGAGAGAGAGTGTGTGATGGACCTCACCTGTGGACTTGTTGTCATGTTCCACTAACACCACTATAACTAGCTCAGTGTAACACACAACTCTCATTCACTCAGTGTGTGTTAGTGTGTGAGTCAGTTGTACAGGAGATAACAGACACGGCTCACAGTACGATTACTGCTGCAAGAAGTTTACTATTCTAGAGACTTTAATTTAACATTTGTTAAACATTAATGTTTGAGATATTGTAATATAAGATAATTATATTAGTTTATAATACGAGTAAACCTGAGTATATTAAAATAATCATCAGTAATCAGTCTATGACTGTGATTCACTAGATAATAATTTTAATAGATTAACAGCACTAATTGTTATTATTATTGGATGACTTCTCCTTTTGACCCAGTTACCATGGATGTTTGTGACCTTTGACCCCAGGTACATGTCTGACAGGATGTTATAAGGTCATGTGATAAAAACGCTCATGTTAAACGACTCACCTGTCTGTTCTTCTTCTCAGCCTGAGCAACAGCAGAGGGACTGGAGAGCTGCTGCTTCATCTCCTACACACACACACACACACACACACACACACACACACACACACACACACACACACACACACACACACACACACACACACACACACACACACACAGACAGACCACACAGACAGACAGACACACACACAGACAGACAGACACACAGACAGACAGACAGACACACACAGACAGACAGACACACACACAGACAGACAGACAGACAGACAGACAGACAGACAGACAGACAGACACACACAGACAGACAGACAGACAGACACACACACAGACACACACAGACAGACAGACAGACAGACAGACACACAGACAGACAGACAGACAGACAGACAGACACAGACACACAACAGACAGACACAGACAGACACACACACAGACAGACACACAGACAGACACACACACACAGACAGACACACACACACACAGACAGACACACACACACAGACAGACACACACACACACACAGACACACACACACAGACAGACACACACACACAGACAGACACACACACGCATAAATATGTAAATGAGGCTCATATGCAAGGACTAGTACCTGTGTGTGAATGTATATGTATGTATATATGTGTGTGTATATATGTATATGTGTGCACATGTATATACAGTACAGACCAGAAGTTTGGACACCCCTTCTCATTCAGCGAGTTTTCTTTCTTGTGTTCTTTCTTGTGTTCTTTAGCTCAAACGCGTCTCTTCTGCTTGTTGCCTGTCCTTAGCAGTGGTTTCCTAGCAGATCTTCTAGCATGAAGGCCTGATTCACACAGTCTCCTCTTAACAGTTGTTCTAGAGACGTGTCTGCTGCTAGAACTCTGTGTGGCATTGACCTGCTCTCTGATCTGAGCTGCTGTTAACCTGCCATTTCTGAGGCTGGTGACTCGGATGAACTTCTCCTCCGCAGCAGATTTGACTCTCGGTCTTCCTTTCCTGGGCCGGTCCGCATGTCAGCCGGTTTCTTTGTAGTGCTTGATGCTTTTTGTGACTGCACTTGGGGACATTTTCAAAGTTTTCCTAATTTTTCGGACTGACTGAAAGTAATGAAAAACGAGTGGCCATCTTCACTTAGCTGCTTTTTCTTGCCATAATACAAATTCAACCTCTTTGAATGTGAAGGTACTCTGTACTGTATATGTGTGCGTATGTGTGTATATGTGAGTGTATATATGTGTATGTATATGTATGTGTGTGTGTATATATATATACGGTCTGAGTATTTCACAATCTGCTCAGTTACTGGGATTTTCACGCACAACCATTTCTAGGGTTTACAAAGAATGGTGTGAAAAGGGAAAAACATCCAGTATGCGGCAGTCCTGTGGGCGAAAATGCCTTGTTGATGCTAGAGGTCAGAGGAGAATGGGCCGACTGATTCAAGCTGATAGAAGAGCAACTTTGACTGAAATATACACTCGTTACAACCGAGGTCTGCAGCAAAGCATTTGTGAAGCCACAACACACACAACCTTGAGGCGGATGGGCTACAACAGCAGAAGACCCCACTGGGTACCACTCATCTCCACTACAAATAGGAAAAATTGGATAGTTGAAGACTGGAAAAATGTTGCCTGGTCGATTTCTGTTGAGACATTCAAATGGTAAAGTCAGAATTTGGCGTAAATAGAATGAGAACATGGATCCATCATGCCTTGGTACCACTGTGCAGGCTGCTGCTGGTGGTGGTGTAATGGTGTGGGGGATCTTTTCTTGGCACACTTTAGGCCCCTTAGTGTCAATTGGGCATCGTTTAAATGCCATGGCCTACCTGAGCATTGTTTCTGACCATGTCCATCCCTTTATGACCACCATGTACCCATCCTCTGATGGCTACTTCCAGCAGGATAATGCACCATGTCACAAAGCTCCAATCATTTCAAATTGGTTTCTTGAACATGAAAATTAATTCACTGTACTAAAATGGCCACCACAGTCACCAGATCTCAACCCAATAGAGCATCTTTGGGATGAGGTGGAACTGGAGCTTCGTGCCCTGGATGTGCATCCCACAAACCTCCATCAACTGCAAGATGCTCTCCTATTAATATGGGCCAACGTTTCTAAAGAATGCTTTCAGCACCTTGTTGAATCAATGCGACATAGAATTAAGGCAGTTCTGAAGGCGAAAGGGGGTCAAACACCGTATTAGTATAGTGTTCCTAATAATCCTTTAGATGAGTGTATATGTGTGTGTATATAAATGTGTGTGTGTGTGTGTGTGTGTGTATGTATGTATATATATATATATATGTCCGTATGTACGTGTGAATGTACATGTGTCTATACGTGTGTGTATGTACTGTACATGTGTGCGAGTGTGTGTATACACAAAAATATATACATGCGTGTGTGTATATAAATGTGTGTGTGTGTGCGCGCGCGTATGTATGTATGTATGTATGTATGTATGTATGTATATATGTGTGTGTATATATGTATATATGTCTGTGTACATGTAAGGGCAAGGGCCAAACTTTCTCAGGCCATCAGAGAGGCGAAGCGCGCACACGCCCAGAGAATCCACAATCACTTCAGAGACAGCGGTGACACACGGCGCATGTGGCAGGGCATACAAGCCATCACCAACTACAGGACTTCATCACCTGCCTGTGAAGACGACTGCTTCCTTCCAGATGCTTTGAACAACTTCTACGCTCGGCTCGACATGCAGAACGACGTGACGGCGAGGAAGACCACTCCTCCTCCAAACGACCAGGTGCTCTCACTACAGCTGACGTGAAGAAAACTCTACGCAGAGTCAACCCACGTAAAGCTGCTGGACCAGACAACATCCCAGGCAGAGTGCTCAGAGACTGTGTAGAACAGCTGACAGATATCAACATCTCTCTGAGCAGCGCCGTCGTTCCCACGTGCTTCAAGGCCACCACCATCGTCCCCGTGCTGAAGAAGTCTTCTGTGTCCCGTCTCAGTGACTACCGTCCTGTTGCACTTACACCCACCATCATGAAGTGCTTTGAACGGCTCGTCATGAGACACATCGAGACCCTGCTGCCCCCCCTCACTGGATCCACTGCAATTTGTGTACCGTCCTAACCGCCCAACGGACGATGCCATCTCCACCACACTCCACCTTGCCCTCACACACTTGGACAATAAGGACACATATGTTCGCATGCTGTACATAGATTTCAGCTCAGCATTCAACACCATCATCCCCCAACAACTGATCGGGAAGCTGAGCCTGTTGGGCCTGAACACCTCCCTCTGTAACTGGATCCTGGACTTTCTGACCGGAAGGCCTCAGGCAGTGCGGATCGGCAACTGCACCTCCAGTACCACCACACCGAGTACTGGGGCCCCACAAGGCTGTGTGCTCAGTCCCCTGCTGTTCACACTGCTGACTCACGACTGTGTAGCGACACAGTTTAAATCACATCATCCAGTTTGCTGATGACACGACCGTGGTGGGTCTCATTAGCAAGAACGACGTGTCAGCGTACAGAGAGGAAGTGCAGAGGCTAACGGACTGGTGTAAAGACAACAACCTGTCTCTGAATGTTGACAAGACTAGGGAGATGGTTGTTGACTTTAGGAGGACACGAAGCGACCATTCTCCGCTGACTAACAATGGCTCCTCGGTGGAGATCGTCAAAACACCAAATTCCTGGGTGTCCACCTGGAGAAGGACCTCACCTGGTCCCTCAACACCAGCTCCCTGGACAAGAAAGCACAACAGCGTCTCTTCTTTCTGAGAAGACTGACGAAGGCCCAGCTTCCACCACCGATCCTCACCACCTTCTACAGAGGAACTATTGAGAGCATCCTGAGCAGCTGCATCTCTGGTTTGGGAACTGTGCCATATCTGACCGCAAGACCCTACAGCGGATAGTGAGGACAGCTGAGAAGATCATAGGGTCTCTCTTCCCCCTATTGAGGACATCTACACTATACGCTGCATCCGCAAAGCCACCAGCATTGTGGCTGATCGGACACACCCCTCTCACACACTCTTCACCCTCCTGCCATCTGGAAAAAGTTACCGAAGCATTCGGGCCTCACATCCAGACTGAGAAACAGCTTTTTTCCACAAGCCATCCGTCTCCTCAACAAAAAGGGACTAGACTGAAAATACACACACACACACACACACACACACACACACACACACACACAAACATTATCACTCAGCTACCTCAAAACATTGAGACTGGACTGATTAATCGACACAAGCGCAAACACACTGATCTACGCTACCAGACTATTGTACACACCAACCTGTAAATGCTCTTATGCATAATATTCATTACTGATTACTTTTTGCACTAACTTTTAAAATTCATGCTGCTACGGTAAGAAACGTTTACTGTTTCACCACCTCAACACCAGAGAGTATTATGTTATGTTATGTTGTGTTGTGTTTGTCGCACTGGCACTTTGTTGCTCTTGTTTGCATGTGCACTTTATGTTGTCTCTTGCGTGCATTAAAAAAATAAATAGATAGTCTTCCTCTCTGAGTTGGCTAGTTAGTTTTTGTTAATTTATATTGTATGTAGCACCTTGGTCCTGGAGGAACTTTGTTTGGTTTCATTGTGTACTAACTGTATATGGTTGAAGTGACAATAAAGCCGACTTGAACATGAGTACATGTGCGTATATGTGTACGTGTGTGTATATGTGTACGTGTGTGTATATGTGTACTTGTGTGCATGTGTACGTGTGTGTATGTATGTGTGTATATATGTACGTGTGTGTATACAAGTATGTGTGTATATATGTATGCGTGTGTATATATGTATGTACTGTATGTGTGTGTATATATGTAAATTCAAATTCAAATTTTATTTTCAAATTTTAATTTTATGTATGTACTGTATGTGTGTGTATATGTATGTGTGTTTTTAAGTGCATGTGTGCGCACGCGTATGCATGTATGTATGTGTGTATACTGTACATGTATATGTGTGTGTGTATTTGTATGTGTATGTGCATGTGCATGTGTGTGCATGTATATATATATATATGTGTTTATATATGTATGTGTGTGTGTGTGTGTACCTGTACAGCAGTACGTGTTTGCTCCACGAACTCTCTCCTCTCCTGCAGTTCGCTCTCAGGCAGGCGGAATTTACCAGGATTCGACTGTACAATACCTCTGTTAGTCAAGGACTAAACACCACACACACACGTGCACTCTCTCACGCACACACGTACTCATTTAACATCAAGCAACACCTGACTTGACACTGCGTCCGCCCCTCCCCCCTGTTCCCCTGGATACTGATGGTCTCCTGCAGGTCCTCCAGGTCCCACTCGATCGCCCGTAAACAGTTACGTAGCTCATTTTTGCTCCACTCCAATTCATCTCTGCTCACAGGCTCCTCCTCCTGCAGAAGCTCCGCCCATCGTTCACAAAGGCCCCGCCCACGCAGAACTGCCTTCTGCACCTCACTGAAAGAGACAGTGTGTGTGTGTTTATGTTTATAAGTGTTCACTGCATCCTCAAACATCAGACTCACTAAATGTTTTGTTAGGTCTCACACACACACAGACACACACACACACACACACAGACAGACAGACAGACACACACACAGACAGACTCTGTCACTGCAGCAGGTTTATCTCACTATAACTTTATTGTCACTAACTCTAGAACTGAACACAGTAAGTTTGTGTCTTACTGAGGGTGGGACTGAGGCTCCTGTGTGTTTATCCCAGTAACATCAGTGTGACAACAACAAAAACCCCTTCAGCCCCGACACACACACACACACACACACACTAGCAGAGCTGCTATCTCTCAGCCCTGAAGCTACCTAGCTAACACTTATGTAGTGACTTTAGTCGCATTTAAAGACTCAAGACTGATCGAGACTAAATCCTCACTCCGACCTCGACATGAGATTATTAGACTAGTGGAGTTTATTTACCCTTTAACGACGAAAAACGGATCATCCATGGCGCGGCTTCAGCACAGTGAAGCCGGAAACTCCGGAGCGCAGAAATCACAGAGTTGGAGCTCACGCGCAGTGAAGCCGGAAACTCCACAGCACTTCCGAGCGCGCTCGCATTACAAAATAAAAGTCTCACGGCTCAGAGCTCTTACATCAGCAGTACACAAACACACGTTCAAACTCAGTGCACTCCTACACACTGCACAGTAGCAGAGTGCTAAAGAACCCCTGTTCACACACTCCATTACAGAGGAAATATAAATCACAGAAGTGTAAATATTTTATACTTCTGTTGTAACAACTTCATTGTTTACTTTAGTATCTCCCTTTAGTTGTGTTCGCTGTTATCATTTTAATACTTTTTCACTGTTAGTTTGAACACAGTTCTCAAGGGATCAACACTGGAACACTGACAGGTGAATCCTGTTGGCCAGGTGAGTTCGGTTAGACGAGGGTCGCCAACCGTTCTGTAACTGGAAACTAAAAGCCCTGTTCCGTATTGAGGCGATACAGAAGCTGTTTGTTCCGTATTTTTGAAAGAAACATTAAGAAATGTACTTGTGAATAGATGTTTTAGGATGGATGTGGTCAGAAATCCATGAAATCATATCTTTTAATAATTAATAATCATCGAGTATTCAGCCTAGTCATCGGGTAATTATTATTATACATTTGTGAAGGAAATCAGGGCGAGTGAGGTGTAATGTGTGCAGGTGTGCAGTGCAGCAGCAATAAATCTGCTGCATCCAAACCCTAAACCCAGATCCACCTCTTCAACTAACTGACCTAAACTCTCCGTAAATTGACAGCACTTCATGTTCTGCTACAGAATGTTACAGCTGCCCATGGTAACACGTTTAGTTACTGCCCCAGGTATTGCTAGTGTGAGTACAAGTTGCCTTAGAGGCCCATATTTTGTGTGTGTGTGTGTGTGTGTGTGTGTGTGTGTGCTTCCTTCCCTGTATGCTTAGACATTTCCATCAACAGGCATGACCCAACACTCAGCATCTGTTCACTGAGGTTCTCTGAGGTTTTGTGATGTTCTGTTTGTGGTGCAGTGTGTAATGTATATTAGGTTGTACAGTAAAGACCCGACACTCAGCAGTTGTTCTGTGTGTTACACTCTTTATTCTCTTTAATGTTTAATCCGCATGCACATTGCACATGCAGGGCATTACACACCTTGTCGCCATGGCGATCAGGCCTGTTACACTTCCTTTATGATGGGCAAGGGGACTGTGATGTATTGGCTAATGGTAATCAGTATGGGAGGGGCTTTGGGCATCACCAGAGGAGGATGAAGCCATGTTTGTTATTCATGTTACTTTGCACAGCGTGGTGCACAATGTGTGTGTGTGTGTGTGTGCACGTGTATGTGTGTGTGTATTTGACATGGCATGATTAATGTGTACCTCATTCTCTCTCTTACACACACACACACACACAAGTCCTGATGAGTTGAGTTTGGCAGCACAAAGAGCCCTTATTCATTACACACATTAAAACAAAGGAAGACAGACAGACAGACAGACAGCACATATGCGCACGCACACAAAGTGCAGAAGCAGTAGAAGTCGTTTTTTTCTTTCCTGTAATCCGTGCACACTGACGATACCATCAAAGGAGATTTATTCCATTTTTAGGTTATTATGTGGATGTGAAAATAGGATTTAATGCCAACTGCAAAACGTAATCCTGACTGTTGCACTTAATCCCAACCTTAACATTTAATCCTGAACTTCACACGTAATCCTGATCAGTGTTTAATCCCAGCCACAGTGTTTAATGCTGAAATTAGGTTTTAATCCTGTCCCTGTGTTTATTCCAGATTTTATGTTTTATATCTAGCTGGACTGCTTAATCCTGCCTGTAGCATTTAATACTTCCTGTAGAATTTAGACCTGTTCATAGCACTTTATCCTGACCGCAGTGCTTAATCCTGACTGTAGTTTAATCCTGATGGTAGTGTTTAGTCCTTACTGCATTTTAGATGTCCAGCTGTGAGACTTGCTGTACGAAGCCTCGTTTGATTTACTTCGACTTTGAAAAAAATTCTGAATAAGTAAAATTTTTAACTAGACTAATCTAAAATTCAATAAATGACATTTTTTGAAAATAAATTTATATTCTGTGATAAAGTATATTTATTAATCCAAGATAATTAGAACTCCAGTCATCATTACCTCAATTATGGCGCAAAATATACATTAGGGGAAAACCCCAGCTCTACACACACACACACACACACACACACACACACACACACACACACACACACATATATATATGCACATGTACATACACACACTAACAGCTACCAGTCAAAAGCATCAACACGTCTTCTAACTCCACGCTCGTTCCTGGTGTTTATTTCTCTCTACACTATACAACAACACTGAAGGCGTTTCTCTAAAACACACAATAATCTCCTCTGAACAGTTGATATTGAGATGTGTATCTGCTACTTCTGCTCTGTAGAGCTTCATAACGCCTCTAATCTGAGGTGCTGGTTGAGGTTAATTGGTGATTTCTGAAGCTGGTAACTCGAAATGAACTTCTCCTCTGCAGCAGAGCTAATTAAGATGTATTAAGAAAAACTGCTTGTTGTTGCTTAATAACTGATTATGCCATGTGTGTTATCTGACATGTTTGGAAAAAAATCCAGTATTTGAGAGTGTAAAAAATAAATCCAGAATTTTGACTGGTACTGTACACACATGCACACAGACGCACACAAGCAAACACACATACACATATGTCTATCTCAAATGGAGAACCGTCTCTCTGCATAGATACACAACATTACTGTGTAGTGAACAAAATAATCTCAAACTAAGTCTCTCTGTGCGTGTGTTTAAAATGTAGTGGCAGTGACTATAATGTGGTGTGTATTTAGAGGTGTGTATCTACAGCATGCAGCATTGTTGTGTGTGTGTGTGTGTCTGTTTGTAGGTGTGTGTATGACTTCGTGCAAGTGTGTTTGTATGCATGTTTTAGATTTTATGTGTGATGAGGTGACGCCCTCTGGTGGTCAGTGGCAGTTTACGGAGTTGCCATGGAGACGTTACCACGTACTCAATAACCACAGTCACGCCTCTATCTCTGTCTCTCTTTCTCTCTCACACACACGCACACACACATGCGCACACGCACACAGTGACACACAGATGAGCCCTGAACTTCAGCGTGTGTGTTCAGCTGAAAAACGCTGAAACAGTTAAAACTCCTGCAGTAGAAAAGATCTGAGGGCACGAAGCCCACTACAGTCTGGAGTGCACTTAGTAGTGAGCATTAAGAGCCCAGCCCTCCCCACATCGCCTTACAGGAGGGATGTGTCCCTGCGTCCTGTCCCCTGCAGCTGGGGCCCTCGTGTTCAGTAAGACAGAGCGTAAAGGAACAAACAAACAACAAATAAGCAAAACAAAACAATAAACAAAGGTCACATGACCACTGCTGTCACATGGTCATTATTCATCCCATAAACTTATTCGTTATTTTATCTATTATTATTATTATTATTATTATTATTATTGACAGAAAAGAAAAATAAGATGAACAATGTCCCGCTGTGGTGAAGCTCCTCCTCCTGAGCACCAAATCAGCAGGATCAGAGAAAATGAGAGAATTTCTTCTAATTAAAATAAAAACAGATCCATGGCCACTCCGCGACTCTCAGTTCAACTGTTGGGTTTTGTTGATGTTTTTTTTTAACCAATCATGCAGGTTTCCTTCAGGTCCTCTGAGTCCAAAAGGAGGAAATAAAGCAACAGAACAGCACGTGCTCCTCAAACGTCCACAAAGAAGAAGAATTTTATTTAAGACTAAAGATGAAGATTAGTCTCTCGTCCACTGCGCTGCACTTTCATTCACGTGCGCGTGAAGGGTGCATAGAGGGCACGGCTCTGTCCTCGTCAGTGCCCCGCCCCTCACCAGGTACCCATGCTCTAAATTATGAGGTCACTCAGCATGTTGAGTAAACATAGATGATAAAACTCATCAGTAGCAGGCTGCGACGCCATTGGCTAGTTTTGCAGTAGGAAGAGCTCTCGGTTACAAGAGCATGCTGCGTTTATTGTTTAGTTTTCTTCTATGCTTTTCTTCTTTCTTTCTTTCTTTTTTCTTTAGTTCTTTTTTCTCCAGCTTGTTTTTCATCCTTGTTAGTTTGAGAGGAGACACACTGGAGACAACCATGCTGATTATACCCCCGGTCACACCCCAGCCCCTCCCACACTCCCTCCAACACACAGCCGTCTGGGTAATACAGTCCAGAAGTCAGAGAGCGATACAAAAGAGAAAGCGAGCAGGTAGCAAGACCACTCACTTTGCATTTTGCTGTGTTGCTTAAATTCCTAAAGTCTTACACACATATACACACAAATGCACAAACACACACGCATGCACACACATGTACACAACACTGGACCATCCGTGTGTGTTTGTGTGTGCAGTTACACACATCTTTTCCATCTCTCTCTGATTGCAGTGTGTATTAAGAGCAGGGTTTTAGCACCAGTCATCCTCATCTGTCTCACTGTATGGTTCATGGAGACTCTTTCGAGGTGGGCGGGGCTGTGGAGCACGTTGCATGCCGTGGTGGGCTGGGCCTCGGCGGTGTGGAGATGGAGAGGAGGAGGAGCGGTAGCCATTGGGCACACGTCGGTGATGAGAGGCAGGACTACGGTGAGAAGGACTGTGGTGGGTGGATCCATGATGGGGCGTATGGGTGTGTCCTTGCATCACACTTTGCTCGTAGTTCGGCGGCTCGTATTCAAAACGACGGTCATAGAATGGGGCACGGCGGGGGGAAGGCCGGCGAGAAGGCGGGCCAATAGGTGGAGGCTCACGGCGAGGAGTAGGTGGCGGGAGGGGTTTCCTGGGTGCAGGTGAGTATGTCACATGCGGACGAGGTGTGGGTGGAGTCGGGGGAAGCTGACGTCGAGTGCGGCGTGGCGTACTGGTTCCTGATGTTGAGGGAACTGGGCTGACGCTCACAGAACTGCTTCCCTAAAAATAGACATGTTAAAAATGAAAAATGCACAATTATAATAGTGCAGATTGTATGTCAAATAATGTGTGTGTGTGTGTGTGTGTGTCTGTGTGTCTGTGTGTCTGTGTGCGTACCTGTCTGCGTCCTCTGCCATCTCGGCCTTCGCTGGGGGAACGTGACCAGTGAGTGTCGTGTCTACTGTGAGGATGATGATGGTACTCTCGCTCTCTCTCATATCGCTCTTTCTCCACTGAGCTGTGGTGATGATGATGATGATGGTGGTGGTGGTGGTGATGATGTCGTCTGTCTTTGGCTCTTCCTCTCTCTCGCTCCCGCTCTTTAGGAGGAAGTTCACCTGACTGTGTGGTGGTGCTGAGATCAGTACCCAGACCTGACAGAAAAAAGAGTAAACATCATCTCTCTTAAGGAGCACAGGTGTGTATGTGTGTCGGTGTGTGAGAGAGAGACCTGTATCAGCATCTGTGTAGCGAGTCAATGATCTCTCAGAAGTGCGGTGATTTCGATCCCTCTCTCGCTCTCTTTCTCTTCTCCTTCTGCCGTGTCTAGGCCCCTCCTCTGACTCCACCCTCTCCAGAGAGTAATCGTCCAATCGCATGCCTCGACCTGAACGCCCATGAACCAATGAGGATGTAGAACGCCTCAATGGACTTACATCAGAAATGGTCTACAGAAGGACATGAGAAAAGGAGTAGAGGTGTGTGTGGGGGGGGGTTTAGGTGTTTGTGTGAAAGCAGTCAACAGTCTGTGTGTGTGTGTGTGTGTGTGTGTGTGTGTGTGTGTGTGTTAAGATGGACACACTCTTTCCTTGTTGTTTCTCTTTGCTTTGTCTCTCTCTCTCTCTCTCTCTCACAAACACCTCAAAAATAAGGACACTCACAGGTAGCTCAATACCATGCTACAACATACATCAAGAGAAAGGGAAGGAGAGACAGGTACAAACAGAGAGAGAGAGAGAGAGGTTACTTCCTTGAAGTTTGTTTTTCCGTTTCTGAAGAACAATGTTGGGTAGAACACACACACACACACACACACACACACACACACACACATGCAGACAGCAAAAAACAAAGGGAAGTAGAGAAGAAAGAGAGATTCTTGGAGGACAAACCTGTATACATTTTACATGGCAGGGAAGAAAAAGGGTTTCACACACACACACACACACACACACACACACACACACACACACACACACACACAGAGTCACAAATAATACCAATAGATGTACACCAGTATATACCAGTTTTTTGTCTTTTGGCCACAGGTAAATGGATGTTATGTGGAGTGTATTGGGGAGGTGGGTTCTGAGTAGGTTATTTTGCTCTAATAAGGGTATTGGGAAGATGGAGGGGTTTTAGAGGAGCTTCTTCTTTGTCCTTTGATCCCTAGATAGTGGCTAGTGGAGGGGGCTGGCCTTTAGTTAGTACACTTCTGTGGGTACCACTGGATTTAGAACTTTATGCAGGGCATGATTCCATTTAAGCGGGTCAGTGGCTAAGACCTTTTATGCCATTTATGTTGAGACGACTGTTTTCCATTTTCCCCTGCATGTTCCACCGTAGTCTGTTTCCGGGAGAAAAGAAAGTAAAATTTCTTGGCTTGCCTCTCCTTCCTTTTGTGATGTTGGGTCATCACCATCTGCCTGCAGATTAAGGAAAATACGCCATCTTCTTGAATACAGCAGATTATTACAACAAAGTCACCAACCTTCTAGAGGCCCATCACACCTACGAAAAACTGAAAAGAGACCTCACTAACATTTATAAGAAAAAGGCAATAGCTTGCTTAAAGAAAACAGGAAAGGGACTGCGCCATCGGCAGGGTAACTTACTACCATCTGCGCCCTGGTTGAGCCACTCCGTGCCTAGATGGACTTCCCAAAGTACAAAAGGAAGCAGTCCCCCTCAGACCAATAGTCAGCGATATTAATTCCATAACTTACAACATTACTAAATCCTTGGCAATCATTCTGGCACAACTAGTGGGACACACAAGTGGAATTCAGAACAATTTGTTTCCAAGAACAATTTGTTTCCAAGTGGATCCTGAGGAAACCATGGTTTTCTTTGCCATTACATTGCTTTTTACCAGTATCCATGCCTTGAAAGCCATTAGAAAGATGGTGGAAGAGGACAGCACCCTCAACACTGAAGCCGTCTCAACCCTGACTAGATCTGTCCTCTCCTGGGCCTATGTCTCAACACCACCTTCTTACCTTACAGAGGCAACTTGTACAGACAGAAAGTTTCATCCAGTTGTCATTAATCTGTATATGGAGGAGTTTGAGAAGAAAGCACTCAACTCCTTTCCGGGGACCCATTGGTTCAGATATATAGATGACACCTGGGTGAAGATTAAGAGTCAGGAAGTACACAGAGCATATTAATTCTATTGTCATGCATATTAAGTTCACCAGGGAAGACACTAAGGACAATAGTTTGGTCTTCCTTGACTATGCAATTCTCATAGAGAAAGATGGGAAACTAAAAAAAGTCTACAGGAAAGCCACACACACAGACCAATACTTTAAATCCCATCACCCATTGCAGCACAAATTAAGTGTCGTCAGGACACTGTACCAAAGGGAAGAGAACATCCCAACCTCCACTGAAGCTAAACAGAAGGAACACAAGCATCTGTGGATATCCTGAGTGGGCCTTCAACAAAATAATTTACCAAAAAAAAGACTATGAGAGTTGAGACCAAACCATACATATGTGACTGGAGTGTCAGAAAAGCTAAAAAAGAGTTTTGGAAAGCACAACATAACAGTTCACTTCACTTACATTGCTTTCATTTTCTTTGTGTTCATTTTGCAGCCGTAGGACTGCATGATATGGGAAATGTCACTGTCATGATATTGCACTCAGTTACAAATTGATAGTCATTAAACTGAACTCCTCACTGCCCCGTAAATGCCTTTCCCATGATTGCATCGACTATGTAAGGGACCACCCCTAGAGGGCACTGTGTGCACGATTAGTTTTAGTTTGTGTAGTTTTGTTTGTAGACTCAGTTTCCCAGAAGGCACCTCAGTCAGGTGATGACAGAGCTTACCTGAACCGAGGTAGCTCATTAGATGTGCTATAAAAAGCTGTTAGTTCTGGGAAATTAGGTTGAGCATTGATAATGTTTAGTGGACGTTGTTTTTGTTTGGTTTTGTTCTGTTCTTGTTTGATTTAACTTTAACTGGTATTTGTTTTAAGTTGGCTCTAAATGGTTATAATTAGGATGATTGTGTCTGGTTAAGTGTGTCTTTGAGTATGCCCTTTTGTCTTTGTATTGTTCAGTGTGTTTCTAGCTCCTCTCGTTTCTAGTTTCTCATGTTTTTAGTTTTTCCCTTAGTCTCTAGGTTCTCCCCTGTCTGTAGTGTCTCCCCTCTCTCTAGTGTCTCCCCTGTCTCTAGATTCTCCCCTGTTTCTAGTGTCTCCCCTGTCTCAAGTTCAGTCTGTGTCTCCTGTGTAAAGCTCTGAGCCTGTGTGTCACTATAGAGCCTGTGTGTCGCTAAAGAGCCTGTGTGTTTAGTTCAAGAGCCAACATGTAGATATTGTCCTGTGTTAAGAGTTTGAGTTTGGTTTGTTTAGTTGCTTTATTATGGTTTGTTTTATTTTTATAAAAGACTATTTTGGTTTAAAGAACCCTCTGCGCTTGTGCCTGCCCTTTTTAAGCCCGCACTGCCATCACCATCATGACAGACTACGACAATGAAGAGCAATGGAGAGACCATATTCCCTTGGCACACTCTTGGAAAATCTGCACATAGCCATTATAGGTTGCCTAGAGGAGTCTAATGACTTGGGGTAGGTGCTCGATCTCCATTGTTTTCTAAAGGGCAGTCCAATGAAGGAAAATAAATGCTTGAAATCAATGAAAGCAATAACAATTTGTTTCTCACAAAGTCTTGTTCTTCCATCAGCTGCTAAAGATCTGATCTCAGCAAATTCAGTTGGCTGGATTTTCATTCCTGGCTGGTCTGTTCACAATGTTTCTGTAGCCTTGACAGGATAACTTTTATTAATACCTTGCTGATGATATAAAGCAAGAAAATATTGCGGTATTTCTTTCAACTGCTGCTGTCACCTTTCTTATAAATTGGCACCTGTCAATTATTTCCAGGTGGCTGGGATTTGTTTGGACCAGACTTGGACCAGAAATGCATAAAGTTGATAGAGCAGGATTTCAACCTTCTTCAATGATCTTATCACTGTTCATTGACCGTTTTTATAATATCACACATGGGGTTGTGTGGGATTTCAACCGGCAGTGGCTTCGCTGGTTGTCCCTGCGGCAGTTCATTTTTGTAAAGCTCATTGAAGAATTCTTTCCACCACTGGAGATGTTACTCAGTTGATTGCACAATTGTCCCGTCCACTTTTCTGACATTGTCATTGGTTGATTTCTTTTTTTTCTGCTCAGACACTTGTGTGATACAATGTATGGTATTCATGTTTGAATAAGGCTTCTTCGAGTTCTCCTGCAACCTTCCAAAAAGCTTGCTGTTCTACTTTCATCTCTTGCCAGACTTTGTGGTTGAGTTGCTGATATTTACCACAGTTGAGCAGTTTATCACTGTTTCCTTGGTCCACTAGGTGTAGGCATTTGTTAGATATCTGATAGCAGATGGTAGGGCACAGCAGTTGGCACATTACATGGTATCTGAAATCTGGTTTTCTTGTTTGTCCAAACCTTCCTTCTCAGCCCGCATAGCAAATCGATTTGAAAGGGCAGTCTGAAATTCTTGCTTGCAAGCATGAGTCATCAGATAGAACGAATCAACCCGGGCCTTGCGCTTTTGCCCGCAGTAACTGAAGCTGACCACAACACACTCAGACGCGAGTTATTAAAAAAAATGTTCTTCTTATTTACTTCTGCCACCTCGGTTGGTGTCACCGAGGGTATGGAAAGAGGCTGTAACCAACTACCAAGTAGTTGGCACAAATGAAGATAACTGCCAGACAACTGGAAACTGGCTGAAAGGTGACCACGCTGTGAATGACTTGGCTGTTCACCAGGAATCTGATGTCATCTTGGGGCTTATTGTGGCCAGAATAGTATGATGTCATTGTTTCATTGGAGGTACTGGAGTGCACTGGTGGTGTAATTGACGTATTACCATGTATTGAAGAGGTACTAGGGATACTGGGATGTGCTGGGGTGTACCAGCAGCACTAGAGTGTACTGAAGTGAATTATGGTATATGTCGGTTTACTGGGGTTACTTGAGTGTATTGGGGAGTATTGGAGTGTATTGACTTGCCTGTTGGATGTATTGGAGTGTAGGGGGAGTGACTATTGGGGGTATTGTGGTATACTAGGGTGCATTAAGGTATATTGGTGTATTTTGTGGGGAATTAGGGTATATTACTATCCTACTATATATTATTCCTATTAGATTTAGGGGTATTGCTGTACAATAATATAAATCTCTACTGATTTCCACTCGGTGGCACGGTGGTGAAGTGATTAGCACTGTCGCCTTGCACCTCCAGGGTCCCGGCCAGGCTCGATTCCTGTCCCTGTGTGCATGGAGTTTGCATGTTCTCCCTGTGCTTAGTGGGTTTCCTCCGGGTACTCCGGTTTCCTCCCACAGTCCAACGACATGCACATTAGGCTGATTGGCATTCCCAAATTGCCCGTAGTGTGTGAGTGTGTATGTGTGTGTGTGCCATGTGATGGATTGGCACCCTGTCCACGGTGTACCCCGCCTTGTGCCCAAGTCTCCTGGGATAGGCTCCAGGCCCCCCGTGACCCTGAATACAGGATAAAGTGGTATAGACGATGAGTGAGTGAGTGAGTGAGTGATTTCTACTCTAATATCTACTGTTTATGATGAAGTTCCCCAAAATAATATCAGTAATATTAATAAATAGTGTGTGAGTGTGTTACATGTGTAGTGCATGCTTGTTACTGTGTTATATGTGTGTTACTGAATGTTAAATGTTGTAGCATGTGAGTTTATAGAGAATGTATTAGTGTTTATTAGTGCTTTAGCTTTGTTAATAGCAAGCAAATTAGTGTGGCAACACACACACGGATGCACATGCACGCACACGTACACACATGCACACACACTTCTTTAGGTTGAAAGAAATATCCAATTCCCCTTGCGATGAACATGACACACAAGCAGGGAAAGATGCACTGAAAATAGTAATACATCAAACATATATGAAGGGTTTGGTGTTAAAGCATTGTTAATGTAAAGAGCTGGCTAAAGGAAAAATGGAGTGACAGAGGGATGGAAGAATGAAAGGATGGGTGAAGGATGGAATGATGCTCACTTGGTGATGTAGTGGGAGGCGAGGCATGGAGACAGTCCTCCCTTCCAGTGGTAGTGATGTGTCAGTGTCGGAGTGAACAGGCATCATTCTCATTTCTACTGTCTGAAAAACAAAAGAGTGAAAAAATGTGGAACACACACACACACACACACACAGTCTAATCTATGGAGTCAGATCATCGTCGCATTTCATAAATAAATGTCACCTGCTTGACTAATAGATTTGTGATTCACATATAAATGTCAACTCGACAAATATATTTTCATAATTTCCTCTTTATTTACAGAATCACAAACTTGCATTTACAAACGGCTTAACTTTGTGGGCTGTGGTAGCGCAAATGTTTTAAGCTGTGGGTTACTGAGTTACTGATTGGAAGGTCGGGGGTTCTAGTCCAAACACTGTCAAATTGCCACTGTTGAGCCCTTGAGGAAGGCCATAACCATATCTCTTTCAGGCACGCTGTAACCATCTGACCCTGAACCCAGCTTCCTAATAAAAAAAAAAAACACTTTCACTCTGTTGTAAGGTATATGTAACAAATAATTAAATATTATTATTTTTGGTACGTCCCTGATGTGATTAGATTCTCTGCAGCCTATCAGATTTCTCTTATAATTTTAGTCAATCACTTGAAGGGAAATTTGAGGGTATGACCAAAGGCAGACCATACTGTATTACATTTGTGTGCAAGTCAGACATACTAAACCTCCCGTCAAGGGGTTGCCACAGTGGACCACTCAAACAACTTTAACACTTCATATGAATCTCAAAAGAGGCTATGTCATATCCACGGTGCATTTCTCCTTGACATAAAAAGAATTACATTAATCGTCCTTAGTGACAGGGTTGAGTCATGGTATGACGGCTGCTCTTAATCAGGTCAAGGAACAAGATGGGCTCCTGGCTGAGATTGTGTTCCTGGCCCAGTCGACCTGCGGGTTATGGCAGGTTAACCAAGGCAGGCCCAGGACGACCGTGGCGTGGGATTGTTCCATGATAAATAGTGAAGTTTGCTCAGAATGATTGTCAGAGTCGCTCAGGCCTATAAAACGTTCTGTGGGTGATTGATGGACGGGGACTCTCTCATCGATGGCTTGGACTTTGAGAGGGGTCTCCAAGGGAAATGGGGGAATTTCCGGCGTCTTGGGTGAGGCTACATTAATGAAGATACAGTCAAAGCCTGAGTCAATTAGAGCCTGCACAAGGTGGGCCTGCTGTTTATGGACGAGGAAGACAGGGAGGCACATGTCTGTGAGTCTTTTTGAAGTTGAGGTCCTGTCCAATTGCATAAGTCTCTCCTGTTCGCATATTCTTGGTGAAGGAGATGTGATCTTGAGTGGTGATATCCTGGCTGGCCTCCGGAGGTGAAGACGGAAATCCACCCGGACAGCCAAATCCATGAGCTCTTGGAGCAAGGAGGTAAGTTCCCGGGAGACTAGTTCATCCTGCAGCACCTCTGATAGACCCTTGAAGAACCTGCCGCCTAATGCTTGATTGTTCCACCCACCCAAGAGAGCGAATATCCGGAACTATATTGCGAAGTTGTCTCTATGCAGAGTGAGAACCTTGGCAGAGCTTCAGTAGCTTGTGTCCTGCCTCTCTGCCGTGACATGACTGGTCAAACATCCTCCTCATCTCCTTAGAAAAGTCCTCAAAGTTGGAGCTGCAAGGTCATGGGCATCCCAGAATGCAGTGCTCCTCTCCCAGTCCTGTCCCGAGAGGAGCGTGATCATGTACGCCACCTTGAAGCGTTCTGTGTTGAAGGTGGAGGTCTGCAGCTGAAAGATCAACAAGCATTGAGAGAGGAAGAAGCAACATGTGCCTGGCTCCCTTTCATATGTATCCCCTCTGCCCTCTGGACCTGTCTAACCCATCCTGGAGTCCTGCTTCTGGTTGGAGATCTCGTCGCATGGATGCCCCGTGTGGTCTGCCTGTGATGCATGTGGTGGCTGGAGATGGTTTCCACGAAGACTGTCCTGTCCTCAACTGATGCAGACAGCTGTTCTCTGGGGACCTGTGACTTCAGTCGTTCGATAGCTCAGGACTGGAATTTCCTACAGTATACCTCCAGGAACAAACTTGACTCCATTTAATGTAAACACATCTCCTGTTATACTGAACTTCCAGTCTTATTTACATTAAACACGTTACATTATTATGCTGATCAATCCCTGCTGTCCGTTTTCACCCAGATGAGGATGGGTTCCCTGTTGAGTCTGGTTCCTCTCAAGGTTTCTTCCTATTACCATCTCAGGGAATTTTTCCTTGCCACCGTCGCCCTCGGCTTGCTCATCAGGGACAATCTTATCATTTTGATTCATACACATTCATATTTCATACAAACTTAATTATTTTGATTGTGTAAAGCTGCTTTGCGACAATGTCAATTGTAAAGATGGGTTTTGACATCAGCAAAGGTTTGTTTGATGCTAAGCAGCTCCTGCTGGTGTGCTCAGAGAAGAGCACTTTGCCCCTCCAGTGCCTCTCATGCGGTCAAACTCTGGATACATTTTGATGGTTGGATTATTCTGTAATGAAGCAATGCTGATTGAGAGGAATCCAACACAGATTAGCTGCATTAGGTGAGAATATGGTCAAAAAGCAGACGAGAGGATCAAAAACTGGGGCATCAATCAGTGAGGTGACGGAGCCAAATCAGAACACAAAAGCCATGGTTGGAAGAAAAAGCGCAACCTGAAAAACAATCAGCGAGGTAACAAATCCGAAAACATATAACAAAAGGTTGTAGTCAAAAAGTAAGCACAAGATCAAAACTGGGGAATCAAAAGAGCGATTGCAAAAAAATAAAGAATCAAATAAAACTTGAAACTTTCAACGTGAAAGCTATTCAATGACAGAATTGGGTGAGAAGACAAACAAACCAGCACTGAAGCAGTGCTTAAATGCTGAAGTAATCAGCATGAAATGTGAGACTGGTGTGCAGATGGGGCAGAAATGGATGACAGGCTAGGAAAAACATGAGCATGTGGAGGAAAGTGACAGCGCGGGAAAAAGTGGCAATCAGGTCATGAAACATGACAACCTAACATGCAAACTCCATGTGGGAAATGAACCTGGACCCTAAAGGAGCAAGGCGACAGTGCTAACCACTAAGCTATTGTGCTACCACACCTAAAACAAAAACACAAACATTCAGTTCAGAAAAACCTTAATCCTGTAAACAAAGCATGCTGGAATATCCAGGAGAAATAAATGAAATGGCCTCACTGCGTTTCTGCCACAGTCCAGTCAGAAGAGACTGTCCATAAGTGTTTTGCCCCAAGCAATGGAATAATTTACTCGCCCCATTTTTTTATTTGTATTTAGCTGGTCTCTCCCACTTAGACGCTAGCCTCACAGGGAATTTTTTTCTGCGAAGGCAGAAGAAATTGGGAGAGCATGCAACCATACTAAATCATCTGGTAAAAATTTTCCTATGCTAGCCTAATTTTCCTTTTTCTATCAAGGTATAAACAGGTAGATCTGGGGTTGGCGCTTTAATCTATACAGTGGGTCCTTGAATTGGTGACCCACCTTGTTCTCCACTGGAATTTTTACCATAGTCTCATGTTGGGCTGTGTTAATGGCAAAACAAAACTAATGGCCCCAGGCTTGGTGATACTGTCCCACATATGAAGCTACCATTATCTTTAGGACCCAATTATCTCTTTTGGTTAGATTTGCTAATTAATTTTCTAACTATCTGGTAACTAGTCTTAAGTCTCTGAATGTACCCCCTAGTTTTAAATAGTTCTGATAGACTCCCCAATGTGTAAAGACTTCTTCTTTGAGTTTTTGCATCCCTTTTTGGAAACATCTCTACCTATTTGGTGTAGTAGTCCATATTACCAACAGGTACATGTTTTGTTTCTTACTAACGTGAAAATTATGTACATACCCAATGTGTGACCAGGCTCTGGAACTTGACTGCTCTGCAGCAAAGCGCTTAGTTTAGTCTTGTCTACTTTATAATGCTGAGAGAATTGAAATCTTTTGACATATAGCCTGACATCCACCAGACCAGTCAGGCCACCAGACAACATCCAGCACCCTTAACAGAGTCTTTAGACTGCCCAGATGACCTCCAGTGGCGGCCGGTCAATACGGGGCACAGGGGTTAACCCAAATGAAGAATGTTACTTTAACATGTAATTATTTAACATAATAATTATTTATTTTAATAATGAAATAAAGTGAAATAAAGTAATTTAGTCACAATATTCCGCTGTATTTCTCAATATAATTTTTACAATAAAAAAATCTAAACTGTATTACGTTCATTTGTGTTGGTGTACACGGGGCGCCGGACAAACGAGTGTCTATGTAGGCATGTACATTTTTGAAAAGCATGTGATTGAGGCTGAGCTCTGATTGGATCTTTTCAAATCATCCTTGGGATGCAGCACTGTGCGCCCTGAACCTTCCCACTTTTGTTCTTAGCGAATCAATATTGTTTTTAAATATTTGGGCTCATGTGATTGGACCATTCTAAACGAGTCAGCAGATTGTTAGTTAATGTATTGAATCATGATCTGAGCTGATCTTCTAATTAAGCAGCAGTCACGTGCCGAGCTTATACTTTTCAAGAACTTCTTATGGCACGTGGAGCTGCTGACTGGATGCGATGTGAGTCAGGCCTTTATTTTATACTAGTAGTAATGATGCTTGGCCACCTGATGAATGGCTATTTACAGGTGATTATTAAAAGTTGAATTTTAATTTTGTTTGCGCCCACCCCCAAAAATTTTTTTGCACCAGCCGCCACTGCCCAGGGGGTTCTCATGATATTAGTGTGAAGCTTCCTCTATAAGCTCTTGAAGGACCACTACCTGAACCAGGACAGGTAGAGCAGGACATGTAAATTCTGTTTTATCGCTTCCATGCTTGCCTGCTAAGGTCCTTTCCCATTTCTCCCATTTTTTTCATGAGGTGCTTCAGGTGTTTTCCTGGTGGCCCGCTGGGCAATGTGGGAAAAAGATGGAAACTATAATATTGATAATATCTTTTTTATGCAGATGGATGACTGTGTCGATCACATGGGTGCCGTCATGTTTGTGTGCCCCTGGTCTTGGGTATGTCCATAGTAAAACAACCAAAACAATCGGAAAAAACTATTTGTTTGGGGTATGTGCATACGTGTTTATCAGCCTTTTGATCAAGACTCTACCTTTTGTAAAGTGAAAGTGAGCGCAGCGGGTTCACACACACCAACGAGCAGCTTTATTTCAGTCATAAATTCACAACCACATTCCAGTCATTATTTCAAATGATGCCATGGTTAAGTAATGGATGAAATAATTATTCGGTGTTGGACACAAACAGCAAAAAAGCATGATGATTACTATTATAAAATGCCTGAAGCGCTTCGCGTTGATTAAGGTGATGAGTAATTTTCTCGAAGAAAGATTCTTATGTGCATATAAGAATATTTACTTGAAAATGTAGATTTCTCATGTGGTGCTCAATGTCGACACATATTTATGTTTTAACGCAGATATGTTGATTTTGACATATTCATGAATCATGACATGTATAGTTAATATTATCAGCCTACCATCAGGAAATGAAATTAATTTTAAGGCAATTTAAACCAAGGCACTGCCATGTCTTTTATTGTTTTGTCCTTGTTAAAACTATATAACAGATTTTTTATTGTGAATTTTAAAGCATGACTTATGAAGTCCTTCCCTGCATGCCATTTGGCTGATATGCTATGAAGACAACACATTTATTTAAATTCTAAAACTGTGCTCGCAGGACTTAGCGGCACTCTGCGAGACAAATTGCGGCCTTCTGAAATGTGGAATGAACTTATAGTACCACCCTGCCAGTCCCAGGAAGTGCTGAAGTGCTTTAACCTCTATTCAGATGTAAGAAAATGATCATTGCTATGGCTTGAATAAAGAAAAATCTTCAATAGCAACATAAGACTTTTGTGCCGAGAAAATGGCTCATTGCATAAATCCACCGGATGAGCTTCAGTTTTGTTTTTTTCAATAATAGTTATCATCTTTTTTTTCTGTTTGTGTCCAGCATTGATAATTTTTTGACAGCTTGAATGTAGTTGTGAATTTAGGACTGAAATAAAGCTGCTCACAAGGGTGCAGGCTTTCACTTTGCAAAAGATAGTGTTTATCTAGTGAGTTTATATATATGCATGTTGTTTTTCTGGGTATATGATTATTGATTTTACAATTTGTCTGCTTTGCAAGTTGCCACTCTTAGTGATCTGAGTATATTATGACTGAAATAAAGCTGCTCACATTGGCACATGCTTTCACATTGCAGGAGGCAGCATTTTGATCAAAAGTTGAAAGTGCTCTTCTCCTTGTTGTTCAAATTACCCACCTGCCCATAGAGCCTACTTTTACCAGTAGTTATACATTTAATACTGTTCCCCTTAAACAGCCTGCGAATCTTGGGTTGATATTGAGATTAGAAATCTGGATAAATGATGCTAGAGAACTGGTGCCATCGCCCTGTTGCCCTGACTTCAGTAATGATGAAGTATTTTGAGAGGCTGGTCAAGAGACTTCATCATCTCTTCACTACCTGACACACTTGACCCTTTACAGTTTGCTTACCATCCAAACTGACAGCACCTTAAAATCTGGCGACAGGGCTCTTTATAGCACAGCCCGAGGCAACCTAAAGAGAGGCATCAGAGAGGTTAACCCTTAGGGGTCTGAGGCCTTTTTGAAGACCTGCAGTGATTCAGCACTCTTCTTAAATTTGGGTAAATGTCAAATCTTTACCAATATAGTAGCTAATATATTTTCCCTTATTTACATAGAGCACAAACTGGGCTTTCATAATGTTGCTGATCCAAATATATCATATTTAATATAACTTTTAAACTTATGTCAAATTGCACACAAAAAAAATACAATTTCAAACTTTAGCAGAAAAGCAGAAAAAAAGGAGAAGAAAACAAACCTGGCAGATTGTTTTGAACACAGAAATGAGTTCATGAAAGTGTTGGGTGTGTGTCCATAGCAAAACAGCTAAGTTATAACAGAAAGACCTCAGAAAGACCTTTTACTTGGGGTTAAGTGACTGATGTGCCTAATTTTTCTCAGCAGAACCTCTGTTTCACTGAATAATCTCTGATTTTTCATGCATATGTAAGACCCATTCACACCTGGCTCAGGTAACATCAGGTTTCACCAGGTCTTCTATTGTCTCAGCTGTTCACACCTATACACACTCAGATTCCTCACACAAACAGGGCTTCTTTTGAAAAAAATAAAATAAAATAAAGCATGGTTTCTGAAACATTCATTGAAATACATGTTTTATGTACACACACACACATACACACACACACACACAAAAAAACTACACAGCAAAAATATGTTATAGTATATTATGACTGAAATAAAGCGCTTCAAATCGGCGCAGGTTTTGCGCAGTGGTGCAAAGGCAGCGCATTTTTAGCATCTTTCTAGGGGATTATGAGAAGAGAAACTGAATAAAAAAAAATCTCTTATAAATTTATATATCGGTGCGCGGGCGTTCATCTGGCTTTCGATCAAAACTCTGCAAAGTACTCGCTAAAAGCAGCAAAAGATGGCGGCGCACACTGTTGCAGCGGTACAGTGCTACTCTAGATGCTTGTCTGTTTTGTGTTTTTATTTTCGTCCTGAGTACATCCTGTTGGGCAAGTAACATCTATAGCCGGCATGATCATCTCAAGATAGGAGTCTGTTGCGAACGGAATATTACCATGCGTTCACACCGAATGCAGTGAGAGCGTCAAAGCGGCCGGAAGTCATTCATTTTGAATGTGAGCCAGCAGCGAAGGGTGGCACGGCGAGGGTGGCGAAGGGAGTTGAAATCAGCTCAATTTTAGGGTAATGATCTATGACGCGGTTGAGCGGCAACCAATTAAAAGTAGAGATCCTCCACTTGAGAGGATTCCGAGGAACGCAGTCCTGTAACTTTTCTTTCTACATTAGTTCCCAAGCAAAATGGAGAAGAGGTTAATTATTGCACTGCAATCAAACGATTCCTGTAACTGTCAATGAGACTTCTGCACCTCTCTGCAGGTATTTCGGCCCACTCCTCATGAGCAAGCTGCTCCAGTTGTTTCCGGTTTGAAGGGGGCCTTTTCCAGACAGCATGTTTCAGCTCCTTCCAAAGATGCTCAATAGGATTGAGGTCAGGGCTCATAGAAGGCCACTTTAGAATAGTCCAATGTTTTCCTCTTAGCCATTCTTGGGTGTTTTTAGCTGTGTGTTTTGGGTCATTGTCCTGTTGCAAGACCCATGACCTGCGACTGAGACCCAGCTTTCTGACAATGGCCAGCACATTTCTCTCTAGAATCCCTTGATAGTCTTGAGATTTCATTGCACCCTGCACAGATTCAAGACACCCTGTGCCAGATGCAGCAAAGCAGCCCCAGAACATAACAGAGTCTCCTCCATGTTTCACAGTAGGGACAGTGTTCTTTTCTTCATATGCTTCATTTTTCCATCTGTGAACATAGAGCTGATGTGCCTTGGCAAGAAGTTCCATTTTTGTCTCATCTGTCCATAGGACATTCTCCCAGAAGCTTTGTGGCTTGTCAACATGTAGTTTGGCATATTCCAGTCTGGCTTTTTTATGATTTGTTTTCAGCAATGGTGTCCTCCTTGGTCGTCTCCCATGTAGTCCACTTTGGCTGAAACAACGACGGATGGTGCGATCTGACACTGATGTTCCTTGAGCATGAAGTTCACCTTGGATCTCTTTAGAAGTCTTTCTGGGCTCTTTTGTTACCATTGGGATTATCTGTCTCTTTGATTTGTCATGAATTTTCCTCGTGCGGCCACGTCCAGGGAAGTTGGCTACAGTCCCATGGATCTTAAATTTCTGAATAATATGTGCAACTGTAGTCACAGGAACATCTAGCTGCTTGGAGATGGTCTTATAGCCTTTACCTTTAACATGCTTGTCTATAATTTTCTTTCGAATCTCCTGAGACAACTCTTTCCTTCGCTTCCTCTGGTCCATGTTGAGTGTGGTACATACCATGTCACCAAACAACACAGTGACGACCTGGAGCCCTATATATAGGCCCACTGACTGGTTACAAGATTGTAGACACCTGTGATGCTAATTAGTGGACACACCTTGAATTAACATGATCCTTTGGTCACATTATTTTAAGTATTTTCTAGGGGTACCATCATTTTTGTCCAGGCCTGTTCCATGAGTTAATTTTTTTAAATAATTCTGTTGAAGCATGGTTGAAAAGCAATGTCTGACTTTCATTGGTTAACATTCATAGAATTTTTTTTAATTATTACTTTTGTCAGATTAAAGTTCTTTATGTGACCATTGGGAGTTTTTCTTTCATTGACCGAAGGGTACCAACAATTTTGTCCACGTGTGTAATGTTATCATAATAAGAAATATAATAATAATAAAATATTAAATTAGACTAGCAATTCATAATGAACAGAAGCCACACCATACAAATGGCTTATAATTTGTTTATTTCTACAATAAAGTTCTTTCTATCAATCAATTTCTTGTTTTCTTCGACATTTTGGTCTCCACAAGATCAACAAGCTTGATTGCTTTGCAGCCCCTTTAAATACAAGAAATCTACATCAGAGCGATGACAGACGTCAGTGGCAGGGTGGCAAGAGTGACATTTCACACTCTCTCCGTGTTCGGTGTGAATGCAAGGTTACAGCCGAGTTTCCCGGTTGACATAGCGAGGAGCCCCATCCCTGTGGTAAAGCCGGCGCAGGGAGAGGAAGCGGAAGCGAGGCTGCAAGACCACTACCACATCTGTTGAGTCTGGTTCCTCTCAAGGTTACCATCTATTACCATCTCAGGGAGTTTTTCCCTCAGCATCGTCGCCCTCGACTCGTTCATCAGGGACCATCTGATCATTCTGATTACACACATTTTCTCACATTTCATACAGATTTTCATCATTTTCTTTAAATTTTCTGAAGATGCTTTGAGACAAGAGAGATTGAGTTGAATTAATAAGGTTAATTAGGCAGGTTTCTGTACTCTACAGTTTGTGTATAAATCTAATAAGCCCATTACTTTTTTCAGTTTTGAAGGTTTGTATAATCAATGATGTGCCACATATACACTAACCCTAACCCTCTTTTGATTGTGTGAAGCTGCTTCGCGACAATGTCAAATGTTAAAAGCGCTATAAAAATAAAATTTGAAATTGAATTGAATATACACACACATACACTGTGAAAATGTAAGCAAACACAGGAATGTTCATGAAACAGTTAATAAACACAGCTTCATCAGTCTGTAAATAAATGTAAAATAAAGAAATATAAATATATAATATAATATAAAATATTTGTGTGGCTGCTGAAAAACATATATGTGGAGTCAATTTTATTATTATAAGTCAATCACAAAATACATCTGAGAATTGTGTGACATTTATTTGTAAAATAATAAACAAATAATGTCATCATACTAACCAGATAACCAAGTGAAATACTATGACCGTTAGAGTCTAATGTGTGTGTGTGTGTGTGTGTGCGTGTGCGTGTGTGTGTGTGTGTATATATGCAGTCACTGCAGGGCAACAGCATCATGGCAACATAAGAGAATGTGGGTGAGAGAGACAACCAGACAGTAAGATAGTGAGGTCAGGCAAAGAGACAAAATATAAATAAGCAGACAAAGAAAGAGAACAGAAACTGAAAGAAGAAAAGAGATAGGAGCACAAGTGAAGAGTGCAAGTCCCCGCAGTAGGTGGAGTTAGGTTTTTGAAGTGTGAGGAGTTTTCAATGAAATTACCTGTGCATTTTGTCGGTTGTCCTGCTGATGGTACGGTGAGTCTGTGCTCCAGTTCTCATCAACAGATTTCTGGAATATCTGAGACCGAGGAGTTACCCAGGATTCAACAGGACTGAAAACAACATAACACCACATCAGTGAGAAAGACAGAGAGAGACATAGAGAGTGAGACACACAGAGGACATTGAAAGAGAGGTTCAAAGGGAGAGACAATGAGGGAAAGAGAGAGAGACAAAGGGAAAGGGAGAGAGACAGAAAGAACAAGGTATTTCTGACTCACTGACTGTCATGGTTTTCCTGTGGGGCCTCCTTAACCCCATGACCTCCATTAACCTCGTTGATCTCATGACTTTTGTCCTGGTCAGTGTTTGCCTCCATGCGCTGAAACATTAAGGGGGTTCGGTTCTGTGTGCGACATAACAGTGCTGACAGTCAGTGTCATACAGATCTGGCCATGTCTGCTTTTTCACGCAAAATCCCGCAATTCGGCGAGCGCCATACCACGAGATCCCTCAAGCAACATTCGGGAATTCAAATAAATGTGTTGTGCTTCACTGAATATCTGCCAGATGGCGCATGGAAGGAATTTATCTAAAAGCCAGACCAAGTACAACGAAGAACTGTGTATAATTAGTTATCCTAAAACAATATTGTTTCCAATGCTTAAGTAAACATGAATTTTATTTTGTTTTACAATAGAGCTTTTATGTGAATGTGTGTATACGTGTTTTATATTATTTTCATAATGATGAAATGAGATGCCCAAAATCGTTCTTTAAAATTAATAATAAAAAGTTTCTTATATAGTTTTTGTAATGTCTTAATAGGGACAAAACAATGAAAGATACTGTGATGATCCATGCCTGTCAGCCCGTTTTTTCCCAAGCTGTCACTTTCCACATGTGCTCATGTTTTCCCTAGCCATCATGTGTCCTTTCCCACACCCCCGTTTCCACCCCATCTACATACCGATTTATCATCCTCCACTGATTACTCCAGCATTTAAGCACACGCTGTGCGCTGTTTAAATTGTTGGATTATTGAGTGCTTTTGCCTTGACTCTCTCGTGTTTTGTTTCATTGCTTTCACATTGCCAAGTTTATTTTGTTTTCTCCGTTTGTCATCTTTGGTCTCTCGTTTCGGATTTGTTCGCCTCGCTGTTTGATCTCCCGGCTTTGATCTCGCGCTCCTTAGTTTGACCACGGCTTTTGTTTTACGTTTCTTTCCGGATTGTTGCTTTGCTGATTGATTTCCCTGTTACTGATCTCACACTACTTCCTTTCACTAAGGCTCTCGTTTTGCGATTTTGTTTATAAGCTCCGCTGACTGATTCGCTGACCGCTGATCCGCTTATTATTCGCCCGTGCAGAATAATCCAGCCAGCGTAATGAATCCAGCAGATGTTGACCGCATGAGAGCAGCACTGGAAAGAGGTGCTCTTCTCAGAGCTCACCAGCAGGAGCTGCTCAGCGTCAAGCAGACACTTGCTTACGTCATGACCCAGCTCCAACGACTCCAGCTCTCTCCTGTTCAGGATGGAGATTTCAACGTGAATCTCATCTACCTGCCCCTCCCACCTATGAAGGAGACCCAGGCACGTGTCGCTCCTTCCTTTCCCAGTGCTCATTGATCTTTGAGCTGCCGCCCTCCACCTTCACCTCTGAACGTTCCAAGATGGCTTACGTGATCACGCTTCTTTCAGGACGCACCTGGGAGTGGGGCACTGCACTCTGGGACGCCCAAGACCCTTGTTGTTCCAACTTTGAGAACTTCTCTAGGGAGATGAGGTGGATTTTTGATAGTTCATGTGACGGTAGAGAGGCTGGGCGTAAATTCCTGAAGCTCCGCCAGGGGTCTCCTTCGGCTTATGACATCGCCATTGAGTTTCGGACACTGGCTATCTCCAGGCATTTGCGATGGGTTCTTCGGAGGCATTTCAGGATGAGCTAGTCTCCCGGGACCTTCACCCCTCGCTCCAAGAACTCATGGATCTGGCGGGTCGGGTGGATTCACGGCTGCATCTCTGGAGACCAGCCATAATGTCAACACCCAAGCTCACGCCCTCCTCACCAAGAGAGGGTGAACAGGAGAGACCTGTACTACTAGACAGGCACCAGAGGAGCGACGACTCCGCCGAGTGGAAGAAGCCTGCTTCTACTGTGGGAAATCGTGCCATCTACTTAAGAGCTGCCCAGTAAAGAAGAGGGGCACTCAAGTTCAGCTAGGAGCACTCAAGGGCACGGCTCTAAGGAGACTCCCAGACCAATGCCGACTGCTCCCCATCTTCCTCGTCCACGGACAACAGATCCACCTAGTACAGGCTTTAATTGACTCAATTTAACAATTTAATCAACGCAGCCTCAGCCAAGGAATCCATGCGCTGCCCTTCGGAGAACCTCACAAGGTTCATGCTCTTGATGGAAGTCCCCTCCCATCAATCACTCACAGGACTCCACTTTTCGGCTTGAGAGTCTCAGGTAACCACTTTGAGTGGACCTCACTATTTATCATGGAGGGTTCTCATGCCACAGTCATCCTGGGTCTGCCCTGGTTAACTCGCCACAACCCGCAGATCGACTGGGCCAGGAATTCGCTCTTAGCTGTCATGCACACTCGTAACACGACCGGCACTAGGACCCGGAAGTAATACGGTCGGGTTTTCAGGAAGCATAAAAGGAGACAAAATGGCGCTTCACATTGCTCAGTCATTGAGTTTGCCCATGCCTTTGCTGATGCCTACTTGCGCTGCTTCCGCATTTGGGTTTACCATCCATGCTACATGGGATAACTGCTGAGGTTTTTTCTGTTCATCCCTCGGTTGCTCGTGACAGAATGACTGAGCCAAAAGCAGTAAACCCAGCGGAGTTTGCTCGCCTCTGTAATGTGGTTGACCAGCATGCCGAACTGATCAATAAGCTCCATGGTGAAGTCGCGTCTCTCGAAAAAAGGACCTCCAAGACGTTGCGGCCTTGCGCCACGAGGTGGCGGAGCTACGGCAGGAGAACGTAACCCTCCGCGGGGTGGCTGCTCAGTCGGCTGTTGCTATGCCCGTCGCAGCTGCTGCGGCGCTGCCCTCCCCCCCCTTCTGATGTGTTTATAGCTCTACCGGATAAGTGGGATGGCACAGATGGGAAATGCAGTGTTTTTCTAGCCGAGTTGGATCTTGTGTTTGAGTTCAATTCCACCAGATACTCCACAGACCGACTGCGTGTTGCGCTTCTCGTCTCGTTGCTATCCGGGCAGGCAGCTGAGTGGGCCACGGCGGTTCTCTGATCAGATTGAGATACTGCTTATTCATATGGAGAATTCACCCGTCAACTAAAGCTCACATTCGAACATCCTGCTGCTGAGGTGGAGACCGACATGAAATTGTATCATCTGCGGCAGGGAGGGTCATCCGTGAGCCGATACACAGTGGATTTCCGCACTCTCGCAGTACAGACCACCTGGTGAGACGCCGCCCTCCAGACGGCCTACTACGAGGGACTGGCTTTACGTATTAAAGATGAACTTGCCGGACAGGAGCTTCCGACCACGCTGGAGGGAATGGACTAATCCAACTCGCCCTCTGGATTGACCAGCGCCTGTTCTCCCGTCCGAGGCCAGCCCCCCGGACCCTGCCATCCATCACGCCATCTTTCTCTCACTCCACGCCCCGACCACCAGCTTTCAACACCACTGCCATGGCACCTGTCGGATCTCCACCCCCCCCGCCATGGTTGACACAGGAGCCAGGGAACCCATGCAATTAGGACGCGCCTCCTTGAACGCTGCAGAGCGAGAACGACGCTTCAGGGCGGCGCATCATAGAGCCATATGCCCTCTTCGCCCGGGAAACGGCCAGGCCCGGTGAACCCTGAGAACAGTTCACCAGGCTCCCTCCATCTCTCTGCCACCACACCCAGCATCTCTCCCCTCATGGTTCAGGTACACCTCCAGTTTGGCCACACACTGGCACTAGGACCCGGAAGTAATACGGTCGGGTTTTCAAGAAGCATAAAAGGAGACAAAATGGCGCTTCACATTGCTCAGTCATTGAGTTTGCCCATGCCTTTGCTGACGCTACGCCGACTATGCTGTGAGTACTCACCAATTCTGGTTGCTTCTTTGATTGAATGTGTGTTGCTAGAATGCGGGTTTATTTGTGTAGATCCTTGCTCTTCGTGTAAGAGAGTTCTTAAACTAATCGCGTGGTTATCCTGCCTACTCGCGCTGCTTCCGCGTTTGGGTTTACCATCCACGCTACATGGGCTAACTGCTAAGGCTTTTCTGTTCATCCCTCAGTTGCTTGTGACATTAGCCTGGAGTCCATCATGCTCCAAGACCTGCTTACGAGCTGCTGCCACGTAATGCCTCAGTCCTACCTCTGAGGAGGAACCACCAGATCTCACTCAAGTTCCTTCAGAGTACCACGATCTCAGGGCGGTATTCAGCAAGTCCCGCACCATCTCTCTTCCCCCCCCACCGACCTTATGACTGCTCCATCGATCTGCTCCCAGGAACCACCCCCCTAAGGGCCGTCTCTATCACCCAAGGAATGCGAAGCAAAGGACCGATACATCACAGAGTCCCTTGCGGCAGGGATCATTTGTCCTTACTCCTCCCCTGTGGGGGCGGGCTTCTTCTTTGTGGGTAAAAAAGATGGTTCCCTTCGTCTAAATGATATCACGATTAAAAAACAATACCCTCTCCCGCTGATGTCCAGCGCATTTGAACTCTATTCCAAACGGGATTTGCAAAACGGGTACCACCTCGTCCGCATTCGAGAAGGAGACTAGTGGAAGACTACTTTCAATACCCCAACGGGACATTATGAGTACCTAGCGGTCCCGTTTGGCCTGATGAATGCCCTGGCAGTCTTCCAAGCTCTTATCAACAATGTATTCAGGTACTTCATTAACTCGTCAGTCTTTGTCTACTTGGACGATATCCTGATTTTTTCATGAGACCTGGAGGAACACCAACACCATGTCCACCAAGTACTTCAGTGGCTTCTAGAGAACAACCTGTTTCTTAAGGCAGAGAAATGAAACATGACACTGATGTTCCTTGAGCATGAAGTTGACCTTGGATCTCTTTAGAAGTCGTTCTGGGCTCTTTGTTACCATTGGGATTATCCGTCTCTTTGATTTGTCATGAATTTTCCTCGTGTGGCCACGTCCAGGGAGGTTGGCTACAGTCCCATGGATCTTACATTTCTGAATAATATGTGCAACTGTAGTCACAGGGACATCTAGCTGCTTGGAGATGGTCTTATAGCCTTTACCTTTAACATGCTTGTCTACAATTTTCGAATTTCGAATCTCCTGAGTCAACTCTTTCCTTCGCTTCCTCTGGTCCATGTTGAGTGTGGTACATACCATGTCACCAAACAACACAGTGACAACCTGGAGCTTTATATATAGGCCCACTGACTGATTACAATATTGTAGACACCTGTGATGCTAATTAGTGGACACACCTTGAATTAACATGTCCCCTTGGTCACATTATTTTCAGTATTTTCTAGGGGTACCATCATTTTTGTCCAGACCTGTTCCATGAGTTTATTTTTTAAATAATTCTGTTGAAGCATGGTTGAAAAGCAATGTCTGACTTTCACTGGTTAACATTCATAGAATTTTTTTAAATTATTACTTTTGTCAGATTAAAGTTATTTATGTGACCATTGTGAGTTTTTCTTTCATTGACCGAAGGGTACCAACAATTTTGTCCACGTGTGTATTTCACAATCATTTTGAATGGTTAGTTCTAACCCCCCCATACCAACCCCACCACCCCCCGCCCCGCCCCCGCCCCTTGCTTGGTGCTGATGTCTGTATTCATGTTTGATTGCTTGTGTTCATGTTTAATGTTGGTGTTTGTCTTCATATTTGGTGTTTGGTGGTTGTAGTTGTGTTTATATTCAATGTTTATAGCCTTATCATACCTGTTCTTCTCGGAGCGCCTGCAGTTTCTTGGCTTTACTCTGTCTGTAATACTCCATGATCATCATGGCAGCATATATCTTCCCCACCGTCAGATCTGTAGCTGCTGAGAGGACGCAAAAGTTACCTGCACTATTAGAGTGGGTTGAAATGGACCCTGCGCCTGGGGGGTGGGGGTGGGGGCGGGGGGGTTGGATGCTAGTGGAGTGGGGGGGCATGGGAGCGGGAGACAAAATACAACACAGCACAATACACACATAACAACAAACAGTACACAACCTCACACACATACTTAATCCTGGTCTTTAACTGTATGGTTGAGGGGCATGACCTTCAATCTCACATTGACAGTCCAAGACCAGGTTTAAGCAGAGAAAGATTTTGATTACACAAAGAGACAAACATACAAATGACAAATTATTAACTACTAAACACTGTTACACATTTATAGCAACACATTATACAAAAGCATGAGGACACAGAGCCAACTGTCTTTTCACAGGCAGATGCTTTTAGAAACAGCCTTGAAATAACCTTTGATGTAATAAGAGTCCCACAGGAACCCTAAGCTGGAGAAGATGATTACTGTTTAGCACAAACTTATTAGTGCAGATAATGTTATTACAAAAAATCCATAATTGCTAAAATTAACTAGAAAAGAGGTTATAAACAATCTAGTGCAAAGTAAAGTGTTCGACGTACACGATATACAACAGGGACCTGTGCAGAGGTACACTTTTTCTGCACTAAAGGTGTATGTAATTACAAAATACAAGATGTTTTACTGAAGTGAAAAGACTTCTATAGAGAATTCATTCATCTATAGTAAAACACTCACTGATAACAGACAACAGAGAAAGAGAGAGAGAGAGAGAGTGAAAGAGAGAGACAGAGACAGAGTGAGAGAGAGACAGAGTGAGAGAGACAGGGCGTCATGATTAGGATGCCCACCAGTAGGCAGCCAATGTCCAGAAGATCATTACAGCTGTAATGCACCTCTCCATAGTTACTGATGACCTGATAAACATTAAGGGGACCAAGAACACAGCACCAGTGATGTCCTACAGCCTCCTCTAGTTCCAGAAGCCCTTTGTGATTTTGTATTTTAATTTTAGTCCAGCAGTCATGTTCTTCTTTACCTTGTTGCTTGAACTGGCTGCTGTAATATTACAATTTACCTTTGGGATAAGTGAAGTACTCTCTCTCTCACTCTCTCTCCCTATGTACATGTATGTATGTATGTATGTATGTATGTATCTATTTATCTATCTATCTATCTATATATATATCTATCATATCCTCCCTCCTGTCCCTGAGCTCCTCATGTTATTTTGAGAAGACTGATTCTCTTGGTTTTGTGAACCCCTCGCTACTCTGCAGTTCTCCAGATTTCTTGTATTGTGGAGTCCATTCCCTGTCTGCCTGCAGGTGTGCTCATCTGCCCAATGGACAGAGGTTAATTGAAGGGAGTTTGTCTGATCAGTGGATGCAGAGCAGTGATTGGTCAGCTGAAAGAAGCTCTTCTGATGAGTTTTAATCTGATAGGTTGATTATGCACAAACCTAATATAACTTACACTTATGTGGCGTGACCAGCAGGTCCAGATGCTTCTGAGACAGATTTGGCCAAATTGCTATCATCTCCTTTCGCAATTCTGCATCCATCTGGTGTTTATCAGCTCCCCCTATGCACACACACACACACACACACACACACACACACACACACACACACACACACACACACGCACATGTACAGTTGAAGTCAGTCATTAAAAAGATTATTTTAACCACTCCCCAGATTTCAAGTAATTTTAACAGTTGTTTATAGATAGATTATTTTACTCATAATTAATTATATCACAATTCCAGTGGGTCATAGTTTGAAGACACTCCGTTGATTGAAAAAGTATGTCATGGTTTAGGTCCATGACGGGTTCTGAGTCAATTGGAGGTGTACGTGGGGATATATTTTAAGGCCTATCTTCAAACTCAGCCCCTCCTTGTTTGACATCATGGGAGAAGCAAAAGAAATCTGCTAAGCCCACAGAAAAAAAATACAGGCCTCAATAAGTCTGGTTCATCCTTTGGAATAATTTCCAAATGGCTGAAGCTACCACCTTCATCTGTACAAACAATGCTACGCAAGTATAAACAACACAAGACCACAGAGTCATCATACTGCTCAGGAAGATGTGAATTTTGGTACAAAAGTACAAATCAATCCCAGGACAACATCTAAGGAGCTTGTGAAGATACTGGAGGAAAGGGGTATAAAAGTATCTATATCCACATTAAAGTGAGATTGATATCAAGGTACTGTGAACAGCTGCTCAGCAAAGTCACTGCTCCAAAAGCACAAAAAAATGTCTTCTGGTCTGATGAAACAAAAATGGGAACTAGGGCTGGAGAAAAAAAGGAGGAGGATCTTTAGATCCCAACTGTGAAGCATGAAGGTGGGGCAGCATCATTTTGTGGGGGGCTTTACCCCAGGAGAGATTGGTGCACTTCACAAAATAAATAGATTATCACAACCATCATCAACCTTTCCAAATCATCTGGTTATTGTTCCTGCATTTACGACACCAAGGGTTACATCCATCCTCAAGAAACTCTGCCTGGATCCAGTAACTATTGGCTGGTATCACTTATCTCTTTTTTTCCCCAAAAATCTTGAAGACACTGTTTGCAATCAAATGTCTCTTTATCTCACACAGAACATCCTTACTGATCCCAACCAATCTGGATCCACAGAGACTGTCATTCTGAGAAGCTCCATGCAGCTAAGTCAGCTAAACGGTCATCTGTCCTCCTCCTCCTGGAGCTCTTCAGTGAACCACAAGATTCTCCTTTCTACCCTTAAAAGCATTGGAAACTTGGGCACATTACTGCAATGTGCAGCCTGGAAGGTCTGCATCTGTCCACCATCCATCCACTGCAGCTGATCCTGATGCTTGACTTGTTTTCAACCTTCTCAAGTTGTCCCACACCATCCCACTTCCTCCACTGGCTTCCTGTAACTTCCCATATCAAATTCAAAACACTGATGCTTAGCTAGCCAAGCTAAAAATGGCCAGCACCCACTTACCTCTAAGCTCTAATCACACCTCGTTGCTTCTGATCTTCCAGCAATTCTACAACCATCTCTCAGTGATCAAGGGAAATGTGCATATAGGCTAGATTCTGTTCTGGCACCATGTGGTGGAATAAACTGCCTCTTGATGTCCGTTCAGCCGAGTCACTGGCAATCTTCAAGTCCAAAAGATCTGACGGGAGTTACCAAATTTATAGGCCAAAAAATATTAGGCAATATTAACTCTGTGTGTAAACTTTTGAGCCACTGGGAATGTGATAAAAGGAATAAAATCTGAAATAAATATTTCTCTCTGTTATTATTTTTATTCTTAAAATAAAGCAGTGCTCCTCACTGACCTGAGGCAGGGAATGTGTATAAACGTCTGACATCAACAGTATATATAAATGTGAAGGCGAACAGGGATAACCAGAGGTGTATGTGAATGTTTCGTACCTTTAGCGATCTTGATATCAAGTGCTGTACGAATTAATGCCATCAGTGTGGAGTTGAAATGTACCGTGTTGTCATCAGCAACAGGCAAATCCATACGCAACAGTCTCTGTGGAGCCAATCAGGAAGGTTTAGAGTTTGTTCTAGAGCATTTTAACCTCCAATCAAATAGGTTCCAAAAGGTGGAGGGAGCTCCTCTGCTGAAAGAGCAAACATATTTGGCAACTGCCTAAAGATATTTCAAAATATAATTAAAATTCTTTAGATGAGAAATGTTTTAACTTGTAACTGGTTTATAGAGATGGACTCCACAGAGAAACAGAAATGATTAACCGGAATCTGTGAGAGTGGAACCACCCAAAAGAAGCTCGTTTTCATTTTGGATAACTTGTATGACTATTCCAGCATGCATGCTCTTACAACAGTTGTGTCACTGAGACCAAGGCCACGTTCATGAGTACATTTTGCCCTAATCTGCTTTATTGATATTCTGTTGACAGATCCTGATTGTTTTTTATGCACCGCTTGACCAGAGTGTGACCCCCTGGAAAATGATAGACAGATGAGCCATGCTGTGGTTCCTGCTGTTCCTCCACAGTAGGCTGTCAGCAAAACCAATGAAAACTCACCAATATGTCCCCATGAACATAGCCTAACTGTTGCTAACAATGCTAGCATGCTTGTCTAAGAAACATCACTCATTCTTGCTCTCAGCCAATGAGGTAACTGTTGAATAGAGAAATGATGGCATCTGGTTGGAGAAACCTGAACAGATCTTAAACTCAGACTATGTTGTGAAGGAAGGTTTTTAATTCAGAGCTCTCACAGATCATACAAGGACAATAACGTTAATGTTAAATCAATGTAATAAAACTCAGCCCCTGCTGCTGCTCAGAGCTCCCCCTACCACTCAGAGGTGGTCATTACAGACTTAGCATCTAAACTGAACGAATGAAACAGGGTCGAAGAGCAAACATTTCCAGAACCTCAGGTTTCATTCGTTGAATTTACCTTTAAACATCAAAGTCGGGCGTTAAGTTACAAACCATGACACAGCGTTCATGAGTGTGTTAGAAAAAGTGTGTGTGAGCGTGAATGTGTTCTTCTCTTCAAGATATTTCTTATTCATGGTCATTCCAGCACAAGCCGCAGCTCTTACACTCACCATGCAGTGGTCCATGCAGCGCCCCCCAGCAACCCCATGATCCTTTGTAACCCTGAACATGCAGCATGCTCATGCATCCACAACAAACCAACCCCTCCCCAACACCCCGTCCTTACCCAACGACGCGGCGGACACACCCCACGGCCCCGCCCCACGGCCCGGACCCACAGCACAAGCAGCCACGCACAGAGAGGACCATTTATCACTTCATCTTTGTTCTTGTTGGCTGATCACTGGGTTTTATTGATCGTGCCTCAGTTTGATTCAGTCATTGATCACTTATTTATTGAAACTAATTTAGATTCTTTTATCATTTCCAGATTTTTCTGATCTCTCGATGCAGGACAGGTGCATTTTTTTTTTTTTTTTTGGTTTTGTTTTCTGTTTTTTTAAGTTGGTTCGGAGTTTGGTTAGAGTGGGAGAAGGAATGTGTTAGAGTTGTTAGTTCACTCCAGACTGGAAGGCCGTGAGATGGTTCACAGACAAAAACAATGAAGGAACAAACAGGGCTTTGTGTTGAGCAAATAATGAAGGGAATGAACAGACCAGTGTGAGAGAGGGATGAGAGGGAAAAAGGCAAAAGATGATCAAGATATGAAACAGAGCAATGAGGCTGAGGATCTACCATCACACACCCATAACCTGCGCGACGAACTACGAACATGTCTCATAAGCATTCATTTACACTAAACGACACTGAGACAAGCAGTAGGAGGCAGAGAGGGCGAGATAGAGGGAGAGAGAGAGAGAGACAGAGGGAGGGAGAGAGAGAGGGGGGGAGAGAGAGAGGGGGGAGAGAGTGGGGGGGAGAGAGACAGGGGGAGAGAGAGAGAGAGAGAGAGAGACAGGGGGAGAGGGGGGGAGAGACAGAGGGAGGGAGAGAGACAGAGGGAGGGAGAGAGAGAGAGAGAGAGGGAGAGAGGGGGGAGAGAGACAGGGGGAGAAAGAGAGAGAGAGGGAGAGAGGGGGGAGAGAGACAGGGGGAGAGGGGGGGAGACAGGAGAGAGAGAGAGAGAGAGGAGAGAGGGGGGGAGAGAGAGAGAGTGGGAGAGACAGAGGGAGAGGGGGGGAGAGACAGAGGGCGGGAGAGAGAGAGAGGGAGGGGGAGAGAGACAGGGGGAGGGAGAGAGACAGAGGGAGAGGGGGGAGAGACAGAGAGAGGGAGGGGGAGAGAGACAGGGGGAGAGGGGGGGAGAGACAGAGGGAGGGAGAGAGAGAGGGAGGGGGAGAGAGACAGGGGGAGAGGGGGGGAGAGACAGAGGGAGGGAGAGAGACAGAGGGAGGGAGAGAGACAGAGGGAGAGGGGGGAGAGAGAGAGAGAGAGGGAGAGAGGGGGGAGAGAGACAGGGGGAGAAAGAGAGAGAGAGGGAGAGAGGAGGGAGAGAGACAGGGGGAGAGAGAGAGAGAGGGAGAGAGGGGGGAGAGAGACAGAGGGAGAGAGAGAGAGAGAGGGGGGGAGAGAGGGGGGAGAGAGACAGAGGGAGGGAGAGAGACAGAGGGGGAGAGAGAGAGAGGGAGAGAGGGGGGAGAGAGACAGGGGGAGAGGGGGGGGGAGACAGAGGGAGGGAGAGAGACAGAGGGAGGGAGAGAGACAGAGGGAGAGGGGGGGAGAGACAGAGGGAGGGAGAGAGACAGAGGGAGAGGGGGGAGAGACAGGGGGGGAGAGAGACAAGGGGAGAGGGGGGAGAGACAGAGGGAGGGAGAGAGACAGAGGGAGAGGGGGGGAGAGACAGAGGGGGGGAGAGAGACAGAGGGAGAGGGGGGAGAGACAGGGGGGGAGAGAGACAAGGGGAGAGGGGGGAGAGACAGAGGGAGGGAGAGAGGGGGGAGAGAGAGAGGGGGAGGGACAGAGGAGAGGGGAGAGAGAGAGGGGGAGAGAGAGAGGGGGAGAGAGAGAGGGGGAGAGAGAGAGAGGGGAGAGAGAGAGAGGGAGAGAGAGAGAGGGAGAGGGGGGGGGAGAGAGAGAGAGAGAGGGAGAGAGAGGGGAGAGAGAGAGAGAGGGAGAGGGAAGAGAGAGAGAGAGAAAGAGCAGTGAGAGAGAGAGGGGGGGAGAGAGGGGAAGAGAGGGAGAGAGAGAGAGTGAGGGTGAGAGAGAGAGAGGGGGGGGAGAGGGGAGAGAGGGAGAGAGAGAGGGGGGAGGAGAGGGGGGGGGTGGAAAAAAATGAAAAGCTGTGGTTTCAGCACAGATAAGAGTCAGACAGGGTTGGTAGAGTGATACGGTGATAGAGTGATAGAGTGATACAGTGTGGGGCTTATGGAGGGGAACTGCATTGACAATCAAACAAGACAAAGAAAGAAAGAAAGCAATAAAGTAATAGATCAAATTGTTATTAATAACGGAATTAATAAAGCTGGGAAGAACACAAAAACGTGACTGAGACTTGCAACTGAACTCATTTACCTCGTTGTGTGTGTGTGTGTGTGTGTGTGTGTGTGTGTGTGTGTGTGTGTGTGTGTGTGTGTGTGTGTGAGAGCTGGCTAACACTTCCACAGAACACACCAGCACTAAGAGCTCTAACCTTGTACGCCACACGAGCAGGGCAGCGCTTCCCGAGGCCCAGCGGTGGGCACATGTGGCGCAGCATCACATACAAATCACTGAAACTGATCCTGCCACTGTACACACACACACACGCACGCACGCACACACACACACACACACACACACACACACACACACACACACACACACACACACACAGGCAGCCAGTGCAAAAAAAGAAAAAGAAAGCACAACATAAAATAAAATAAAATCAAACAGAATGGGCAGGACAGCATGGGCGCCGAACAAAAAAAACAAAAGAAAAAAGGAAAAAAAAAACACAGGTTATTGGTTTGATTATGGGGTGGAAAGTATATATATCTTCTGAGCTGCCTTGTGTGTGTGTGTGTGTGTGTGTGTGATCTAAACTCCTAATGATAACTCAGAGGGAGTGTTCTATGAGATGTTAAAGTGTTCACATAGAACTGCAGCGCCGCTTCTAACAGGCAGGAGAAGCAGTGATGCATGGATTTAGTGTTAATTCTAAATAATCACGTCAATGCAGTTTCAGTCGTCGCCCCTCGAGGTAATAAAACAAGAACAATGCACGCAAGGCCTCGATCCGCAGCAAGCAGAAACACACAACAACATGGCTGTGGTCTGTATCTGTTTTCTCATCCGCTTGGTCGTGTTGCAGTGCGTTTCACATGCGTCTTCATTGCTCATGATCATTCCAGCACAAGCGACAGCTCCGACAGCGACCCCCTGACCCCTGCGTGACCCCTGTGCACCCGATCTCTGATCGCTCCAGACATGGCGAGGTCACAAGAGTCATGGGGTCGCTGCAGGAGCCGCTGCGTTATGGTGACTCGTCTGCATTGTCCTGCACATTCTCATTTTCATATCAGAATGCAGCGAAATGGTAGAAAGAGAAAGAAACTGTGAAGGAAAGAGAAAACAAATGAAATTTAAAAAAAAAGGAAAGCGATGTTCATTCCAGTCTCCGTGGCGAGCAGTGCTGAGATTTTGGTTTGGACGTCCGAACCTTGCAGGCGACCCTATGAGGACATTTCTTTCCTAATCCGAGTGGGGGGTCGATAACTCGCAATAAACTGTACATATCCTTATAATGAATACGTCCACTGCAAGAAAAACACACGCAGGTTAAACAGAGAGAGAGAGAGAGAGAGAGAGAGAGAGAGAGAAACAGAGAGAGAGAGAGACAGAGAGAGAGAGAGAGAGAAACAGAGAGAGAGAGAGACAGAGAGAGAGAGAGAGAGAGAGAGAAACTAAAAGATAAAGAAAAAGAGATGGAGAGAGAGACCAGGAGGAAAAAAGAACAAAAGCACCCACACAAACTCTTAGTTGAGTGTAAGGTTTGTGTGTGTGTGTGTGTGTGTGTGTGTGTGTGTGTGTGTGTGTGTGTGTGTGTGTGTGTGTGTCTGCTTTTGTCTTTTATAACACATTCTTGCTCCTCACCTGATTCGTTTTTTTTTCTGTGTTTCAAAAGATTCTGTGCCAGACAGGAAATCAATCACACCAGTGGAAAAATGTGAATCGCACACACACACACACACACACACACACACACACACACACACACACACACACACACACACACACACACACACACACACACACACACACACGTTATCGCTTTTTTATTTGTAATGAGGACAACGCCCCCTATCAAAAACCACAGCCTTCATTCCGCTGGACTTCTGTCGCTCTATAGTGACGTCACTGCTTCCTAAAAACTAAAGGCTGAGTTTGTGCCAAGTGAAAGTGTCCACTAGGGGGCACATGAGCATTTTGTTCAACAATGACTTCCCCCTCAGGGATCCTCGAATACTTTGTTTTTGCAGCCTTGCCCCTGGCATAGACTGGTAGGAGTGTTTGCCTCAGGTTTAGGGGTTCCTTAGGCCTTTACGAAGACAATGTCCACAAACCATCCTCAACACCAAGAGTGCTCCTGCTTATAATGTGAACACTCTACTCTATCAGACTAAAGACTACTGCAGTGGGCTCTCAATTTTCCATCTTATACACTTTCTACCTTGAAGCCCTCCAAATCCTTGTCTTTTCCATAAAGAGTTTTTTATAGGCACAGTTTATCCCAGCGCCCTCAATTTCTTCATCCATATCAGTCAAATCTATTAAACACAGGCTGCAGCTTATCCTGAGCAGAGCCACTGCTTTCAGACAGGGAGCCTTTCCAGATCCTCGCCTTCATCCTGCAACAGTTGTAAGCATTGACTTACTGAAACATGGGACATGAGCACCCAGGGACAAGGGTCCCAAAAAAAGGCTTTGAGGATCTCTGGGACCCTGTGGATGATAAAACCCAGCATTAAACAAAATGCTGATGTGCCACACAGTAGATGCTACATGTTTCTCTCCAGATGTTTATAATCTACCCAAGCTGAGCACGTGAACATTGGTGCTTGTGTAGCTGGTAGCATGGTAGCATGTACACACATGGACAAATTGTTGGTACCCTTCGGTCAATGAAAGAAAAACTCACAATGGTCACAGAAATAACTTTAATCTGACAAAAGTAATAATAAATAAGAATTCTATGAATGTTAACCAATGAAAGTCAGACATTGCTTTTCAACCATGTTTCAACAGAATTATTTTAAAAAATGAACTCATGGAACAGGCCTGGACAAAAATGATGGTACCCCTAACTTAATAGTTTGTTGCACAACCTTTTGAGGCAATCACTGCAATCAAACGATTCCTGTAACTGTCAGTGAGACTTCTGCACCTCTCTGCAGGTATTTTGGGCCACTCCTCATGAGCAAGCTGCTCCAGTTGTTTCCGGTTTGAAGGGGGCCTTTTCCAGACAGCATGTTTCAGCTCCTTCCAAAGATGCTCAATAGGATTGAGGTCAGGGCTCATAGAAGGCCACTTTAGAATAGTCCAATGTTTTCCTCTTAGCCATTCTTGGTGTTTTTAGCTGTGTGTTTTGGGTCATTGTCCTGTTGCAAGACCCATGACCTGCGACTGAGACCCAGCTTTCTGACACTGGCCAGCACATTTCTCTCTAGAATCCCTTGATAGTCTTGAGATTTCATTGTACCCTGCACAGATTCAAGACACCCTGTGCCAGATGCAGCAAAGCAGCCCCAGAACATAACAGAGCCTCCTCCATGTTTCACAGTAGGGACAGTGTTCTTTTCTTCATATGCTTCATTTTTCCGTCTGTGAACATAGAGCTGATGTGCCTTGTCAAAAAGTTCCATTTTTGTCTCATCTGTCCATAGGACATTCTCCCAGAAGCTTTGTGGCTTGTCAACATGTAGTTTGGCATATTCCAGTCTGGCTTTTTTATGATTTGTTTTCAACAATGGTGTCCTCCTTGGTCGTCTCCCATGTAGTCCACTTTGGCTGAAACAACAACGGATGGTGCGAACTGACACTGATGTTCCTTGAGCATGAAGTTCACCTTGGATCTCTTTAGAAGTCTTTCTGGGCTCTTTTGTTACCATTGGGATTATCCGTCTCTTTGATTTGTCATGAATTTTCCTCGTGCGGCCACGTCCAGGGAGGTCGGCTACAGTCCCATGGATCTTAAATTTCTGAATAATATGTGCAACTGTAGTCACAGGAACATCTAGCTGCTTGGAAATGGTCTTATAGCCTTTACCTTTAACATGCTTGTCTATAATTTTCTTTCGAATCTCCTGAGAAAACTCTTTCCTTCGCTTCCTCTGGTCCATGTTGAGTGTGGTACATACCATGTCACCAAACAACACAGTGACGACCTGGAGCCCTATATATAGGCCCACTGACTGATTACAAGATTGTAGACACTTGTGATGCTAATTAGTGGACACACCTTGAATTAACATGTCCCTTTGGTCACATTATTTTCAGTATTTTCTAGGGGTACCATCATTTTTGTCCGGGCCTGTTCCATGAGTTTATTTTTAAAATAATTCTGTTGAAGCATGGTTGAAAAGCAATGTCTGACTTTCATTGGTTAACATTCATAGAATCTTTTTAAATTATTACTTTTGTCAGATTAAAGTTATTTATGTGACCATTGGGAGTTTTTCTTTCATTAACCGAAGGGTACCAACAATTTTGTCCACGTGTGTATGTCTCCAGCTACGTTTGTACACACGGCTGTAATCAGAGACAGAGAGAGCTTTTTTTCAGGAGTCTTCCCACCAGTGTAGAGTTCACGATTCTTTCCCTGGTGTGATGATGGCTTTTCTATCTGACATGGAATCTTCCTCGAGATTTAAATTAGCCTTAAACCAAGGCATAGACATTATTTATAAAAGTATTAACACTGAGCTGATGAAGTGTAAGAGCTGTGTATTCAGTGTTTGTGGTTCTGCAGGAGTAATGCCTCAAGTGTCACAATAGAAAACAATGCTTTATCATTTTGTGATTTATGAGTCTGTGAGAAATAGCACCAGCTGGCCTTCTCTGGACTCCAGGAACCATATGTGGTCTGGACGACAACCCAGATGGAGACATTTCTGACACATAAAAAGCCCTTTGCTCCTCAGAGCTCAACCCAATGATCCTTTCCTTGTCACATTGTCAGTATTATTCCCGCGAAAGTTCCTCATCTGTTTGTAACAGCGTTTTAGATTATAATTTTTTTTTATTTTTATAATTAGATATTTTTCCCATTTTTACTAAACAACAAACTAGTTTTTACGCTTTAACACTACTGGACTTTATCCGTTTCTTTGCGCTTTTTGGGAGAACGCGGGTATCATCTGACCAACAACAAGCGAATCCATCAGCAAATAATCACAACTCCGGCACAAAGGTACGTTATCATGTCTACCATTCAGCTCGCTCAGTGTGTGGAGTGCAGGATGTTTAGACATTCTTCCTCCGTCATTAGTGATAATTTTATTTGTGATAGGTGTGTGTTAGTTAGCACCCTGACTGAGAAGATATCAGCATTAGAGGAGCGCATCCAGACTTTAGAGAGGGTTAGAGAGCGCGAGAGCAGCGTTAGTAGCGGAAAGTCTGGGTGCTATAGGCGAAGATAACCAGCCCCCGACTCCGGAAGTAGAGCCCTCACAGCGGGGCGAGTGGGTGACGACTCGGCGGCATACTCGTTCAGCCAAAGCTAACGCTAAGGCTAGCCCACCGGAGCACACCTCTCCTGCGCTTCACGTGTCCAATAGGTTTGCTCTCCTCAGTGATGCACCCGCTGAGAAACCTGAAAGAGCTCTGGTTATAGGAGACTCTATACTGAGACATGTGACATTAGCTCGGCCTTTAGGGGCGCCAGCGGCAGTGGTCAGGTGTATCCCGAGAGCCAGAGCACCGGACATAATAGATAATCTTAGGACTCTAGGTCAGCATAGGTTCTCTAAGATAGTGGTACATGCTGGAGCTAACGATATACGCCTTCGTCAGTCAGAGGTTAGTAAGAGTAATTTTACAGAGGTGTTTAAAATAGCGAAGGCGATGTCTGATGAGTAGTTTGCTCTGGTCCCATCCCAATGAGACGTGGCGACATAGCTTACAGCAGGTTATGGTCGCTGAACCGCTGGATGTCCAGGTGGTGCTCCGAAAACAACATGGGCTTCATTGACAACTGGAAGACCTTTGAGGGCAAAACTGGCCTGTTAGGGCGGGACAGTGTCCATCCCACTCGGGAAGGTGCTGCTCTCATTTCCTGTACTATAGCACATAGTCTCAGAAGAGGCCTAGTTAATCGATGACAATCCAGAGCCCAGGCCAGGGAGCAGACAGACAGGCTAAACCAACCGTCTGCTAGCTGCATAGAGTCGTCACTCAGGGTTCATCAGATTGAGACTGTGTCTGTTCCCCGAGATAAACATAAACATACATTTAGAAAGACTCAGAAAGTCTGTTTTAGTAATTTAATTAACATAAATACCACAAACTCAGACCACACTGAATGCGCAGGAGTCGTCGCAGTTATTTATAACCATAATCTGTCTCTCGTTCAAAAACACAGTTTTAAATTTAATGCATTTGAAGTTCTCTATAGTAACATAAAGTCAGCTCAGTCAATCCCGCTAATCATCATTTACAGACCCCCAGGGCCGTACTCGGAGTTTCTCTGTGAATCTGCAGATTTCCAGTTGTTTCTGTAGACAAAGCATTAATTGCTGGAGACTTTAATATTCATTTTGAGAATCCAGAAGACCCTCTGAGAACAGCATTCTTGTCCATACTGGACTCAGTAGGAGTAAATCAGTGTGTAGTAGGACCCACTCATAAAGCAGCTCACACTTTGGATTTAATATTATCCTTCGGATTAAGTATAGGAAATATACCCACAATTCCACAGTCTGAAGTTATCTCAGATCACTACCTTGTCTCGATTAAAGCGTGTTATAGTAATAATGTACGCACAGCACCGCACTTCCACCTTAAACGTACATTTACATCAAATACCGCACAGAGCTTTATCAATAATCTTCCAGAATTATCTACTTTGATTGGATCGCCATCTGACTTCACAGAACTCGAACAGGCGAATGAATATCTAGAGTCAGCACTTCGTTATAGCTTAGATAATATCGCTCCAGTTAAAAGGAAAATGATTAGAGATAAGAAACTCGCTCCTTGGTATAATGACCACACACGTGCTTTAAAACAAACCGCTCGCAAATTCGAACGTAAATGGCGCCAAACTAAATTGATAGTATTCAAAACAGCTTGGAAGGAGAGCTCTCAGTGATGCTAGATCAACGTATCTCTCCACTCTTATAGAAAATAACAAAAACAACCCGAGATTTTTATTTAATACCGTAGCTAAATTAACTAAAAACAAGACCACTGCAGAAATCTCCACAACATCATCATGCAGTAGTGAGGATTTCATGAACTTTTTCAATAACAAAATCATAAATATTAGGCAAAAAATTCAGGCTTTTAACCAGCCTGAAACCAGACAATTTAAATAATTCAGATGATCTAACCACATCACATCAGAACTTAGAACACTTTACTCCTCTTGAAGCGAGGGAACTAATTTCACTCATCTCTTCTTCAAAATCGTCAACCTGTATATTAGATCCTATACCGACACATTTTCTCAAGCAGACAGTACCAGCAATAACAGAACCCCTGTTGAAAGTAATTAACTGTTCACTCAGTAGTGGGTACGTCCCCAAATCCTTTAAATTAGCCGTTATTAAACCGCTAATCAAGAAACCTGACCTTGACCCCTGTCTGCTTTCTAATTACAGGCCGATATCAAACCTTCCGTTTATCTCCAAGATTCTGGAAAAGGTAGTATCACAGCAGCTATGTTCACATCTACACAGAAATAATAATAATAATAATACATTTTATTTATAAGTGCCTTTCATAATACTCAAGGACACTGTACAAAAAACAATAAATACAAGCAAACAAACAACACAAAAAACAAGCATGTACAAAGGAAAACAGTGAATTTAAGGAGAGTAAGCTTTGGTAAATAGATGGGTTTTGAGTCTGGTTTTAAAGAGAGAGAGAGAATCTAAATTACGGATGTCAGGTGGAAGGGAGTTCCACAGAATGGGCGCCAAGTGACTGAATGCTCTACTCCCCATAGTACTGAGACGGGCAGGGGGTACAGCCAAGCGAATGGAAGCAGATGATCTAAGAGAACGAGAAGAAGTGACAATTTGAAGTAGATCGAATAGATAAGGAGGGGCAAGATTATGGATTACTTTAAAAGTGAGCAAAATTATTTTAAATTGAATTCGGTATTTTATGGGGAGCCAGTGGAGTTGCTGCAGAACAGGGGTGATATGATGGAAAGAAGGGGTTTTTGTAATGATGCGAGCTGCTGAGTTTAGGACAAGTTGTAGCTTATGGAGGGATTTCTGGGGAAGACCAAAGAGAAGAGAAATGCAGTAGTCAATATGAGAGGACACTAAACTGTGGACAAGGATAGAAGTAGAATGGGTGGAAAGAGAGGGACGAATAATGAGCTATCGAGGATGACACCCAAACTCTTAACTTGATGGGATGGAGAAACTGATAAACTGTCAATTGTGAGGGTAAAACTGTTGACTTTGGATAGTAAGGATTTGGTGCCGATGAGAAGGATTTCTGTTTTATCTGTATTCAATTTAAGGAAATTATGGCTAAACCAAGACTTTATTTCATAAAGGCAGTTAGTAAGGGAGGAGGGTGGAAGTGAGGAATTAGGATGGCAAGAGAGATAGAGCTGGGTGTCATCAGCAAAACAGTGAAAATGGATATTAAATTTACGAAAGATATTACCAAGTGGGAGAAGATAAATGATGAAAAGAAGGGGCCCCTGCTTTCATTTGAAGCTCATGTAGATAATATCACCAGGATAGCTTTCTTTCACCTTAGGAATATTGCCAAGATAAGAAACATATTGTCACTAAATGATGCAGAAAAACTAGTTGATGCTTTTCTCACCTCTAGGTTGGACTATTGTAACGCCTTACTGTCTGGTTGTTCAACTAGGTGTATAAACAAGCTTCAGTTAGTACAGAATGCAGCAGCGAGAGTCCTCACTAGAACCAGAAGATACGAGCACATCACCCCTATCTTATCTACACTGCATTGGCTCCCTGTCAAATTTCAAATCGATTTTAAGATACTACTTTTGACATTTAAATCACTAAAACAGTGTTTAAGTCTAGGCTAAAAACCGGTTTATTTAGCGCAGCATGTTTGTAAATAGATTAACCTTAGGTAAAGGAGCAGATCTGGGGGACTCATGGACGTAGAGTATTCTGGTGAACTGCTATGTTTAGATGCTGTCCTCCACACTCTCATTGTTCACTCAGGTTTGTTGACGGTGAGGTGATTGGTTGCTTTACATCTCAGTTCCCCCTCATGTTTGTGTTTCCTTCTGGCTCCTCCCTTTTAGTGATGATGTCATAGTTAGTCCTGCCGGAGTCCCTGCTTGCACTCTGCACTAATATACATTCACCTTATACATGTTGACTGTGACCAGACCTAACTGCCATCTCTCCTTATTTTCTGTTCTTTCCTCTTCTGCTCTCTCCTCTCTCTCCCTCTCTCCTTTCCCTCTCTCTGTCTCTCTCTCTCACTACACACGTCTCTCCAGAGTTGCCAGTGATCCAGACCCCTCTGCCCTCTGGAGCCGTCTAACCCGTCCTGGAGTCCTGCTTCTGGTTGGAGATCTCGTCGCATGGATGCCCCGTGTGGTCTGCCTGGAATGTGTGTGGTGGCTGGGGATGGTTTCCACAAAGACTGTCCTGTCCTCGACTGATGCAGACAGCTGTTCTCTGGGGACCTGTGACTTCAGTTGTTCGATAGCTCAGGACTGGAATCTCCTACAGTCTACCTGAGCCTCCGGGAACAAACTGGACTCCTTTTAATTTAAATTTTAACACATCTCCTGTTACACTGAACTTCCAGTACACATTATTATGCTGATCATTCTCTGCTCTCCGTTATCACCCAGATGAGGATGGGTTCCCTGTTGAGTCTGGTTCCTCTCAAGGTTTCTTCCTATTACCATCTCAGGGAGTTTTTCCTTGCCACCGTCGCCCTCGGCTTGCTCATCAGGGACAATCTGATCATTTTGATTCATACACATTGCATAAAAACTTACTTCTTTTTATTGTGTAAAGCTGCTTTGTGACAATGTCAATTTTTAAAAGCGCTATATAAATAAAATTGACTTGACATTGACAAACTGCACATGAGAATAGTTCTGGTTTGAGAAGCGTTTTATACACTCAACAAACCCTGGCAAGATGGAGACGTAGCTTCACGAGGTTTTTCACAAAGACCACAAGATCACAAGCTTCATCAGAATTCACAAATCTGCATTACAGCTTGATGTTACTTATAGAACTTTTAATTTATTTAATCTACAACCTCATCACTATCTAACAGGGCTTACATTTCAGTCTGGTGATTATCTGTACACTAGGCAGTAACGCTGTGAGGACAAACTAATGCTAACTTATAATCTTTGACTAAGAAAGCTCTCCTGAAGTTGAACGAGCATTGGGTCATCATAATGTGTAATCCTAAAGTGATCCGTCAACGGAAGAACAATGTTTAACACACTTCAATCATCGGGACAATCGGCTTCATAAAAAGGGTTACTTTCATCAAAAAAACTACGTCTTACCTTATGACCGACTCAGAGACGTTACAGCCTGAGCTGTAAAAGTTCATAAATGTTTAATGTTTTAACCAAAAGTCTCAGAATAGGACTGAAGTGAAGTAAGACCAGAATGAAGCACAGACACTGTTCATGAACATCTCAGAGGTGCCAGAGATCTTAGATTCTGATAGTTTTCTGTGTGTGTGTGTGTGTGTGTGTGTGTGTGTGTGTGTGTGTGTGTGTGTGTGATGGAGTAGAACAGAATTTATTCTTCTATAAAGCAGATTAGAAAAAAAGAGATCAGCTCCTGAACTGCATGCTTACATTTATACTTTTTTTGCACCACCACACCCCCATCCCCATGTCCTGGTGCCTTTCTTCTCGCTCGTAGCTCCCAGTGTGTCATTCTTGATTTAACCATTATGGAGAAACTGGGATCACGGTACAGAATAACTCCTTCTGCCCCTCTGTCACTCATTAATTTTAGGATGTATTGCTCTTGCTCCTGTGCATCTACTCTGGTGCAGGTGCAGGATCTCCTGCCTCGTGGATCTCCTGCCGCTCTGATCCCGGACTGTCTGCCCCTCCCCAGTACCGCAGGCTGAGTGATCGCTCCGACACCGATGCCATTAACACCACTGGGCGTTTTCTTCACATCCCAGCAAACCAAATACACTCTGCATTAGCCTCATCACCACGCCATTCTGCTGCCAAGTCCATGTTGCTGCTAATTTACAGGGCATGGTGCAATAGCGCCCTCTCTCTCAGAGTCTTGCATTTGTTTTAACTTATTTATTCAAAGGATATTTTAATAAATAATAATTCCATTTTTTTGTGTAAAGTGTTTAAGAAACTACTTCTCTGTTGTGAAACTTGAGGACTACTCCAGTTTTTTGACCACAACACACACACACACACACACACACACACACACCAAGTAAGAGCATCTACAGGCATTGTTTAAGACAGAAAAACAGACAGTGTCCTTCAGATCTGCAGAGACACTGGAGAGATGACTGTCATTTCAGCAATGACTTCAGTTGACCTGCATACAGCATCACATGGAGCAGTTTAACGTGCCAAAATACAGGAAGTGTATTTTGCATGGGTGTGTATGCAGTGTGTAATGCAGCGAGTATGCAGTAGGAGGAGGGCAAAAACTGAAGCCATGCAGACCTGAACCTCCACCAGGGGACATCATCTGATTATAATCTCAGACATCAGCGTGTGCTGAGTGTCCTCCACATGCGTATAGGATGTGTGTGTCTCTGTTTCTCCATCTGAAGGTTTACCTTTTCTACTGTAAATCTTTATTAGTCTTTATTACTAATATCACAGGTCTCTTTTTGTGTTGTGTGTGTATAGTGTGTCAAAGAATATCTGCATCGCATCCTGTTCAGCATCTTCTGTTTAACGTGAGGGTTGAGTGTGTGCTGCATGTGAACGAGAGCATGAGTGTGTTAGTCTCACCATGCCGCCGGGTCATACTCTGCCCAGATTCTCACGTATTCATCCAGGTGATGAGGGCCAAGAATCGAGGAGTCACGAGTCAAATACTCAAAATTATCCATGATTACTGCTACAAACAGATTCAGCATCTAAAAATACACACACATGCACAAAGTGAGCATAAAGGATGACGTTATAAAGAACCAAAGTGAGAATTTAAATATAGAATACTGAGAAGTAAATAAACACACGATGGAAAGCAGAATAAAGAACAGAGGTGGAGTTACAGACTCGCTTACAGACTTTAACTCTCTGACGCAACACAGAAAGCTGAAATAGGAACACACAGCACTGAAACAGCGGTGCCGTGGTACAGAGTGTGTCATGGACATCACATCTACACCTTCAAATGCGGCTGGAATCAGGAGGCTCAGACACACCAGGTCTGGCACATACAGCGGGAAAGTCTGAGGTGTTCATTCTGAGCAGGGAATATCTACATGCATTAAACAGAAGCCAGAGCTTAGGTGACCCAACCTCAGCAGCCAAAGCACCCAGTAGGATAGATCTGCTCTCTTCACCTGTTTCTATTTGATCCTCAGCTTTTAACCTGGTTCCAAGGATGAGGAATAAATGAATAACCAGAAAGATGGGGAGTTGAGGAAAAGAATTAAACAATCACCAGGAACGAGCAGAGAAAGATGAAAGAGACAAAGTAAACGTAGGCGAAGTTGCTGCCGCACTCGTCCGTCTGGTTTCCAGAAGCAGGGTCACACGGCATCCCACCCAAACAGGACAACATAATCTCATGCCACGCCTCGCCTGTAGCACTCCTAAGACACACACACACACACACACACACACACACACACACACACACACCACAATTTCATTTGAGCATCTGTTTATTTTACTTGCCCTTTTCCTGGTAGGTGTTATGGAGCAGATCTGGGGGACTCATGGACGTAGAGTATTCTGGTGAACTGGTATGTTTAGATGCTGTCCTCCCCACTCTCATTGTTCACTCAGGTTTGTTGACGGTGAGGTGATTGGTCGCTTTACATCTCAGTTCACCCTCATGTTTGTGTTTCCTTCTGGCTTCTCCCTTTTAGTTATGCTATGCTGTCATAGTTAGTCCTGCTGGAGTCCCTGCTTGCACTCTACACTAAATAAACATTCACCTCATATATTATGTGACTGTGACCAGACCTAACTGTCTCTCTCTCTCTCCCTCTCTCTCTTTGTTGATATGGCACTCCTGAGATGCCAATGGGTCCTACACACAGTTTTGTCTCCATCATTAAACAGCTGATAATGTTAGCAGGATAGATTTTAAGTAAAAACTATAATGAATTCAAACACTCATATCACATATCCATATCCGGTAAAAAAAAAAAAAAAAAAAAAAAAAAAATCCATAAATGCAGAAAAAATATAAAGACAAGAGGAAGAGCGAGATGAAGAGAAAAACAAGTGTACCTGAACAGCAGCATCAGGGCCATGAAGAACGTTCTGAAGTTGTTGTGGTCATTTATCGCACCATCTTCTTCACCCAGAGCCAAATTTCCAAAAAGCTAACAGACACACACACACACACATTTCAGACATGCTCAGATTATAAATCCATATTCATAAATTCCCCAAAGAATAAACTATGTTTGTCTAAGTATTGTGTGTGTGTGTGTGTGTTTTTGAGAGACACAAAACAGTGAGAGTGTACATATCACCTGCATGCCAATGATGGCATAAATGAAGAACAGGATGGCAATGAGCAGGCAGACATACGGGAGAGCCTGAACACAAAAATACAAAGATTATTAACATACAGTACAGACCAAATGCGCACCCACACACATCATACACAACATTCTATTTACTGTACATGAGTGTGACTCGTAATATATTTATACACACACATAATGCAACCACAGGAGGGTAATGCAACCACAGGGGGCACAATCCAGTGTCTTCTTGTACCAGTCCCAAGTCTGGAAAAATGCAGAGGGTTGTGGCAGGAAGTGCAGCCGACGTAAAGCGTTTGCCAAATCAAATGATGCGAATCATTAACAGGACTTCCATACCAGATCGGTCATGGCCGGGCGACCAGGTGAAAGGTAGCATGGCTAGAACCTTAGGAGCTTCAAATTGTTTTTCCATGGTGTGGATATGAAAAGAAATGGAGTAGGAGTTATCCTGGAATCGAAGTTTGTAAGGAATGTTCTGGAGGTGAAAAGAGTATCAGACAGATTGATGAATCTGAAACTGGAAATTGATGGTGTGATGTGCAATGTTGTTAGTGGTTATGCCCCACAGGTAGGATGTGAATTAGAAGAGAAGGAGAAATTCTGGAGTGAGTTAGATGAAGTGAAGGGAACAGAGGTGTTGACAATGTGATGGGAAAGTTTGGTCTTCAGGACATAGAAGGACAGATGGTGGTGGACTTTGCAAAGAGGATGGAAATGGCAGTAGTGAATATGTTCTTCCAGAAGAGGCAGGGACATAGAGTGATATATAAGAGCGGAGGCAGGAGCACTCAGATGGACTACATCTTGTGTCAAATGTAATCATGCAGTCAATCTGATTGTTGACTGCAAAGTATTGGTAGGGGAGAGTGTAACCAGACAACACAGGATGGTGGTGTGTAAAATGACCCTGGTGATGAGGAAGGTGAAGAGGACAAAGGCAGAGCAGAGGACAAAGTGGTGGAAGTTGAAACAGGTAGAATGTTGTGCAGTTTTCAGGGTGTTGAGTTGAGACAGGCTCTGGGTGGTTAGGAGGTGCTTCCAGTTGACTGGACAACTACAGCTAAGGTGATCAGAGAGACAGGTAGGAGTGTACTTGGTGTCTCATCAGGAATGGGAAAAGTGGACAAGGAGACTTGGTGGTAGAACGAGGAAGTCCAGAATCCCAAGATGGCACCGGACACGAACAAAGGACGTGACTCAAAAGCGGCGGCCCCGAGGGAAACGAGTCAGTGTCAGGAACAGGCTGAGAGCCGATGCACACCACACACCTCTGCCTAGCATCCTGCTCGCCAACGTCCAATCACTGGAGAACAAGCTTGATGACCTCAGGGCCAGGGTAAAGTTCCAGAGAGGCATTCGAGACTGCAATCTCCTCTGCTTCACCGAGACATAGCTGAACCCAGCCGTACCGGACCACGCCATCCAGTCAGCCGAGTTCTTCTCAGTTCACCGCATGGACAGGACACGGGACTCGGGAAAGACAAGGGGAGGCGGCATGTGTTTAATGGTGAGAAGCAGCTGGTGCAACAGCGCGAGAGTTGTTCTTCTTGCACGTTCCTGCACACCCAACCTGGAACCATTGACCATCAAATGTCGTCCTTTTTATCTTCTTCGAGAGTTTACATCGGTCATAATCAGTGCCGTTTATATTCCACCACAAGTGAACACTGGGACGCTGCGCTTATTGTGGTGGGGGACTTTAACAATGGCAACCTCAAACATGCAGCGCCGAATTTTTATCAGCATATCACCTGCCAAACCAGGGGCAAAAGGACATCGGATCACTGTTATACAGTCAAGGATGGCTACAAGGCACAATCTCGTCCACCATTTGGGAAATCTGACCATGCAATGCTCAAACAAACAAAGGCTCAAACAGGAAGTTCCTGTTCAGAGGGAGGTCGCGCACTGGGCGGACCTTACAGGACGCACTCGATGACGCAGACTGGGACATGTTCCAAAACAGCTCTGATGAGGTCAACGTGTTTACGGAAGCGGTTGTGGGATTTGTCGGGAAACTAGCGGATGATACCGTACAGAAAACAAACAATAGAATGTCTCCCAATCAGAAATCGTGGGTGGATAAAACCGTCAACGATGCTCTGAGATCTCACACCGCTGCCTACAACGTGGGACTTGTGTCGGGGGACATAGACCTGTACAAGGCTGTGTCATATAACGTCCAGAAAGTGGTGAAAGAGGCGAAGCAGCGCTATGGAAGGAAACTAGAGTCACAACTCCAACAGAGTGACTTCTAGGAGCCTGTGGCAGGGTCTAAGAACAATAACAGACTATAAAGCACCAACATCTGGTGTGACAAGCATGGACATGACTCTGGCAGACGAGCTGAACACCTTTTATGCTCGTTTCGAGTCTGCAGCTAGTAGGAAGTCACTGCAAGCGCCGGAAACGCATTCATCATATCTGAGCATGACATGACATGAGGAGAGCTTTCAGGAGAGTGAACACCAGGAAAGCAGCAGGACCTGATGGCATCTCAGGTCGAGTCCTCAGAGCCTGCGCAGACCAGCTAGCACGAGTGTTCACAGAGATATTCAACATCTCTTTATCTCAGTCGGTGATCCCTACATGCTTTAAGGAGTCCTTCATTGTTCCTGTTGCGAAGAAACCATATCCTGCTTCCCTCAATGACCTCACCTCGGTAGTGATGAAGTGTTTTGAGCTGTTGGTCAGAGACTTCATTCTCTCCTCACTACCCGACACACTGGATCCTCTACAGTTTGCTTACTGCTCAAACCGCACTACAGATGATGCTATCTCTAATCTACGCCATACTTCTCTCGCTCATCTGGAAACTAGAAGGGGGAATTATGTTAAAATGCTCTTTGTTGACTACAGCTCAGCATTTAACACCATAATTCCCTCCACACTCACCACCAAGCTGGAGCACCTGGGACTCAACTCATTTCTGTGTCAGTGGATCTTCAATTTCCTAACCGGCAGACCACAGGCAGTAAGGATGGGTGGTCATGTCTCAGCCTCCATCACTTTCAGCACTGGAGCCCCCCAGGGTTGTGTTCTGAGCCCTCTCCTGTACTCACTGTACACGCACGACTGCGTAGCCTCTACCAACTCCACCACCATCATCAAGTTTGCTGATGACACCGCCGTGGTGGGCCTGATATCAGATAATGATGAGATGGCCTACCTGAGGGAAGATTGGAAATCTGGAAAACTGGTGCCAGAGGAACAATCTCCTTCTAAACGTCAGCAAGACAAAGGAGTCGATAGTGGACTTTAGTACTAAGCAGAAGAGGAACTACCAGATCCCAGTCATCAACAATAGTGCAGTGGAGAGAGTGGACAGCTTCCGATACCTCAGTGTTCACATCACGCAGGACCTGTCATGGTCCTGTCACATCAACACCATGGTGAAAAAGGCTCGGCAGTATCTCTACCACCTCAGACGCCTGAGAGACTTTAGACTGCCCTCTAAGGTGCTTAGGAACTTCTACTCTTGCACCATAGAGAGCATCCTGACGGGAAACATCACAACCTGGTTTGGGAACAGCACCATGCAGGACAGGCGAACTCTTCCGAGGGTGGTGCGATCAGCTGAGCACATCATCCACACCGAGCTCCCTGACCTGCTCTCGATCTACAGCAAGCGGTGCTGGACCAAGGCCAGGAAGATCATGAAGGACCTCAGCCACCCCAGCAATGGACTGTTCTTTCTGTTGAGGTCAGGAAAGCGATTCCGCTCTTTGAAGGCAAACACAGAGAGACTGAGGAGGAGCTTCTTCCCGCAGGCGATATGGTCTCTTAATCAGTACACCACACAGTACTGATCCATTTTGCACATCCACACTTGTTTCTTCACTCTGGACATTCTGGACATTCACTGACACTAGTGGTCACTGCACACCTGCACACTCATGGACATTATGCACATAAGACACTTTAAATATGCACACAAGTCACTTTAATATGACATTTTACAGCATATTTGCACACCCCTGGACATTCTGTTCTATTTATGTTCACTCCATTCCCACATAAATTTCCACAATTCTATATTTTCACAATTCTATATTTTCACAATTCTATATTTTTACAATTCTATATTTCTATATTTTCTATTGTACAGCTAGGTTTTTTTATTTTTCTTATATCTTTCTTATAGTGTATATTTTGTATTTTGTATTATACAGATATTTTATTCTTTCTTAGTTAAATTTACTTATATATATATTTGTCAAATTTACTTTTTGTTTTTAATATTTATTTCCCATATAGATATTCTTTCTTAGACAAAGTACCTTTTTTTCATATTTATTATTTCCTATTAATAGTAGGGATGGGTCGCTCGACACCCAGTTTCGACACACGTCTCGAGTTTTTGACATGCTAGTGCTTCGAAACAATGTTCCGGAGCGTTGCTCGAAACGAGGCTGTCACGTGACTTGTGGAAACGAAGCTTCGTTACGTCACTGACACGTCACGCAGGGCTCAAACACAGAGCGCGTCTATTGCGCTGTCCCATACCCGCTGTCCATTTATTCCAATGTTATAATTATATCCATAATTGTCAAGCCTATATGTTTTTGACGTGGTGGATTATTGTTAAAAACATTATAATAGAAACAATGACATTTGAATGTTTGTTGTATGAATGTAAATTAAAAAACCTTGCGGGCTCAACCACTGTTCCTGAAAAGAATAAAAGTCCTTCCTCAACTACAAACTTGTTTGCTGCTTGTAAACGCTGTCCTTGTGAACGCCGTCTTATTAAATATACAAACAAAACCTTACAATAAACAAAACATGTGAATGACACAGCTGGTGTAGGGATTTTTTTTTTTACCACCAGATGGCGAAGTAGAGTACAGTGTCAAAAGGCTTCGAAGCATCAACACAGTTTGTTGTAAAAGCTTCACTGCTTCAGAAGCTTCGTTCGGCACATCCCTAATTAATAGTCTTTTTTTTAAGGTCAAGGGCAGTCATCTACGCATTTCACTGCATATCGTACTGTGTATGACTGTGTGTCTGACAAATAAAATTTGAATTTGAAATTTGAGTGTATACAGAAAAAGAGGCTAGCTAAGAAGAAGTGGGACACTGAGAGGACTGAAGAGAGTAGACAGGAGTACAGAGAGATGCAGCGTAAGGTGAAGGTAGAGGTTGCAAAGGTCAAACAAAGAGCATATGAGAACTTGCTAGGTTGGATAGTGAGGAGGGAGAGGTGGATCTGTACAGGTTAGCGAGGCAAAGAAATAGAGATGGGAAGGATGTATAGCATGTTAGAATGATTAAAGATAGGGACAGAAATGTATTGGCTGGTGCCAGAAGGGTGATGGGAAGATGCAAGGTGTACTTTGAAGAGTTGATGAATGAGGAAAATGAAAGAATAAGAAGAGTAAAAAAGGTGACTGTTGTGGAGAAGGAAGCAGCAAAAATCAGTAAGAGTGAGGTGAGGAGAGTGTTAAAGAGGATAAAAAGTGGAAAGGCAGTTGGTCCTGATGACATGCCTGGGTGGCAATAGAGTGTCTGACTAGTCTGTTTAACAAGATTTTAAAGAGTGAGAGGATCCCAGAGGAATGGAGGAGAATTATGTATTAGAAGTGTATCTTTAAGAACAAGGGAGATGTGCAGAGCTGTGGCAACTACAGAGGAATAAAGTTGATAAGCCATACAATGAAGCTTTGGGAAAGAGTAGTGGAAGCTAGATTAAAGGCAGAGGTGAGCAATATGGTTTTCATGCCTAGAAAGAGTACAACATTATTTGCTTTGAGGATGCTGATTGAGAAGTACCGAGAAGGTAATAGTGACTTGCATTGTGTCTTTGTAGATTTAGAGAAAGCGTATGACAGGGTGCAGAGAGAGGAGCTGTGGTTTTGTATGAGGAAGTCTGGAGTGGCAGAGAAGTATGTTAGAGTGGTGCAGGACATGTATGAGAGCTGTAAGACGGTGGTGAGATGTGCTGTAGGTGTGACAGAAGAGTTCAAGGTTGAGGTGGGTCTGCATCAAGGATCGACTCTCGGTCCCTTCTTGTTTGCTCTGGTGATGGACAGGATGACAGGTGAGGTTAGACAGGAGTCTCCATGGACTATGATGTTCGCTGATTACATTGTGCTTTGTAGTGAGAGCAGGAAACAGGTGGAGGAAAATCTATAGTGGTGGAGGTACACTCTGGAAAGCAGAGAAATGAAGACAGCAAGTGTAGCAGGACAGAATACATGTGTATGAATGAGAGGAAACTGTAAGTGGAACAGTGTGGCTATAGGGAGCAAAGGTAAATAAGGTGCAGGACTTTAAGTACTTAGGGTCAATGGTCCAGAGCAATGGAGAGTGTGGAAAGGAGGTGAAGAGGTGTGTACAGGTAGGTTGGAATGGGTGGAGGAAAGTGTCAGGTGTGTTATGTGACAAAAGAGTATCAGCCAAGAATGAAAGGAAAGGTGTACAAGACAGTGGTGAGACCAGTAATGATCACTTAGAGACAGAAAAGACAAGAGGCAGAGTTGGAAGTAGCAGAGATAAAAATGTTGAGGTTCTCTCTGGGAGAGACAAGGATGGATAGGATCTGAGTTCATTAGAGGGACAACCCATGTTAGATGTTTTGGAGATAAAGTCAGAGAGGCCAGATTGAGGTGGTTTGGACATGTTCAGAGGAGAGACTGTGAGCATATTGATAGAAGGATGCTGAGGTTGGAACTGCCAGGCAGGAGGTCTACAGGAAGACCAAAGAAAAGATTTATGGATGCAGTAAGAGAGGACATGAAGTTACAGTAGTTGGGGTGAGAGAAGAGGATGCAGAGGATAGGGTTAGATGGAGGCAGATGATTCGCTGTTGCGACTCCTGAAAGGGAATAGCGAAAGACAAAGAAGACGACTATTTAGAACACTAGATCTAGATGTAGAATACTATTTAGCCAAAAGTATTCACTCCCCCATCCAAATCATTGAATTAAGATGTTCCCATCACATCCATGGTTATAGGTGTATAAAACCAAGCACCTAGGCATGCAGATCGTGACTACACACATTTGTGAAAGAATGCATCGCTCTCAAGAGCTCAGTAAATTCCAACGTGGGACCGTGATAGGGTGCATTCCATGGAATGGGTTGCCATGGCCGAGCAGCTGCATCCAAGCCTTACATCACCAAGTGCAATGCAGAGGATCGGATGCAGTGGTCACCACTGGACTCTTCATACTCTTAAAGCAGCAGAGATGTGTTCTCTGGATTGACGAATCACACTTATCTGTCTGGCAATCCGATGAACAATCTGGGTTTTGCAGTTTCCAGGAAAACGGTACTTGTCTGACTGCATTGTGCCAAGTTTAAAGTTTGGTGGAGAAGAGATTATGATGTGGGTTGTTTTTCAGGAGTTTGGGCTGGGCCTCTTAGTTCCAGTGAAAGGAACTCTTAATGCTTCTGCATACCAAGACATTTGGACAATTTCATGCTCTCAACTTTGTGGGAACGGTTTGGGGACAGCCCGTTCCTGTTTCAACATGACTGTGCACAAGTGCACAAAGACATGGATGTGCGAGTTTGGTGTGGAAGAACTTGACTGCCCTGCACAGTCCTGACCTCAACCCGAAAGAACATCTTTGGGACGAATTAGAGCGGAGACTGCAAGCCAGGCCTTCTTGTCCAACATCAGTGTCTGGGCTCACAAATGTGCTTCTGGAAGAATGGTCAAAAATTCCCATAAATACACTCCTAAACCTTGTGGAAAGACTTCCCAGAAGAGTTGAAGCTGTTATAGCTGAAAATGGGGCAGTGTTAACATCATATTAAACCCTATGGAGTATGAGAGTCCAGCAAGTCACCGTAAGATGAAACACGTGTCTCAGGTTTTGGGACTGACAAATAAGTAGCTGCAATAACAGATGAGGTGTTTGTGCATTGTAAAACCCCTTCACCCACACACTCACTGCCTCGCGATTACGGCTGGCATCCAGGTGTGGCTCAGAATGAGGTGGTAACATCATATAATATTCCCTATCATTAAAACACTGCTTACACAAATGTTTAAAAACCACCAAGAGATGCAGCAGCTTTAGAAAAAATTAAGATTAAAAGGAGGTTTTCAGAAAGCCTGTGCTGTTCATGGGAAAGGGGAACATAATCTCCCATAACACACAGTGTGAATTCTATAATTAATTACAACACATACTGAACAGAGGATAACAGGATGTGGACCATCAAGGTGGTTATTACTGCCTGAGTGAGTGACTGAGCATCATCACTTCTTTACCCGCCGCTTTCTCAGATTCCTCCCATCAGCCAGCTCTACACATCAGCTAACAGCACAAGGAGCATGGAAGGAGCACATGTTTGCTGTGAGACAGTGATCCACAACCCTGCTCCTGGAGGACTCCTGGCCCTCACACCTACTTTAACTAATCAGCTACGTTACAGCCTTTCCAGTGTATGTGGTGGAGCAGGGAACACGGAGTCGAGTCACACAGACTCGCCTTCTCCTGCAATAGTCCTGTTTTGAGAACCTTCACCCTGTGTGTGTGTGTGTGTGTGTGTGTGTGTGTGTGTGTGTGTGTGTGCATGCGTGTGTGTGTGTGTGTGTGTGCATGCGTGGGTGCGTGCGTGTGTGTGTGTGTATACCTTAAAGGACTGGACAAAGGTCCAAAGCAGGATGCGAATTGTCTCTCCCTGTCGCAACAACTTAATGAGACGAGCAGCACGAAACAGACGAAGGAACCTCACATTGATTATGTTATTCTAAAGAAAAAGAGACATAACAAATCTCAGAGTGAGGCAGAGAGACTGTGGGAAAGAGAGAGAGAGTGATACAGAGAGAGTCAGAGTAACAGAGAGAGAGAGAGAGAGAGAGAGAGACAATGAGACAGGGGGAGATGGAGAGAGACAGCGAAGAGTGAGACAGAAAGAGAAAGTGACAACAACCAGTGAAACAGAGACAGAGTGACTGTGAGGCAGAAGGAGAGAGACAGCAAGAGACAGGAGAGTGAGACAGCAGAACTGATTCATATTATAGCAAATTAAAAAAACTAAACAAATGTTTCATCATCCAATCATGTTAAAGCACAGAGGAACAAATGCACTGATCAGTGACACACACACACACACACACACACACAGGGGTGGGACTTTGCTGTCGAACAGCTCAGCTTTCAGTGTGTAAAGTGTAACGGAGGAGTAATATACTGTAGAGCACGGGGTCATGCAGGTCATGAGCAGCGCTGTCCTCATAACAGACTGAAAGTGCAGACGCCACTCACAACCCCTTCAGACAGAACAAGGAAGTACAGCACAGAAGACAGATAAAGAGACAAACAGAAATAGAGAGGAACTGACAGAGAAACATACTGAAGAACAGACAGAGAGAAAGACAGATAGACAGACAGAAATAAACAAAGTGACAGGTAGACATCATGCAACTTTTTCTAAAGTGCATGGCATTCAGGCAGTGACATGATGACACCTGAGCCTCTGACATGATTCTTGTCACTCAAGAGTCCAGAGGTCATCATACAGAAAGCACATGCTGAGGAACAGGAAGTAGGGGGAGGGGAATGGATGCATTAAAAGAAGATTACAAACCAACCAGATTCTAATGGAGAGATGGGGGAGAGTTTAACAGTGAGAACAACACCGATTGGTTTGTTATGATCACACGGTGATGACATCATGGAGGGGCAGGGCAGAAGATCACAGTGCATTTATAGTTTGCGTGTTTCAGATTGGATGGTTTTATCGGAGACACGCCCACAGAGCGGGAGATTAAAGAAAGCATGTAAAGAGAACAGGAAGAAGAGTCATTACATCACACAGATTACTCCATCACTCTGATTGGCTCTTCTGGTAGACTGAACCAGTTACATTGTATACACACACACGCACGCACACATGGCCGCACCCACACACACACACACACACTCATATAAACCCAGGCACATTCTCATACACACACACACACACACACACATTAATAAACAAAGGTACATGCTTATACACACACACAAACAGACATATACGCAAACAGACATACGCGCACGCACACACGCACACACACACACACGCACACACACACACACAAACATATAATATATATTACCATAGCAAAATTAACTGGAAATAAAACCTGTATATTAGATCCTATACCGACACATTTTCTCAATCAGATAATACCAATAATAACAGAACCCCTGTTAAAAATGATTAACTCTTCACTCAGCAGTGGGTTAGTTCCAAAATCCTTTAAATTAGGAGTTATTAACCACCAATTAAAGCATCCTACTGGCCTCTGATCAGGGTTGCGTCACTATACTTGTGTTACTCGACCTCAGTGCAGCTTTTGACACCATTGATCATAGTATTCTCCTTCACAGATTAGAAAATGTAGTAGGAATTAAGGGAAAAGCCCTCTTGTGGCTCAGATCCTATTTGACTGATCGTTATCAGTTTGTAGATTTAAATGGTGATTATTCTGCATGTTCTCTAGTGGAGTTGGGTGTCCCACAGGGTTCGGTTTTAGGTCCACTGTTTTTTTCTCTTTACACGCTTCATCTTGGCAATATAATTTGTAAGCATAGTATTAGTTTTCATTGTTATGCTGATGACACACAGTTATACGTCTCAGCAAAACCAGATGAGATAAACCAGCTTAATAAATTTGATCAATGTGTGAAGGACATAAGAGACTGGAGAGCTTTTACATCACACTGTAACTTTAAATGGAATTTCTGTTCCATCAAATGCAACAGTAAAAGACCTCGGTGTGATTATAGATTCCAGCCTTTCGTTTGAAGCTCATGTAGATAATATCACCAGGATAGCTTTCTTTCACCTTAGGAATATTGCCAAGATAAGAAACATATTGTCACTAAATGATGCAGAAAAACTAGTTGATGCTTTTATCACCTCTAGGTTGGACTATTGTAACGCCTTACTGTCTGGCTGTTCAACTAGGTGTATAAACAAGCTTCAGTTAGTACAGAATGCAGCAGCGAGAGTCCTCACTAAAACCAGAAGATACGAGCACATCACCCCTATCTTATCTACACTGCATTGGCTCCCTGTCAAATTTCACATTGATTGTAAAATACTACTTTTGACGTATAAAGGGTAAAGGAGCAGATCTGGGGGACTCATGGACGTAGAGTATTCTGGTGAACTGGTATGTTTAGATGTTGTCTTCCCCACTCTCATTCATCACTCAGGTTTGTTGATGGTGAGGTGATTGGTTGCTTTACATCTCAGTTCCCCGTCATGTCTGTGTTTCCTTCTGGAGCTACACATATTGCTCCTGAGCTGCCAGTGATCCAGACCCCTCTGTCCTCTGGACCTGTCTGACTCGTCCTGGTGTCTCTCTTCTGGTTGGAGATCTGTTCACATGGAGCCCCATGTGGTCTGTCTGCGATGCATGTGGTGACTGGAGACGGTTCCACTTCACTATGAAGACGCTCCTGTCCTTGGCTGACGCAGTCAGCTGTTCTCTGAAAACTCGTGACTTCAATCGTTCAATAGTTCAGTACTGGAGTTTCTTTCAGTCTCCCTGAGCCTCCAATAATACTTAATAACTTCCAGCCTCCTAACACACAGTATGAGTGCAGATCAATCCCTGCTCTCCGTTTTCACTCAGATGAGGATGGGTTGCCTGTTGAGTCTGGTTCCTCTCAAGGTTTCTTCCTATTACCATCTTAGGGAGTTTTTCCCTCAGCACCGTCGCCCTCGGCTCGTTCATCAGGGACCATCTGATCATTCTGATTCACACACATTCCAATTTTATACAAACGTCCATAATTTCTTTTGATTGTGTAAAGCTGCTTTGCAACATTGACAATTGTTAAAAGTGCTATACAAATAAAACTGAATTGAATTGAATATAAACACAGGCACATACTCATACACACAAACAGACACACACACTCTCTCTCTCTCTCATGAACACAGGCAAATGCTCATACACCTTCACACACACACACACACACACACACACACACACACACACACACACAGTAATAAAAACAGACATGCTCATACACACACATATACAAACACACACACACACACAAAACACCCCATCCCCCAAAAACACTCACCCCCAGCTCCGTCACTAAGATGTCTGTGATGCTGCCTAAGATGGACACGAAATCGAAAATGTTCCACGCGTCTCGGAAATAATTCTGCAGATGAATACAGAACACAAAGACACCCATCAACCAATCAAATGCTGTGTCCAGATTACGCATCATTACTTCTAGTATAAAATAAAAGTCCTGATTAACATCACATCCAGTCAGCAGCTCCGCTTGCCATAAGAAGTGCTGGAAAAGCACAGAGTGTAAACTCGTGATCATGTGACTGCTGCTTAATTGAGCTGAAGTGCTTTAACTTTTTTCTTTAACTTTTTTCGTTCTGCGTCCGATCACCTTGTGAAGGGGTATTTTAGCAAAGAAATGACAGAATTTCCTCTTTTATTTAGCTGCTGCCACATCAATCACGATTCAATACATTAAATAACCATCTGCTGACCGTTAATAAGACTCGTTGAGAATGGTCCAATCACATGAGCCCAAATATTTTAAAACAATATTGATTCGCTAAGAACAAAAATGGGAGGGTTCAGGGCGCACAGTGCTCCACCCCAAGGATGATTTGAAAAGATCCAATCAGAGCTCAGCCTCAGGTCACATGCTTTTCAAAGATTGACGTGCCTACATAGACACTCGTTTGTCCGGCGCCCCGCGTACGCCAACACAGATAAACGTAATACAGTTTAGATTTTTAAAATTGTAAATAAATTGTATTAAGAAATACAGTGGAATATTGTGACTAAATGACTTTATTTCATTATTAAAATCAGTAATTATTATGTTAAATAATTACATATTAAAGGAGCATTTTTCTCTGCCTAACTTTAAGGGGGGGCGGCGCCCCTGCGCCCCCTATTGACCGGCCGCCACTGATTAAACCTCTCGGGTCTGAACATGAAAACGTGAGGCTGTCTAGAGAGAGAGAGAGAGAAAGTGATGTGTTTGTGTGTGTGTGTGTGTGTGTGTGTGTGTGTGTGTGTGTGTGTGTGTGTGTGTGAGAGAGAGAGAGAGACTCACGCGAATCCCGAAGGCGATCATTTTCAGGATGCACTCCATGAAGAACAGGGTGGTGAAAACGATGTTCAGGTATTTCAAAACTTTATCATATGTTTCTTTAGCTTCATGATACTGTGCACACACACACACACACACACACACACACACACACACACACACACACACACACGCGCGCACACAAGAGAGATATTAGTATTCATTGTGAAGTGGGTGTGAAAGTCACAGGTACTTAGAGTTTCAATACACACATTATTTAATTTAATGCTATTACTTTCTGCTTGGTGTGTGTGTGTGTGTGTGTGTGTGTGTGTGTGTGTGTGTGTGTGTGAGTGAGTGTGTGTGGCATGGGTTTGCCATCTCTCTATTAAACTGAAGTCCTCATCTCCTTGATGGCTGCAGTGGCACGAATCTGCTGCTGAGCTTCATGTCACAGATTTGTGTTAATGTTAATCAGCGCTGGACTTTTACTCCTGACCACAGAATTCTCTTGCAATGTGAACTTTGTGCCTCTCACTTTATCCTCAGGGGGTCAAAGATCAGTTCTTTCACACAGACCCATAGAGAAAAGTCACAAGGTGTCAAGTCAGGTGAACGTGGTGGCCATTTCAACAGCACTACACTAAATCTACATTATCACTGATCCACCCCCTGTGAGATCCTCATTTAGATACGACCGCACGGTTAGCATCCAGTGAGGTGGAGCTCCAACCTGTTGAAAAATTAAGTGTTCATGTTCATTTGCAATTAGCTCATCAAGTAACCAGTTCTGTAGCATTTGCAGATAAACATCGCCGAACATCAAAGAAAAACGGCCCATAAAGACCAACAGAACACATTCACTTTCTGCGAGTTCCTCATGTGTTCAGCTGTAGCATGGGGATTTTTTTCCACCCAAATGCAAACATTTTGCTTGTTGACTTTTGTATGAAACATGGTCATCACACTTTCCAAACTGCTCATCTCCAAGTTTCAACACAGAATTAAATGTAAAACATTACACTTAGTTAGTTTTTACACATCTCATTCAAATTTGACATCATTTAAGTGAGAATGTTGTTAGACTATAAAATGATGTATAAATTTTGGGACACACTGTACAACACTTAGTTCCAACCGACTAACTGTGTGTGTGAGTGGGCGTGTCCCAGGTGTTGTCCAGCGGTTAATGACACTAACTGTGTGTGTGAGTGGGCGTGTCCCAGGTGTTGTCCAGCGGTTAATGACACTAACTGTGTGTGGGACTGGGCGTGTCCCAGGTGTTGTCCCAGTGGTTAATGACACTAACTGTGTATGTGAGTGGGCGTGTCCCAGGTGTTGTCCAGCGGTTAATGACACTACCTGTGTGTGTGTGACTGGGCGTGTCCCAGGTGTTGTCCAGCGGTTAATGACACTAACTGTGTATGTGAGTGGGCGTGTCCCAGGTGTTGTCCAGCGGTTAATGACACTACCTGTGTGTGTGACTGGGCGTGTCCCAGGTGTTGTCCAGTGGTTAATGACACTAACTGTGTGTGTGACTGGGCGTGTTCCAGGTGTTGTCCAGCGGTTAATGACACTAACTGTGTGTGTGACTGGGCGTGTCCCAGGTGTTGTCCAGCGGTTAATGACACTACCTGTGTGTGTGACTGGGCGTGTCCCAGGTGTTGTCCAGTGGTTAATGACACTAACTGTGTGTGTGAGTGGGCGTGTCCCAGGTGTTGTCCAGTGGTTAATGACACTAACTGTGTGTGTGAGTGGGCGTGTCCCAGGTGTTGTCCAGCGGTTAATGACACTAACTGTGTGTGGGACTGGGCGTGTCCCAGGTGTTGTCCCAGTGGTTAATGACACTAACTGTGTATGTGAGTGGGCGTGTCCCAGGTGTTGTCCAGCGGTTAATGACACTAACTGTGTGTGTGACTGGGCGTGTCCCAGGTGTTGTCCCAGTGGTTAATGATGCTAACTGTGTGTGTGACTGGGCGTGTCCCAGGTGTTGTCCAGCGGTTAATGACACTAACTGTGTGTCTCAGTGTGGGTGAGAGTCGGTCTGTACGGTCCGCAGTACTGAGGAGAGAGCAGCTGCCTGACCACGCCCACATTCACACCCAGTCACAGACGCACTTTCAGCAACAACACACATCTGATAACGTTATGTCTCTTAAACAACACGCCTCACGTCTCTGCACTAATCACTTCTGAGTCCTTCTGAATTGCCTCTGAACCGCCCGCGTCATTCTGTTCACGGCTAACGCTTAGCTACAAAGCTTACTAGCTTCTAACACGAGGCTGAATCCCAAACCTCTCTCTAACCCCTGATCAAGGGCACTACTCGGAGTGAGGAACAAGGGAGTGTACACTCTACATAGTGCACTAGCTTTACATTTAACACTATTTGGGATTCAACCCCAGAACCCTGAAGGGAATGG
>QNUK01000921.1:31716-39216 GCA_013621035.1 Clarias magur | reverse complement strand
GTTCATTGTGATGCGGACAAAAGATCCAGGAAGGAAAGGGGTTTCATTATTTTACAAAATCTGAATATATTCAGTAAATTTTGTTAATTACACCCAAAGTATCAAATCCAACTATGAAGTCTGATTTAATTGATACCATTAAACATTTTATTTCTGTTTTTTATGTTTTGCTGGTGAAATACATTTTAGGCAGAGACGTCTGCTCGGTCTTGTTAATTTGTTTTAATTCCCTCAATTCTGCCAATTCCCCCGTCAGTGAAACCGGTTTGATAACTTCACACCTATCATGAATGAAGGCTGAGAAGAGGGATTACAGGAACTGGGGGTCTGCATGTGTTCATCTCGGAGCGCGCTGTCGCGTTGTATTCAGCGAGTAGACTATACTGTATATTTGTTTGCTGCATTTCTGGGTGAGTATGTCTGCAGTTTTATCGATAAATCTGCTCATATCTGCGCTCGTGTTTATCAGCCTTTTGATCAACAGCAGTGTTTATTGTTTACTGTATATTTAAAGAGCATACACACACATTTATCATAAAAGATCTAAACAAACAAACAAAAACAAATCTAAACAAAAACAAATTCATGTTTGCTTCAGTATTGGAAACAATATTGTTTTAGGCTAACTTTGTTAAAGATTATACACTTTTGTATTCTTTGTTGTACTTCATCTTTTTGCACACGTTTCAAAATAAAAATGATTAATGATAGCAATAAAATTGACATTGTTACTGTTTTTTAATCTCTGCAATGGAAGAGTCTGAGAATTTATTTACCATAAACTTTGTTGTATTGTTTTTAATCACTCTATACTCAACCTAATACTCCATTTTACGAATGAAATATATTTTTTATGTTACACTCTAAAAACTGCTGGGTTCAATGTTTATGTGCTGGGTTGTTTTATTTGACCCAACCAGTGGGTAAATTAACATTTTTGCTGAGTTGACACATTCCATTTGATTTAGTAAATAAAACCATTTGGTTTTCAAAAAATGTACACAATGTCACATCATGTAAATATAGTAGATGCCTGTTAGAAATACCACAAATACTGTAAAATTAATTCGCTGTTTTAACCCCTGCAGAGATAGTTGGTCAACGGTAGTTTTCAGAGGTTCCTTCCGAGGTGTGGCTGCGTTGGGCGGGTACATGAGCTCAGAGCGTCTGCACGGGTGTTGACTATACAAGTGGCACACGAGCACCGAGCCCGAGCATGGGAGATGATTACCCACAATTCCGCAGAAAAGAACCATTGGCTCAGTTGTGATCACGAGACGCTCGATGTGAAAACAAGAAGCATATGCGTGCTACATGATACTCAGCGATATTTGGTATATATACATATATATCAAGACTCGCTCATTTATCAAGTCAAAATATCTATAACGGCCACCTAATGTGTTGCCCCTTTATGACGACCATTCATGTGTGGGTGGAGCAAACTTATGCGTGTCAGAGAGTGTAGAGAGAGAGAGAGAGAGAGAGAGAGAGATGGAGTTTTTCTTGTTTTGTCTCTTTGCATTGCCTGAGAGGTGTATGTGTCCTTTGGCATGTACCTTCTCTGCCTATGTGGTACTGACAAAATATAAAAACTCCAGTATCTTAAAGCTGCCCAGAGTTGTTTTTCTTTTTTTTCCCCCAAATTTCACCACGACCTGGTAAGACTCTCCCTGGCAGATGTCACACTTGTCTTGCAAAATGCTCGCAAACCGGGTTACTCGCAATCTGAGGTTCCACTGTGGAGGGTTTTTTTTATGGGTGAATGATCGATCTTACCGGCAGTCACGATCAAACACTTTGGACTCGTCTGAGCAGCAAAAAAATCGGCCTTTAAAAAGCTGCACGGCCACAACAGCGAAAATAAACATGAAGAGCATGTAGACGATGAGGATATTCAAAACATTCTTCAGAGAATTCACCACACAATCAAACACAGCCTGCAGAGAGAGAAGGAGAAAGATGAGGTGGTGATAAAGGAGCATTACACAGTACTTTACAGTCAATTTTTAAACTAATAACTGAGTTAAGCTGTACCTGTGTAAGATTAACATGGTTTACAGGTGTGTAAGTTTGTTCTGTGTTTTGCATGTGTACGTTTTACCTGTAGCTCAGGTATGTAGGTTTTACCTTCAGCTTAGGGAGACGTTTGATGGTCTTGAGTGGTCGCAGGACTCGTAACACTCTCAGGGATTTAATGATGCTTATATCTTTGCCTTTACTGCTCCCTCTAAAGGATGGCAGATGCATTGCACACACACACATACCCGCATACACAAACACACGTGAACACAAAAGTGAATACATATGCACTCAGTTCAGGAACTACATTGATTCTGCACATTTATCATGATCATGTTTTACATTTATTTATACAAATAAAAAGAAGTCTGATTGGCTGATGTGTGCATTCCGTTAGCATAGCACCATGACATCATCATGAACAGGCATTTCCTGTTGCAATGCCCAGCCAACCTTCATTTCATTTTCTTTTTATTTCTGTCTGTTTTCTGTCATCTGTTAGCGACTTGGTGATGAGGGGTCTGTGTTAATGATGTTGGTGTGGGGGGGGGGGGGGGTGAGGGAGGTGTTCAGGTAAACTGCATTTTGTTCCCAGAAGAACTCAGAAAAGCTCAAACCAGGAGACAAAGACGAGTGACACATTCACATATGACAAAATAACACACTTCACGTGTCAACTTTGTTGCTTTACCAACTGTGATCACTGTGTTCCTGCAGGAAAATGGAATATACTGCCATGCATCGCCACTCTGTTATGACACACACCTCACTGGGCTCTCATCCAGTCAGGCACTTACTGACTGTACTCCATCTGTTACTCCATCTGCACAAAGTATTGGCTTCCTGTCTGTCAGTGGAAATCACCGAGAAGGATGCAGTTTATTTTCAGTACAGAAGTGACATTTTGTATGGGGGTATGGGTGTATGTGGTTATGCGTGTATGGGTGTGTGGGGGTATGTGGTTATGGGTGTGTGGGGGTATGTGGTTATGTGTGTGGGGGGGTATGTGGTTATGTGTGTGTGGGGGTATGTGGTTATGTTTTTATGCAGGTATGTGGTTATGTGTGTGGGGGGGTATGTGGTTATGTGTGTGGGGGGGTATGTGGTTATGTGTGTGGGGGGGATGTGGTTATGTGTGTGGGGGGGTATGTGGTTATGTGTGTGGGGGGGGTATGTGGTTATGTGTGTGGGGGGGGTATGTGGTTATGTGTGTATGTGGTTATGGGAGCACGTGGGTTTATGTGGTTATGGGCGCATGTGGGTGTATGTGGGTATGAGGGTATGGGTGTGTGGAGGTATGTGGTTATGGTTGTGTGGTGGTAGGGGTTATGTGTGTATGCAGGTATGTGGTTATGTGTGTATGCTGGTATGTTGTTATGTGGTGTAACTTGTCCAAAGTTACTGGTAGCTTATTTTTCCTATATTTCTGGGTGACTAGAGTGGTTGTAGTCATCCTATAGGGCACTAGAGGGGGCTCGAGGGAGTTTTCATGGAGGGTATAGGGGTTGCTGCTACAGAGTAGAAGAGAGGGGGATTTTGTTTGGTAAGGAAAACATGCAATTGTTTTACCTTTAGCTTCCACAAAATCTCAGAGTCCTAATTGAGAAACTTTGTTTTGATTTTTAGCTCAAACTAAAGGACTCCTTGATATCTTAATTTGCAGGAGGTTATTCTTTTTTTCTGGACTGTTCAAAAGGACAGTATTCACAACAGCTACCTATTCATTTGTTTGCTGACCTGAAAAGGAGGAAAGTTGGAGTTGGATGGCTGCTCCAAAACCACTTGATTTTTCAGCGTACTCAATGTTTTTCTACACACTGGATTAAGCCTGCAACATTTGGGGAAGTACCTTTTTTTTTTTACTCCAAAAGACACTGGACTATTTTTTTTCTTACGTATCTTTGTTTGTTTCTGAAACCAACTGTTTTAAGGTTTTGAAGTTTCTGTTAGCTTAATAAAAGTTCAATTTAAGCACTAAAGAAAAATTAAACAAAGATAACCCAGAATCAGCTCGGTGGTTGTTTCTTTAGAAAAACAAAGAAATTACTCTGGTAACATCAGAAGTGTTACAGATGGCGCCTGAACAGGGACAATCACCAAATCAGCAGAGCAGAAAAAGCATTCTGGGTGAATCTATCTAATTTTTGTTAAAAACACATAAAAATGGAGGGTGATGGGACAGCACCTGATCAGGGTTTTTCTTCTAAAGCTTTCACTCAGAGAAGAGAACTAGATCCTGTTCATGAAATTATTGACACCTTTAATGAACTTTACATTGATTCAGATGATGAAAAGGAAGAAGCAACTGTTACTAACAACCTACCACCACCACCACCTCTTGTTTTTAAGGACGATAGCCACCTATGGAGTGTATGGAGTGGATGTATGGAGTGGATGGCAACCATTCACGTCTCACCAGCATTGAAGAGCATCTAGCCAACCTTGAACATCAAGTAAGTGGACTAATTAATGAGATGCAAATCGCATTAATGCTAAGGTCTCTTGAAGAAAAAGTCCTTTATAAGTTGCAAAGAGAAACTGATAGAATAAAGGAGAGGACGCAAAGTAAGATGGATGACATGGGAAAAACCGTCATTGATTGTTTAAAGCGCAGAGATAAGCAAATTGAGGAGTGGATGAGTGTTTCTCAACCAACTGTCTCTACACCAGACATTGATGAGGCAACCAGAAAGCCGGTTATCTATCAAATTCTGGTAAGACAAGCCACAAACAGTCACCAAGCTCAGTTTAGTGCACTATCTCCTTTTTCTGTACCCCAGTACAATACTCCAGTAAAGTTAGAGTTTCCTATCTTTGATAACTCTGATCCTGAAGATGCTGTTACCTTTATAGAGAGAGTGGAAGAATACCTTCATTTTCATCCTTTAACTAATGAAGAACTCTTGGCTTCACTATCAGTTGTTTTAAAAGGAACAGGCAAGGACTGTTGGAGAGCAGAGAGAGCTAACATTACTGACTGGAAAACTTTTAAGCAAAAGTTTTTATTCTCTTTCCTAACTGAAGATGACCAAGAAGTCATTGCTCAGAAATTGGCAAGTTGCAAACAAGGCCCAAATAAAAGCGTAAGAGACTTTGCTTTTAATTATAGAGCCATTTGCCTCCAAAGCAAACCTGGGATGACTGAAAGCAAGATGGTGAAGGCCATTCTTAGGAACTGTAACCCACGCTTAGCATCACTTCTCAGAAGCACGGCTAAAATGGTGGATGATGTTGTTCGTTTGGGGACTCAAGTGGAGAAAGATTGGGTGGAGAGCAAGAAGTACTGGACACAATTAAGTGGTGAAAATCAGAAAAAAAGAGTCATCTCTGAAAAACCTGACCCGAAAACTCACCTCATGATGGTAGACCGTTAGATAACTTCAGCTTACTTCAAACATTTATTATCATTAACCATAAAATTATCAACGCAGTGAGTGACACTGGGAGCACTTACTCTTTGATACAAGAAAAGCTATAGAAGATGTTGAACTCTCAAGCTAAATGCCCCCCAGTACACAGACTTTCATGCTCGCAAATGGACATCGACAAAAAGCTGTTGGTCAAGTAAGGGAGAGCTGTGAGGTTTAAGGAAAGAAGTTTGAAGTACAGTTCTACGTACTCCAAGATGTTGACCAGCCAGTACCGGTTATTTTGGGACTGGATTTTTTAAAGCTGTCATGAATGGTAATAGATTTAAATTCTGCCCAATTCTATTTGCCAGATGCAGACACAGCCCCAACCATTCCTTTTAACTTCCACTTAGCACAACACAGTAATCACTTGTTTCTTGCACTATCTCTAGAGGAAAATCTCATACAGGATGATACAGATGCTAAACTTATTCACCAGGTGGCTCAAAAAGCTGAGACCTCACCGGATGTAAAAGCACAGCTGCAAGGCCTGATGCTAGAGTGGCCCAAGTTATGCACTCAGAATTTAGGCCGTACCTCACTGGTGAAACACCCGATCATTACTACGGATGAACATCCAGTAAGGAAAAAGCCATATCGTGTGTCAACTACTAAGAATGAGTTTATAGAAGGACAAATCAAGGAGCTGTTGGAAAAGCAGATTATTCGTCCATCCATTTCCCCATGGGCATCGCCAGTTGGTGTAGTTGAGAAAAAAGACGGCGGTTTTAGAATGTGTATTGACTATCATGGCCTGAATGCCAAAACACATTTAGATGCTTACCCCATGCCTCAAACTGTGGACTTTTAGACGCCATGCAGGGAGCCAAGGTTTTTAGCACACTAGATCTAAAATCTGGCTACTGGAAACTGGAGATAGATTCAGCAAGGGTTGAAAAAACTGCATTTGTCACCTCATCAGGCCTATAGGTTGAAAAATCTTAAACTTTGTCATAGTAAGTGACAAATTTTTCACAAAGGGGAGGGGTGTAATTTGTCCAAAGTTACTGGTAGCTTATTTTTCCTATATTTCTGGGTGACTAGAGTGGTTGTAGTCATCCTACAGGGCACTAGAGGGGGCTCGAGGAAGCTTTCATGGAGGGTATAGGGGTAGCTGCTACAGAGTAGAAGAGAGGGGGGGGTTTGCTAGGGGGAACATGTGGTTGTTTTACCTTTAGCTTCCACAAAATCCTAATTGAGAAACTTTGTTTTGATTTTTAGCTCAAACTAAAGGACTCCTTGATATCTTAATTTGCAGGAGGTTATTCTTTTTTTCTGGACTGTTCAAAAGGACAGTATTCACAACAGCTACCCATTCATTTGTTTACTGTCCTGAAAAGGAGGAAAGTTGGAGTTGGATGGCTGCTCCAAAACCACTTGATTTTTCAGCGTACTCAATGTTTTTCTACACACTGGATTAAGCCTGCAACATTTGGGGAAGTACCTTTTTTTTACTCTAAAAGACACTGGACTAATTTTTTTCTTACGTACCTTTGCTTTAAGTTTTTGAAGTTTCTGTTAGCTTAATAAAATAGTTTTTTTATTTAAGCACTAAAGAAAAATGAAGCCCAGAATCAGCTCAGTGGTTGTTTCTTTCAGAGTAAAACAAAGAAATTACTCTGGTAACATCAGAAGTGTTACAGTGGTAATGGGGGTATGTGCGCATGGGGCCATGTCTGGAGTAACATCTTGGTTTGGCTACTCTGCACCATGACCACTGCTGTTCCTGTGTCTCTTATTTCCTCTCTCTCTCTCTCACACACACACACACACACACACACACACACACACACACACACACAAAACACACTTTACCATGTCAGCATTAACTTCATCAAATAAATAGATAATGTTCAGTATATTACATTTTCAAATGTGAGTGGTGAAGTGGACTGATGCAGATAATAAAGCTGATGTAGCAGAATCAGTTGCTCTGTATCAGCTTCTCTTACATTCAGTAAAACATGCTGGAGATTAAAATAAAAGATGTACAGAAACCTTCAGAGTGAACATTTCCATAAAGAACATGAATTCAGAGAAAGGGAGTGCTGTCTGATCAATAATCCAT
>QNUK01000921.1:14216-29216 GCA_013621035.1 Clarias magur | reverse complement strand
AGCATTCAGCATTATTATAAGCATACTCATGCCATTAGCATGTTAATTAAGGAATTGTTTATATGTATTGTGACCCCTTTGTGTTCAAAATCAATGTTTTGGTCAAACGCGTGGTCTTTGTGTCTGTCCTGAGGCCAGGGTCAAGTCAGGGTACAATTCCAGCAGAAGAATGAGCTGAGATCCAAAATCACATCTTTATATTTGTTACATGGAACACAATGATTCCTGTCTAACCTCATCTGTCATCCTGTCCATCACCAGAGCAAACAAGAAGGGGCTCAGAGCCGATCCTTGATGCAGACCCACCTCCACCTTGAACTCTTCTGTCACACCAACAGCACATCTCACCACCGTCCTACAGCTCTCATACATGTCCTGCACCACTCTAACATACTTCTCTGCCACTCCAGACTTCCTCATACAACACCACAGCTCCTCTCTCTTCTCAATCAGCATCCTCAAAGCAAATACTGCATCTGTTGTACTCTGTGTAGTATACTAATGATCACAAATGCTCAGCTCTGCCCTTAACCTAGCTTGCACTACTCTTTCCCAAAGCTTCATTGTATGGCTTATTAACTTTATTCCTGTGTAGTTGCCACAGCTCTGCACATCTCTCTTGCTCTTAAAGATCGGCACTAATACACTACTAATAAAACCAAACTAGTCAGAAACTATACTGCCACCTCTCCTAAGCACTTCCACACCTCCACAGGTATGTCATCAAGACCAACAGCCTTTCAACTCTTCATCCTCACTCTTATTGATTTTTGCTACTTCCTGCTCCACAACAGTCACCTCTTCTACTCTTCTTTCTCTTTCATTTTTTTCTCATTCATCACCTCTTCAAAGTACTCCTTGCATCTTCCCATCACCCTCCTGGCACCTGTCAGTACATTTCCATCCCTATCTTTAACCACTTTAACCTGCTGCACATCCTTTTCATCTCTATCTCTCTGCCTCGCCAACCTGTACAGATCAACCTCGTCTTTCTTACTGTCCAACCTAACATACAAGTCCTCAAATGCTCTTTGTTTGACCTTTGCCACATCTACCTTCACTTTACACTGCATCTCCCTGTACTCCTGTCTACTCTCTTCAATTCTCTCAGTGTCCCACTTCTTCCTAGCTAACCTCTTTTTCTGTATACACTCCTGGATTTCCTCGTTCCACCACCAAGACTCCTTGTCTACTTTTTCCTGGTGATACACCAATTATCCTCCTACCTGTCTCCCTAAACACCTTAGCTGTAGTTGTCCACTTCCCTCCCAGTTCCACATTACACACTACTCCATGTTCTCCATATTGTCCATCTTTTTTCCAACTTGCTATTTCCCACATTCTGCATGTTGTTATTTTTGCTCTTGGTCCATACATTCTGGTTTTCTCATTATGGCAAAATTCCCCTCATTCCTCACATGCCCCACTATTCTCCATGTTCTCCTCATTTTGCACAGTTCCACATCTTTTTTTCCCTGTAGATTCCCGATGTTCACACATTCACCACATTCCCCATGTTTCCTACAATTTATGCTACTCACATGCTTTGTGCTACCCACATAGCAAACATTCCCAGTATTCCCCACAAACCACACATCCTGTACATTCTTCACATATCCACATTCCCTGTATTCCCCACATTTCCCATAATACCCAAATTCCCCATATTTCACATTCTAAGGTTTACCCTGTTACTCAAATTTCCCACATTTCTCCCAACACCCAAGTTATCACTTTTGTAAGAGAGGTCCATCTTCATTGCACCGTGCCACAACAACATAAGTAATTTGAAATAATGAAGAAGAATTCCTCTTAGCACGATCGGGTTAAATAATGTAATCTGTCCTTCTTGTTCATGCAATTGCTTTCTTTTTCATCCCCATCATCATCACCCCCCTCTTCATCTCACCTTCCAGTGGTCTTCAGAGTCCAGCTCATTGTAGAGCGCCTCTCGGCTAGTCATCAGGTTCTGACGGCGAATCTCACAGGTGCGCTGCTCCCACACTGACTTAGGAGGCTTTGAGTTCTTCTGCTGTTCTTTACTGAAAGACACATGACCCGACCTGTTGTTCATCTGAAACCTTCCAGGTAACAAGCTCCTTACGTCTATAGCTATTTGGAGTTCTTATCTAAAACTACTCTAGTGCTCACTTTTAGAACTTTACAGTAACCATTACATTACTGTTTAGAGCAAGTGACAGTGTGAAGTGCACAGGGAATATAGTTTAGGGCAGAACTGAAATTATAGGAAGAACTGGATCACACAAGAGATGAAACACAGCAGGACGGATCTGTCTGTACAACCAGCTGAGTGATTATTGTGTAAGTTCATTAGGATTTATTTGCATTAGTATACACATTCATGAGGACCTGTGAGTCAGAGGTGTCTTGTAAGTGAACAAGTCTAATGACTTACCCTTATTCATTTTTATAAGGCCACCTGTGTGTGTGTGTGTGTGTGTGTGTGTGTGTGTGAGTGAGAGAGAGAGAGAGAGAGAGAGAGAGAGAGAGAGAGAGAGAGACTCACGCAGCAATGGAGAGGTTCGCAGCAGAGAGTGGGCTGACCTCAGCGACTTCTTTAGCTTTCTGGAGAGCAATTTTCTGTGTGGTGGCTTCCTCTTCTTCCTGCTCATCCTGGTAAAAAAGAAACTTACTTGCAGGCAAAACACATCAGATATACTGTACATAAACACTCACATTAACAGGCAACACATACACACATATACTGTATATATACCTTTGTAAGTTCCTGAGCATTAGCCAGATTGTCCACAGCAATGGCCAAGAACACATTCAGCAGAGTGTCTTACACCAGTTAAGGTATTTTGCTTTGAAACATTGCTGTATGTTTGCCTGTGTGTATGTCTTGGTCATTGTGTTAGATTGTATAAAGGATACAGTTTCCAAAAAGCGTGAGAACAATGAAGAACACAGAGGAGATCATTCCCTTGTGAACACCTCCCTGAGACTCTATTCCATAGTACATAACCACATTCCAGTCCTCACCTGTCAGGATCTAACACATGTGTATACACACACACACACACACACACACACACACACACACACACACACCATGACAGAGTAATTTACAACACACACTCACAAAATTCGATTTAATTCAATTCCATTCAATTTTATTTATATAGCGATGTTAACAGATATCACTGCCACAAAGTAGTCTTACAGAGTCAAAAAAAAAATAACACACACACACACTCACCTGAAACACAGTCATGATTGCTGCCGGAAAGGTATCAAAGTTTGTAGGAGGAGTTCCTGTTTCAAAGTTAAACCTGAAACACACACAAATACACACACACACATGCTTCAAAAATCATGAGCTAGGAAGCAGTTTGCTTGTCTACAGACTAAAGAAAAAGGTTGTTACATTACTGTTTACAGTGGTGTATGTATCCAATTTTCCAGCTTCCCAGCAACACTTGCAAAACCAAACAACAATGGAGGTCTACAAAATGTTTTTGGAAGTTTTGCTCCTGGCTTTGCAATTGGCATCTGAGTATGACTGGTGAAGTATTGCACTAACGAGATCTGTTCTAGAAATGCTGTTGTTGAAACAGTCCTCTTGGCGGGACAGGTCTTTGGTGCTGAACCATTAAGAACTGGTTTGAGAAGAAACAACGGCTCAAAACGGTTTTTGTAGAAAAAAGGTGTGTGTGTGTATGTGTGTGTGTGTGTGTGTGTGTGTGTGTGTGTGTGTGTGTGTGTGTGTGATTGCGGGCCTACAGTTAGTGCTCTTACCATGTTCACGTGCCTCACTCGTGAAAATGAACCAAGGAAACTCTTCAACACCATGGCCAGTTCTCTGGTTAGTTTAGGAGGATGGGGCTTACCTGCTTGCCTGAGTACAATGCTCACCACCATCCCATGGTCATCGGCTGGCTGTTTTGCCTCTGTCCGACTGCCAATGTAATGCCAAGAAAGGGTCATCACCAGGCTTCAATTGTCTCTTCTGGTTCCTCGTCTTCAGCCTCCATCAGCAGCGAAAATCCGGTTCAAGACATCCACTTCAGAAGCCAAGTAACTGCACAACCTATACCGGATCACACGTCGGTTCACATCGGTCACACACCTGGAGCTCGTAATAGTCTGGGAAGTCACTGAGAGGGTCATGCTCGACTGGCTCTTGTGCTCCAGAACAGAAAGCTCCTCCGCGCCATAAAGGGCGGATGTGTGTTCAGCCACGAGAAAAACGCGCTGCTGTTATAATGACCTCCCTGCTTCATGAATCTGTGACATATATCAGAGCCTCGCCAACCTTTGTTGAAGGATGAGCCTTTGCTCACTGAAACCAAACCAAGCAGATTCGCCACCATCTGAGGGCTTTGAGCCAACAATTATAGTGATGGTGATGCTAACCCAGCTACCATGGGGTGAGCCTGCATCGTTGGACTTCACTGTGGAGGACCAAGGGGGAAATATGTAATAAATGCTGGCGTAGTGTCTTAATTACCTTTTCCTCTATTCCTAGGGCATGACTGACCCGGACTGCTGTGCAAAGACATGCAGATCAGTCTAACTGGCATTGCCCGTATTGTGTGAATGAGTGTGTATACGTGTGCCCTGTGATGGACTGGCACTCCGTCCAGGTATTCCCCTCCTCATGCCCTAAGTCTTCTGGGATAGGCTCCAGGTCCCCCACGACCCTGAATACAGGAAAAAGCGGTATAGATGGTGAGTGAGTAAGTGAGTAGTCCTCCAGCACTGGGAACTTTCACACTATAGAGAGTACATGGCATCTTTGTTAACATCTTCCTCATATACTCCAATACAGAGCAGAGCAGAGATGGCTGCTCTTCCTACGCACATGGAAAAAGCCAGAGTAGAGCAGTATATAGCCTACAACTGATCTGCGCAGCTCTAAGGGTACCAAACTGGAGAAAGATTGCTGCTACTGGTGCCCAGCACCAAATGTAAATTCAACATTGTGCAGCGAGTGGGTCAGGGTTCAGCACCAAGAGCTAAATTAGCTAGTCATTCAATTCCAAGATGTGTTCTCCACCGAATCAGGACTCACTCGTCTGGTGTGACAAGAGATCAAAACCCTACCAAATGTAACTGTCAGCAGGCATCCATATGAAGTTACGGAGACCCACCATCGTGCCATTAAAAGCAAGGTCCCTATAGTGATTAATGATGTCATCATAGAGGAGTCCACCAGCCAGTGCCCCAGCCCCATCATGGTAGTGCCCAAACATGTTGGGTCGCTCATGCTCATTTCATTTCAAAGCTCAACTTGGCCAAGTGGTTCTGGCAGGTGGCTCTCACCCCAAAGGCAAAGAAAAACAGCCTTCAGCACAGATCGCAGCCACTAACATTATGAAGAGAATTCTTCAGCCTGCACAGGGCCTCTGCCACTGTCCAAAGGCACATATACATCATACATCATACACCACAACCAGCTGTATGCAGTGTACTACATATATGATGTGGTCATTCACTCATGAATGTGGCATGACCACCTGCATAACCTCCGTTTGATCCTTAAGGAGCTCATTTGAGATAACAAAAATCTCTCTGCAATTTTGCATCCTCAATGTTTTGAGATCACACAGGCCCAGGTTGGTGGCGATCCTATAAATTCCCTAGGGAAAGTGTATCAAAATCCTTTGGGGGCATTTTGTAAGTAACCCAAAATAAATGACTTCCTGTTGAGTTGAGCCCATGACATACAGTGTGAAAGCTGTTTAGCTCAATGAGCTCTAAATGTGTACCCGGTTTTGCTTGCATGCATGCAAGTGTGTATGAGCTATGCAGCAAAATCACGTGTGAGGGCCCCGTGGCACGCCCAGTGGGACGCCTAATGGCAGCAGATTTCCAACCCCAAAAAAGCTGGTGGGAAAAAAATACTTAAGAAAAACAAGAGTCCCTTCACGCACAAAAACATCAGCAGAAATCAAAACTATATTTGTGATCAAAACTACTCTTGTGATCAGAACTATATGACATCTGCAATGATGATATAGCTATGATGTCATCATGCTGATGTCACAAGTAATAACCACAGATTTGTTCCTTTGGCTATGCCAATACCTCTCTCTGATCTCCTTAGGAACAGCCAGCCAGAAAAAGTGATACAGGCAGTGCAAGCAAAAAAGTGATTCAGCTTTTGAAAACTCACCTCACCCCCTCCCCATCCTCTGCAACCCTAATTTCAACCACCACTTCCTATTGCACAATGATGCTTCAGAGACTGGGCTTGACAGTGAAGAACATCCAATCCTGTATTTGAGCAGGAAAATCACACCAACAGAGCAAAAGTCTGCCACCATAAAGCAAGAGGCTCTTACCATCAAATAGGCTGGAGAGGAGTTAAAGTAGTAGCTGGTGGGGAGACACTTTACTCTGGTGACCAATCATGCTCCTCTATAGCAGATGGCAAGGCCTGACTGTTCTGGAATCGCTCCTCCATGGGACACGCCACAGAGGAAACGTCATTGCCAGACTTCAAATACCTCCTCTGGTTCCTTGTCCTCAGCTTCCATCAGCAGCGACCATTCCCAGGTTCGGGACATTCGCTGCCATTTTCAGAAGCCAAGCAATTGCACTCTCTATACCTTCCTCACCAACTCTCTCATTCCCTCCACTTTTCTCCGCACTTTTGTTATAAATAAAAAGAGCACTTTTATTTCTCCGTCTATATCTCCTGCTGCTCAGTGTTCGGTTTGCCCTGTTCAAGGCTCTACAATGTGTGTGTGTGTGTGTGTGTGTGTGTGTGTGTGTGTGTGTGTGTGTGTGTGTGTGTGTGTGTGTGTGTGTGTGCGTTGGATTCTACTGACTGTCCCCCAAACAGCTGCATCCCCAGAAGGGCAAACACCACGATGAACAGGAAGAGAAGGAAAAGAAGGCTGATGATGGACTTCATTGAATTCAAGAGTGACACAACCAGATTACGCAGAGAAGCCCAGTACCTAAGAGAGAGAGATTGAAACACACATGTAGAGGGACAGGATGAGAAAAAACAATAAGATAGAGAAAGAAAGAGAGAGAGAGAGAGAGAGAGAGGTATAGAATTAAACACATGGTCCAGTCAAAAGGAGGAGACAGTAATCAATCTCCTCCACTAACTGTCATAAACATACTGAAGAAAGCACACTGCACCAGCCACATTAAACTAACCACACTACACTAACCACACTACACTGGTGAATCTAAAATACTGTAAGTGGAATGGTGGACCTGGAGTCATTCGACGAGGGGCAACTGTGACATGGCCAGAGAATGACTTCACAGTATACACAGCTCATAGTCACTAGTGGGGCAAAAGTACAAGCTCAATGCAGGAGCACCATCTGCAACAAAGAATTGCCACCTCACAGTCACTACCCCACTACTAACACACTACGCCAACACTCTACGCCAACACTCTACGCCAACACTCTACGCCAACACTCTACACTAACACTTTACACTAACACTCTACACCACCACTCTACACCAACACACTACACTAACACACTACACTAACACACTACACCAAGGGTGTCCAAACACTCTACAGTAACACTGTACAGTAACACTCTACACCAACCACTCTACACCAACCACTCTACACCAACCACTCTACACCAACCACTCTACACCAACACTCGACACTAACGACACTACACTAACACACTACACCAGGGGTGTCCATACACTCTACAGTAACACTCTACAGTAACACTCTACACCAACCACTCTACACTAACACACTACACTAACACTCTACACTAACACATGACACCAACACAATACACCAACCACTCTACACAAACCACACTACACTAACCACACTACAGTAACACACTACACCAACCACTCTACACTAACCACACTACAGTAACACACTACACTAACACACTACACCAACCACTCTACACCAACCACTCTACACTAACACACTACACCAACCACTCTACACCAACCACTCTACACCAACCACTCTACACCAACCACTCTACACCAACACTCTACACCAACACACTACACCAACACTCTACATCAACACTCTACACCAAACACTCTACACCAACACACTACAGTAACACTCTACACCAACACTCTACACCAACACTCTACACCAACACTCTACACCAACACTCTACAGTAACACTCTACACCAACCACTCTACACCAACACTCTACACGAACACTCTACAGTAACACTCTACACCAACACTCTACACAGACACACTACACTAACACTCTACAGTAACACTCTACAGTAACACTCTACACCAACACACTACACCAACCACTCTACACTAACACTCTACACCAACACTCTAGAACCAACACACTACACTAACACTCTACAGTAACACTCTACAGTAACACTCTACAGTAACACTCTACACCAACACTCTACACCAACACTCTACACCAACACTCTACACCAACACACTACAGTAACACTCTACAGTAACACTCTAAACCAACACACTACAGTAACACTCTACAGTAACACTCTACACCGACACTCTACACCGACACTCTACACCGACACTCTACACCGACACTCTACACCGACACTCTACACCGACACTCTACACAGACACTCTACAGTAACACTCTACAGTAACACTCTACAGTAACACTCTACACCAACACACTACACCAACCACTCTACACTAACACTCTACACTAACACACTACACCAACACACTAGAACCAACACACTACACTAACACTCTACAGTAACACTCTACACCAACACACTACAGTAACACTCTACACCAAGACTCTACACCAACACACTACAGTAACACTCTACAGTAACACTCTACACCAACACACTACAGTAACACTCTACACCAACACTCTACACCAACACTCTACACCAACCACTCTACACCAACACACTACACCAACACACTACAGTAACACTCTACAGTAACACTCTACACCAACACACTACAGTAACACTCTACACCAACCACTCTACACTAACACTCTACACCAACCACTCTACACCAACACACTACACTAACACACTACACCAACACTCTACACCAACCACTCTACACCAACACTCTACACCAACCACACTACACTAACACACTACACTAACACACTACACCAACACTCTACACCAACCACTCTACACCAACCACTCTACACCAACACACTACACCAACACTCTACACTAACGACACTACACTAACACACTACACCAGGGGTGTCCATACACTCTACAGTAACACTCTACAGTAACACTCTACACCAACACACTACACCAACACACTACAGTAACACTCTACACCAACACTCTACACCAACACACTACACCAACACTCTACACCAACCAATCTACACCAACCAATCTACACCAACACTCTACACCAACACACTACAGTAACACTCTACACCAACACTCTACACCAACACTCTACACCAACCACTCTACACCAACACTCTACAGTAACACTCTACAGTAACACTCTACAGTAACACTCTACACCAACACACTACAGTAACACTCTACACCAACACTCTACACCAACACACTACACCAACACACTACAGTAACACTCTACACCAACACTCTACAGTAACACTCTACACCAAACACTCTACACCAACCACTCTACACCAACACACTACACTAACACACTACACCAACACACTACACCAACACACTACACTAACACTCTACACCAACATTCTACACAAACACTCTACACCAACACTCTACACCAACACTCTACACCAACACTCTACACCAACACTCTACACCAACACTCTACACCAACCACACTACACTAACACACTACACTAACACACTACACCAACACTCTACACCAACCACTCTACACCAACACTCTACACCAACCACACTACACTAACACACTACACTAACACACTACACCAACCACTCTACACCAACCACTCTACACCAACACTCTACACTAACGACACTACACTAACACACTACACCAGGGGTGTCCATACACTCTACAGTAACACTCTACAGTAACACTCTACACCAACACACTACACCAACACTCTACACCAACACACTACAGTAACACTCTACACCAACACACTACACCAACACTCTACACCAACCAATCTACACCAACACTCTACACCAACACACTACAGTAACACTCTACACCAACACTCTACACCAACACTCTACACCAACCACTCTACACCAACACTCTACAGTAACACTCTACAGTAACACTCTACACCAACACACTACAGTAACACTCTACACCAACACTCTACACCAACACTCTACACCAACACACTACACCAACACACTACAGTAACACTCTACACTAACACTCTACACCAACCACTCTACACTAACACTCTACACCAACCACTCTACACCAACACTCTACACCAACACTCTACACCAACACTCTACACCAACACTCTACACCAACACTCTACACTAACACACTACACTAACACACTACACCAACACACTACACCAACCACTCTACACCAACCACTCTACACCAACACACTACACCAACACTCTACACTAACGACACTACACTAACACACTACACCAGGGGTGTCCATACACTCTACAGTAACACTCTACAGTAACACTCTACACCAACACACTACACCAACACACTACAGTAACACTCTACACCAACACTCTACACCAACACTCTACACCAACACTCTACACCAACACTCTACACCAACCAATCTACACCAACACACTACAGTAACACTCTACACCAACACTCTACACCAACACTCTACAGTAACACTCTACACCAACACTCTACACCAACACTCTACACAGACGGACTACACTAACACTCTACAGTAACACTCTACACCAACACACTACACCAACCACTCTACACTAACACTCTACACCAACACTCTAGAACCAACACACTACACTAACACTCTACAGTAACACACTACAGTAACACTCTACACCAACACTCTACACCAACACTCTACACCAACACTCTACACAAACACTCTACACCAACACACTACAGTAACACTCTACAGTAACACTCTAAACCAACACACTACAGTAACACTCTACACCAACACTCTACACAGACACTCTACACAGACACTCTACACCGACACTCTACACCGACACTCTACACCGACACTCTACACAGACACTCTACACAGACACTCTACACAGACACTCTACACAGACACTCTACAGTAACACTCTACAGTAACACTCTACAGTAACACTCTACACCAACACACTACAGTAACACTCTATAGTAACACTCTACACCAACACACTACAGTAACACACTACAGTAACACTCTACAGTAACACTCTACACCAACCACTCTACACCAACACTCTACAGTAACACTCTACACCAACCACTCTACACCAACACACTACAGTAACACTCTACAGTAACACTCTACACCAACACACTACACCAACACACTACAGTAGCACTCTACACCAACACTCTACACCAACCACTCTACACCAACCACTCTACACCAACATTCTACACTAACGACACTACACTAACACACTACACCAGGGGTGTCCATACACTCTACAGTAACACTCTACAGTAACACTCTACACCAACCACTCTACACTAACACACTACACTAACACTCTACACTAACACATGACACCAACACAATACACCAACCACTCTACACCAACCACACTACACTAACCACACTACAGTAACACACTACACCAACCACTCTACACTAACCACACTACAGTAACACACTACACCAACCACTCTACACTAACACACTACACCAACCACTCTACACCAACCACTCTACACTAACACACTACACCAACCACTCTACACCAACCACTCTACACTAACACACTACACCAACACTCTACACTAACACTCTACACTAACACTCTACACCAACACTCTACACCAACACTCTAGAACCAACACACTACACTAACACTCTAGAGCAACACTCTACAGCAACACTCTACACAGACACACTACACCAACACTCTACAGTAACACTCTACACCAACCACTCTACACTAACACTCTACACCAACATACTACACTAACACTCTACAGTAACACTCTACAGTAACACTCTAGACCAACACACTACACTAAAACTCTACAGCAACACTCTACACCAACACTCTACAGTAACACTCTACACCAACACTCTAGAACCAACACACTACACTAACACTCTAGAGCAACACTCTACAGCAACACTCTACACAGACACACTACACCAACACTCTACAGTAACACTCTACACCAACCACTCTACACTAACACTCTACACCAACATACTACACTAACACTCTACAGTAACACTCTACAGTAACACTCTAGACCAACACACTACACTAAAACTCTACAGCAACACTCTACACCAACACTCTACAGTAACACTCTACACCAACACTCTACGCCAACACACTACACCAACACTCTACACTAACACTCTACATTAACAATCTACACTAACACACTACAGTAACACACTACAGTAACACTCTACACCAACACTCTACACTAACACACTACACTAACACTCTACACCAACAGACTACACCAACAGACTACACCAACCACTCTATACCAACCACTCTATACCAACCACTCTATACCAACCACTCTACACCAACACTCTACACTAACACACTACACCAGGGGTGTCAAACTCCGTTCCTGAAGAGCCGCAGACCCACAGGTTTTTGTTCCAACCCTGCTCCAACATATATGCCATGTAGTTTTCAAATAAGCCTTAATGATTTGATTAGGTGGATCAGGTGTTTTTAATTATGGTTGAAGCTAAACTCTGCAGATCCTCGAGTGTTGGAACAAAACCCTGCGGGTCTGCGGCCCTTCAGGAACGGAGTTTGACACCCCTGCACTACACCAACACACTACACCAACCACTCTACACTAACACACTACACTAACACTCTACACTAACACACTACACCAACATTCTACACTAACCACTCTACACTAACCACTCTACACTAACACACTACACCAACCACTCTACACCAACCACTCTACACCAACACATTACACCAACCACTCTACACTAACACACTACACCAACACTCTACACTAACCACACAACACTAACACACTACACCAGGGGTGTCCAAACACTCTACAGTAACACTCTACAGTAACACTCTACACCAACACACTACACCAACCACTCTAGACTAACACACTACACCAACACTCTACACCAACACACTACACCAACACTCTACAGTAACACTCTACACCAACCACTCTACACCAACACTCTACACGAACACTCTACAGTAACACTCTACACCAACACTCTACACCAACACTCTACACCAACACTCTACAGTAACACTCTACACCAACACTCTACACCAACACTCTACAGTAACACTCTACACCAACACTCTACACAGACACACTACACTAACACTCTACAGTAACACTCTACAGTAACACTCTACACCAACACACTACACCAACCACTCTACACTAACACTCTACACCAACACTCTAGAACCAACATACTACACTAACACTCTACAGTAACACTCTACAGTAACACTCTACAGTAACACTCTACACCAACACACTACAGTAACACTCTACACCAACACTCTACACCAACACTCTACACCAACACACTACAGTAACACTCTACAGTAACACTCTAAACCAACACACTACAGTAACACTCTACAGTAACACTCTACACCGACACTCTACACCGACACTCTACACGACACTCTCACCGACTCTACACCGACACTCTACACCGACACTCTACACCGACACTCTACACCGACACTCTACACAGACACTCTACAGTAACACTCTACAGTAACACTCTACACCAACACACTACACCAACCACTCTACACTAACACTCTACACTAACACACTACACAACACACTACACCAACACTACACTAACACTCTACAGTAACACTCTACACCAACACACTACAGTAACACTCTACAGTAACACTCTAAACCAACACACTACAGTAACACTCTACAGTAACACTCTACACCAACCACTCTACACTAACACTCTACACCAACACTCTACACCAACACTCTACAACCAACACTCTACACCAACACACTACACCAACACTCTACAGTAACACTCTACAGAACACTCTACACCAACACACTACAGTAACACTCTACACCAACCACTCTACACTAACACTCTACACAACACACTCTACACCAACACATACACTAACACACTACACCAACACTCTACACCAACACTCTACACCAACACTCTACACCAACCACACTACACTAACACACTACACTAACACACTACACCAACACACTACACCAACCACTCTACACCAACCACTCTACACCAACACACTACACCAACACTCTACACTAACGACACTACACTAACACACTACACCAGGTGTTCCATACACTCTACAGTAACACTCTACAGTAACACTCTACACCAACACACTACACCAACACTCTACACAACACACTACAGTAACACTCTACACCAACACACTACACAACACTCTACACCAACCATCTACACCAAACCATCTACACCAACACTCTACACCAACACACTACAGTAACACTCTACACCAACACTCTACACCAACACTCTACAGTAACACTCTACACCAACACTCTACAGTAAAACTCTACAGTAACACTCTACAGTAACACTCTACCACACAACACCTACAGTAACACTCTACACCAACACTCTACACCAACACACTACACACAACACACTACAAGTAACACTCTACACCAACACTCTACAGTAGTAACACTCTACACCAAAACACTCTACACCACCACTCTACACCAACACACTACACTACACACTACACAACAACACTACACCAACACACTACACTAACACTCTACCACAACATTCTACACAAACACTCTACACCAACACTCTACACCAACACTCTACACCAACACTCTACACCAACACTCTACACCAACCACACTACACTAACACACTACACTAACACACTACACCAAC